>CM069441.1:44523532-44781698 GCA_035610835.1 Ophiura sarsii
AAAGCATTCGAGACATTCAAAAAGAGTAAATAAGGACCCCAAATCGCGACTCTTTTAAGCCCTAATTTACATGTGGCAAATGAGATTGTATCAAGACTATTCTTTTCTCATGTCCAAGGCTGACAGCAAAATTGTTAACTTTATTTGTTGGAAGTGGCTCTTTTTACTTCATTCTTTTCTTCCATCTTTTCTAACTTTCATTTCATTCAGCCAGCATGCTTATATAGGCTTTATAAGCCTGGCCCGAGCAATTTGCTTGAGCATGGTCCCTTCAGGACCTAAGCGAGTGTCCGTATGGACCGACCGTGTAAAAAAGCAAAGAAACAAAGATGTAATCCAACGGGCGGTTCTTATTAGTGCTGTGCCCCCCATAAATGACAACACCACTGCTCTCTGTCGATATAATTATACCGTACCTTTGGAGCGAATATAACAATCAATGTTATTGAAGTACAGAAAGTGATGATACAGCTGTGTGAAAATATAGAGGGCGGATGTATCTTCACTGATGATGAAACTAACGGCCATTCCTATAACGCACAGGATGGTGACATTATACACACTGATACATATCAATTTGCTGTCGTTGAGGGCGGGAATTGATACCTGAATGAGGAGAGATAATAAAAGTAAGCTTAATGACTAAAAAGCATGTCAAAACTTACGGAAAATCTATTTCGTGTACGAGAATGTCGAGGGTTGTTTCTTTTGATATGTTAATGTGACTTTTATTATATCTTCTTTATCGGGATGATTCCAATCCGTTACTAATACCAATCGTATTAGACAACACAAGCAATTACCAATTTTCTTTAAAGATTTTGAATTAACATGAATAAATTATGATGTGTCAACATTTATAAGCCTTTCATAAAACATGATACGCTACATTAGTGGTCCATTTAAGAATTTGAAGAACTGATGACTTCACGAAACGTTCAGGGAAACTTAAATAACTACAAATATTGTGAATCAGATACAATAGCTATTCAATAGCTATCCAATAGCTACACAGCATCTAAATGTCAACTCATTTTGTGTCATACCTTTCTAGTTTCCCAAGCAAGAAAAGCTCCAAATATCAGAAGGAGGCCTTTGTAAGCATACAGCGGCATAAGCCAGTATATAAGGCGAAAACAGGTGCAGAATTCTACGTATGGAATCAAGCGTTGGTTAGGAATTTCTGGATCATCCTGAAGAAAGAATGAAAAAGAAGAAAAAAGGAAATGACTACCTGATCGTCAGACATGTACACTCTTAGAAGGTCAGGATCAAATACATGAGTAGATTTCCGGCTCACTTTGTTTTGATCCTTTAAGGATCATTTTCGGATCGTTTTGATCCGTTTTCGGATCGTTTTGATCCGTTTCCAGATAGATATCAACAAACGGATCAAATTCACCTTGATCAACTTTGATCTGATTTCCGGATCAATTCGATGAAAAAGTTCATTGGTCAATAGGTGACTGACGTCACTCTTTCGCAAACCGATAGACGGACGACAAGCAGACGATCTTTTGAATTCGGTCGCCATTGAAACAAGGGTGAAATACCGCGGTAAGTTATCCAGTCTAATCTGTAAAATGTTACATGATTTTGTCGGTAAAGTAGTTTTATTTTTTATGTTTGAACATGCTCTATTCTTGTGAACAAATTTCTTGTACCTGACCAGTGCCATCAGTACGATTTTCGGTCAAAATGCTCCTCACAAAATGTCACGATCACTGCGATGTACTAGGCCTACACGATGTAGTAAGCTTACTGCACTCGATATATAGTCTGCAGTGGGTCTCTTAGAAGGTCAGGATCAAATATGAGACGAAAAGGATCAATTTTGATCCAGAAGCGGTATCACATATGAGCTTACCCTTTCCGGATCAAAGTGATCCGACAAGCAGGATCATTATTTTGATCCGTTTCAGTATCATTTGACAGAAATATTTGATCCCATTTCGGATCAAACTTTTTGATCCTGCTTGTCGGATCACTTTGATCCGGAAAGGGTAAGCTCATATGTGATACCGCTTCTGGATCAAAATTGATCCTTTTCGTCTCATATTTGATCCTGACCTTCTAAGAGTGTACTCCTTCCAGAATTTCAGCTACATGCATGATGTTGTAAAGACCTGAGACAAATATACCTAAATCATTTTCGATATACTGTTCTTGTCTCAGGTAGGCTATGCACAGACCGATAGGTTACAGACCGGCACCGGTAATACCACGAAATAACAACTACTATGGGCTTTTAGTTTTGATGTGCTAAATCAATGTAACCTTTTAACGATATAATCCGTTGATTACCTCCAAGTTTGTGACACATTTCTTTCTCATTATTAACAGCTTTTTGTGTGTTAACCCCCTGGGGTCTACCGGCCGATTTGGCTTCAAAGCAGTATTTTGATTGGTTACTCCCAACATTATATCATCTAATGAGCCAATCTGGGATGCTGTAAGAAAGGTACTAGTGCTACAGCGAGTCAACATACAGAGAAATAGACGCACTATTTTGATTGGTTACGTAGAGGGTTATATCATGTAATGAACCAATCAGAGAGACTGTAAGAGTAGTCCCCAGGGGGTTAAGTTTATCGTCTGTACTTTAGAATATGCAAGATGTCAGTACTTGCTTTTGTCAGTAGTTACTCAGACTTCGTTCATATGACTTAAAATCTACTAGCGGGATCCGCTAGATGAGTAATGACAGCTAGGGAAAATGAAATTCTATTTTGGTAGGCTTTCTGCCGACTCAATTAACCTAATAGACCCTTTTCACCACTTCCCATCATACATTACTATTCTAGTGTGTTAACTGATACCCGTACCTCTCAAACCACTCTATTTCATTCACCTCCGGTCACATGGCTTTAAATAGCACCATACTTCATTAACCCTACCCCCTTTGCTTTATTAACATGACATAAATGGCCCGCTTAGGAGCGCTATTAATTCGGTCTGGTAAACCTATTGTTATCAAACGAGAGGATTGCCTGGTTGTATATTTAAATTCGGCGCGTGTATATACGAGCGGTACTTGCTAACTGCATGGGTGAGTTTCCATTATGTTGCAAATTACATCCACGCTCATGCGTTTAAACTACTCAATGGGCGTTGCAATACAGCCGGTTGGTTGCACACGAGAATTATGCCATATAGCAACCATGCAGCTTTGATGGAAGGCGACTATTTAAATTTGGTGGCGGTTTTTAGGGCAACAATTTATAGCGCTGCTAAGCGGGCCTTGTAGCGTAATGCCCCACCCATAGACCTATTTTTACCACATCACTATATAATCCATCCTAAACCATTTCCCGTGGCTTATATTTATCTAGTACCCGCCCTTACGACGCCGTGTAGGGCTGGAGTGAGGTGTATGTGTGCGTATAGTTCCGTGGCAGCGCGCCCATTCGAAAAATTCACGCGACGCGTTACCACGGTATTGCGTGGTAGTACCCAGAATGCACGATATGTGAGCTTTTTGCTGTTTTTGGAGCCAATTGTCAACCAATTTCAACGGAGTATACTTTATAACACTTCCCATATGTCCTATATCTTTCATGCAAATGAGGCGACATCTTGATCAAAACTAACGGAGTACAAAGGTTAACAAACCAACAAACACACACACAAACACCATTTCAAGATTTATAGCAAGATAGTATAGCCTGTATTATAGGTTACCACAGTTGCAACGTGGTGTAGCTTATAAAAGCATGGTGTAGCGAACACTTATGATAAACAGTTACAGTAGTCTTACCCGTTCGTAAAAGTCTTTTGTTACAATAAACATAGGATCAAATATTTGCCACACAGCCAAGAGGCATACGTCTATCAGTAACAGCACAGAAACCATGATGAACAAATGATTGTCTGTTATGATCTGAGGATGCAATCATGGATAATAGATATACGATTAAAAGATGGATGAACTCGATATGATATTGGAAATGGGACATTTGTTTGGATCGAGCCTACGCGTTGGAATATTCATTTATCCACTTGGATATATTCGTAGGAACATTATTGTGGCGACGGCACATTGACTGGGAATATTTTCACAAGTGACTTTCGGTCTGGAGCCATAGTCCCCCTGGAGCCATGGTCCGGTCTCCATAGACATAAACGGAATGAAACGTGAAACTAGTGTTGCGTGTAGAGATGAGTGCCTATACCAACCTATACTTTACTGTACAGGACTATGGCTCCAGGGGACCAATGGCTCCAGGGACTTTTCTGCACCGGCGCGGCACAATAACTTGGAATATTTTCACGGCCGGGTACCGGCACATTGGCTTGGGAGTTTTTTACAAGCGTTTATGTATATTGATTTGGAATATTTTCACAAGATGACAGGTTGTTAGGGCAAGTACCGCCATAGCAAACATCATCAGCTCGTTTGGATATTAATTTTATATTTTCGTTTGTACATTCGTTTGGACATCATTTGGATATTCGTTAGGACATTCATTTGTATATTTTTAATATACGTTTGGGCATTAGATTGGACATTCATTGGTACATTTGGCCATTCATTTGCACATTCATTAAATGCTTAAAATGCCCCATCGTACGGAGAGGTGGGAGCATTCTAATGTTCCTGTATCTGTATACTTGGTATTCTCTTCTTGCACTTGGGTAAATAAACGCTGTGATACCTGGAACCAAATGTTTCTATAATGAATGCTCAATCGAACGACTTCTTAAACTACGGTAAAACAACTCCTAAAATCAGGCTTTGTCAATGCCATAGCCTCAACTCATAAGGGGTTAATACACAGTCATAAAAATGGTACCTGATGTAAGGAAAACAATAAGAGATAGGTATGTAAATTGGCACTGAAAGGCTTTATAAAGCATAATTTGTTGTCCTAAGCTAAAGAACAAGCTGTTGTATTGCACGCGAGAGCTGTAAATTAGAACAGGAAAAAGAAGTAAGAAACACAGTGCACTTAATCACACTTCACATTCAAAATAGATACCCGAATAAGTCAGATCGATCCATAAAATTAAATGGATACTTGTAGAGTCGAGGACTTGTGCACAAAAGGCTTGGAATTTCTATTGAGAGATGTAAAATTACACGCGAAATATCAGAAACTCAGAGATCAGTTTGACCCGATAATGTTTATACAGTATTACCGTTCTTTTAGGAGTTTTGAAAGCTGCAATCTTGTATGCCCTCCAAGTCTTACTGAACATGGCACCAAATGACATCACGAAGCCTATAGAGAACACCCATAGACGGATCTGTGAATGAAACAATACACATGAGTTAAATGAATTCATCATCTTACTTGAGGACTTCCATGGAAGACAAAAGGTATTCCAATATCAATATTAACAACGAAATGATGAATATGCTCATTACATAACTAGCCAGTAGCAGGTCGCGGTGATTGATAATCGCTCGAGTAGACAATACGTACAAATCGCGCCCTGCTACTGGAGAGATCGAAAGACCAGTCACTAACGAGGGTAGTTTGGGCCTTGCGACCTGTCCAGACCTCATCCGTAGGATCGACCAGGATCGCTCAGCAACCCTAGTATCTTGCCTATATGATCAAACGCATGACCCATGGTATAAGAAGGGACAGAGCTGAACAAGTAGTTTTTTGGTCTTGATATTGTTAATGACTTCAATAAAGGAAAACATTGAGTCTTAACATTAAGTGAGGGCTGGGAAACAAGATGGATGTTTGAAACAAGTCGATGGGCAAGTTAACGAGACGGTGCTTCGTCAAGGTAAAACAAGGAAGATAAGAACAAAAATATATTGGTATACAGGCCCACAAATGTTCATGATTAATACATAAAGTGCTCAACAAAAGAAAGTCATACACTTTGTTTAGGTCCTTTAGAGTAACTTTCGATTATGTTTTGACCAAACAGACTAGATAGACATTTAGATGAATCTTTCCGGAACAATTTGATACCAAATTTGCCACCTAACAACATCGATAAACCATGATTAGCACCATTTAAAGAAAATTGGTCACTTTTCAAAAGTCACATTTTCAACGCACGCAAGCCGCGAGAAAATGCTATGCGTGGCATTTGAATGACCGGCAATGTAATGGATATTGATTACACATACTGCATTGGGTAGTGCCTGAGCGAGCGGGCTATTTGATTATGAACAGGTAACATGTGGTATTTTCTTCCCGCGTAGTGTATTGAAAATGTGACTTTTGAAAAGTGACTAATTTTCTTTAAATGGTGCTAATCATGGTTTATCTTTGTTGTTAGGGGACCACTTTGGTATCAAATTGTTCCGGAAAGATTCATCTAAATATCTATCTAGTCTGTTTGGTCAAAAGATAATAGGAAGTTACTCTAAAGGACCAAAACAAAGTGTATGACTTTCTTTTGTTGAGCACTTTAGGGTCCATATCCAAACTCTCAGTGCTTTTAAAGCATTTATATTATAGTATTTCTTAAAGAATATAACACAACCTTCCTTGCGCCTTTGATCTGTCTGCTTCACTAATGCAGCCATCGAGAGTACTACAATAGTTCTATTGTTAACGCCAGATATTATCTACTTAAAGTAGAGAGGTTTCTAGTTAATCACCGATCTTTTTCCGATGCTTTTAACAATAGAACGAAATACCGTTGGAAAAGCGCTTTTAAATCGCTAGAAAAATGCTTTAAAAGCACTGAGAGTTTGGATATGGACCCTTAGTAGGCTACTACCTGGCAAGAAACAATCTCTTCCATATCTCGTGATAGGAATGTGCTGTCAACACCATCAAGAAATATTGTCGAGTATACCGCAATAGCTCCTAATAATATCAGGTTATTGAGGCTTGGACTGGACATCTTCACAGTTCTGATTGTGAAAATAGAAAAGCAAGAACAATGAATTACACATAGACCTACTCCATTTCTTAAGCATGGCTACAACCTTGGATCATTACATATTTCCATACTCTCTTTTAAGATTTAAAAATCAAAAGATTGAAAAGTCAATCTTAACGATTGTGCTGAGGGAAGCATCCTAAAATATTCAAAATATTTAATCTAATAGAGTGAAATTTCAATATATCTATTAGATTGATCTTTTAAGATCCTTCCCTCAGCACAATCTTTAAGATTGACTTTTCAATCTTTTGATTTAAGGAGAGTATGTACGAAATCCCATAATCATGATAATGTATAACACCGATAGGCAACTGAGGCAATCTAGAAATAGTCTCATATCGAAAACAATAATAATATACAAAAAGAGTACGAAATATTTGAGAACAAGGGTAGCACACGTACCAAAAAACTTTAGGCCGCTCACTTTCTTCTGGCTGATAAATTAATCATATATTGTTACCTTCAATATACATGAACATTCGTACAAACTAAACAGGATAACAGTAACGGGATAAAATCCTACCTTTGCTTTCGATATTTAATATTGAAGGCGAGAAAAAACAGCGCCAGTAAAATTCCAACGGTAGACATTGAAAACATTATGAGCAGAATATTCATTCCAATTCCTTGGTGAATTCTGACAATAGTGATGACTGGAACCGGTGTGTGATCTAATGGGACCACGCCACCTGTTGTGTGTAAGGAACAATAATTTTGTTTACTTGAAACACTGATACAAAATTATTTAAAAATTGATATCGCCGATGAGCCTAATTCATTGATGAAGTGCACGTTAGTTGTTAGTTGAACCTAACCATGGTGACTGGTTCAAGCCTGGGCCCATGCATCTGCTCTGAATTATGATACTGCCCTAGGAATAATAGGATTTGTGTTATGATCAATAAGATCAATGGTTCGTAACCAAGTAATAGCATGAGCCAGTTGACCTGGCAACGGTTATATTCTAACGTGCGCTGCGCCAGCGAATATGCATTCGATCTTCAAAATACAACACGATATCAACATAAAGGTCTAAAAAACATATTGGACCAGAATATCAAAGGCTTTATACAAATCTAAAACAAATTTGACAATATACCTTTAAATTAGGGCAATATGGTCCCCCAATAGCATCTTTAGTAATAGGTCCTGTATCACACACTTCACATCCTATGTCTTTAATGTAATTCAAAACGTCATGAATATACGCCATACGTGCGTCTCAATCAAATGCCGTCATTTACTGCTACGCACACATAAGCGCAGATTACTAACAGAGGACCAATTACCGCCGCGTAAACATTAGTTCCCCGCGTATAATACGTATTGAAAGTTCGATTGACAAAATACACCCACGTAATGCCACGAAGGAACGGCGTATTTGCATCACGCAGTAGTTTCGCGACATGTGAGTGGTTCGTTTGCATGATGCTTCGACGAGACTAATCAATTTTTAATGGCATGAATGGGGAAGCATTGTTAAAATGCCGTTAAGTGTTACTTTGTAATGAATGAATAATTACAAGTTAGGTCCGTATCATTAAGTGACGTTTCTAATTGACGGTTTTGAATCAGGATAATGACTTTTATCACTTGTTTTGTCGGTAACTGTGAGGATTCAAAACATTTTACTTTGGGACCTCGGAATATCCCACTGAGCTACGCCCTCGTGCAATTCCTTGGTTCCAAAGTGAAAATGTTTTGATTATTAACAGTTACCTCTAAACAACGAATACGCAGTCGTTATCCTTTCATTCCGTTAACGTACGATTTGAATTGAAGGGTTCGATTGAGGACGTCGCCGAATTATTCCAAGACTTCATAGCCAAGGTTGATTCGGGGGTTGATTGTGTGCCGGACTAAATGGTATAGCGGGAAAGTATGGTTTGTACAAAATATGTAATTGGCTTACCCGGCCATGTGATGTTTTCATACCATTCCAAGTCACCATCGCTGTCATCAGGTAGGAACAATCCGATTTGTTTTTCAATGAACTCTGTCGAATTATCCAGTTTAAACCCAAAACAATTGTAAATTAATATATGATTAGAGCAAAAACAAACAATTAACATTCGGTCAAACACCGCCGACAAATACTTAAAGGATCACCGCTATCAATTACTCTAGTACTTTGTGCCACAGAACCCTTTTATGATTTATGGCAGACATGTTTTCATGGTGGTTTTTTTTAAGGTTGGTCAAAGTTGACGAAAATTTAATAAATTTGCGGAAAGTAGCGGGATAAGGAACAACATTGTACAATTAGTAAGAGTTTCTACACCTCATTAAGAAATATTCCCAGCTTGGAAAATTTCATCATTTTGGAAGTGATTTAGCCAATTTTCAAATGCATATCTCACTAAACAAGCTAAAATATCGTTCATACGCCCGTCGTTTACCCATCGACCGACGTCGGCGGATGAAACTCAACTTGATCACCGATATCATTCGACGTCGGCCGATGCGCAACGACAGAGTGAGAACGGAGAAAAAAGTGTACTTTAGGTACCAGATACTGGTACCAGTATCGTTTAATACTGGAACATAAACATTGACAGTATCGGTCGATACTGGTACGATACTGGTACATAATTATGTTCCAGTATCACCCGAAACTGGAACATTTTATATGTGCCAGTATCGGCCGATACTGTAACACTGACTTTGTACCATTATCGAACGATACTGGGTGTTCCAGTATTAGGACCTAAAGTACACATTTTACAGAACGGACCATAATCTCTATCCTACCTTGAGGCTTTCTGCAAATGTATGAACGTTCATTAGAGCAATTATCACGATTCCATCGCCAACTATCCGTGAAATCTATGTATACACATAGTTCTCCCCTTTTTTCTTGCAGTACCTCGTCTAATGGTTCGCTAAATTTACTGGTATCCCATTCACTTGCATTATGTATCGTCTCAATCCACCTGCAATATATGATTTTCTAATTATATTATGTCTTATTTTAAATTATGATAGTATAGTAAGTGTACATACATTTTCATTCGGGGTGTCTCTAAACTGTTATCGAATGTTAGGCCTACTATCTACGAACGAGAATATGGTGCTCAACTCCAATATTAAATTTTTCCAGCACCAAAAGAAACACCGAGTACGAGGATACTATTTTGGTCGATCATATTGTGATACAGGTAATGCAATTTTAAGCAATTCAAATGGTTCACTATGAGACCAAACTAGATGTATTACAATTGCATGGAAGCTCGGTTTGTTTTTCTATCATCCACTATTCAATTTCGCAAATTCATAAACATTAGCCGATTCGTTCCAAATCTGGACTTATTCCATTTATACCAGAGGAATTCAATGAATCGATCGTGATAATTGCAGCATCGTTTTGACGGTATTGGTGGAAAATAGATTTCATGATGGCCCAGGAATTCGCTGTCACTATTCTAAATATTGTTTATCAACGATATGTTTTTAATGACCACCCATCAGTTGGAAGTTTAAAACCTCTGAATCGAATGGTGACTGCGGCTTAGCTGAATCGACTATAATGTGCATCAAAAATCCTCACTGCAGTTAGGACATAATTTTCTTTGGATCAAAAACTGAAAAGGAGTCTTTAAAAGACTTCAAAGAATCTTCTGAAAATTCAATAACAATCATTGAATAGAAACGGTTTTCCTTTTCATGTATTCATCGTGTTCATGCATTCATCGTTAACCAACCGGGTGCGCACTTACAAGATATAGCCTACATTGTACAACATTTGAATAACATGGTAAAATAATTTGCTACCTTTAAGGGTAACAACAATACCGAAATTCGTCGGTGGTAATGTTTTAACGGTATGTTAAAACAACATTTGTTATTAGCTTTTTGTACACCAAATCAATTTTGTGATTACCGATTAACTATTCAATATTTTGATAACCGATTAACTAGTCAATATTTTGATTACCAATTAACTAATCAATTTTTGGATTACCAATTAACTAATCAATTTTTTGGATTACCAATTAACTATTTGGATTACCAATTAACTATTGATTACCAATTAACTAATCAATATTATGATTACCAATTAACTAATCAATTTTTTGGATTACCAATTAACTAATCAATTTTGTTATTACCAATTGACTATTGATTACCAATTAACTAATCAATATTATGATTACCAATGAACTAATCTTTTTTTTTTTGGCTTTGGGTACTTTGAAGAAGAAAAAAATTACGAAAATGATATTTCCAAACAATAGGTTAAAGCCTACATAACAAAATCGACCAAAGTTTACCATACATCAGTATGTAATTCCACCGACCATACGTCATAATGTAATGCCACTGATGAATTTTGATCTTACCATTGAGTTGGTTTAGGACTAAACACCTCTAGCTGCTGCCATGCTTCAATGATAAGGTTAAACTCATCTGGTTCTCCAATGGATATTAGTCTCCCACCTTGTGCCGTACACTGGTCATCAGCCGCATGACGAGATAGAGAATTGAGGACAAACAGTAAGCAATCATTTCCAAAAGTCGTCCAGTCTTCATCGCAAGTTTCTGCAATGTAAAAGCAGATGAATGGTGTTAGCGTGATATATTCCATTAATCTATGCATATACACATGTAAGATTTTCAGCAAGGAATTAGTCTTACCTTTAAATTGTTCCATTCGTACACCATTGACTCTGTCTCCATCAATAAAACGTACAGGACCCTGGCAATAAAGATCGAATAATTTTACTCTCATTTATATATTACAAACGAATTAAAAAACATCCACAAATTCGATTATACCTGCAGAAAAAATCGGCGATTCCAGTGCCACGTGAACGAAATCAAGTGCGTGGTGCGCTCATACGACGTTTACGTGGAGTGCAATATATATAACACCTGATTTTCAACGCACTCCGTGTATTTTATCCTCCTAATTTCTTATTAGTTCGTGACCACTATACAGTATTTTAAAAATCATTGGAGGAAGTAAAGTAAAGTAAAGTAAAGTAAAGTAAAGTATTCTTAGAATGCTGTGTGTGGATAGAACTGTAAACATTAATCACTGAGATTCCTATAAGAGCCTACAGGACAAATTGCAATGATTGTACACTAAAGAAAGCTATCAAAAATGTTTCAATGGGATACTCTCCAGTAGCGAAACTTTACACAAAAAAAGGTATATAATATGTAAGAGACGTGTTTTTTAAAATAAAACCAAAGAACAATATGGAATAACAAAGCACCTGTTTAAAACAACTAAATTAGGGAGCACATCAAAACTCGACCGCCCGGCAACCGCCGGTTCCGTGCGGTTGCAGCCGGTTTCTGTTGTTCTAAACAATGATATGCGGTCCAACCGGGCGGAACCGGCGGTTGCCGCGCGGTCGAGTTTTGATGTGCTCCCTTAGTTAAAATTAGGCAACAATGTGTTTTTGCAGTCGAAGTAAAAGAATATTCAACATCCTACCGATACACCCTCAAATGTCATATCCTTAAATATGTCGAGAAACATCAATGTCATCTCCTGGTCATCATACGTGAAATCTTCAAGACGTTTGATTCTGTTGTCTGAAAACGTCTCCGTCTTCAGACGCTCTACACTCTGGTTCAACATCAACGCAACGGCCCATGTTGCATCATAGCCGTAAGGATTTCGGTCGTGCCATTTGTAGATTTGGTTTTCAGGACGTTTAAGTCTTTCATGTAGCTCTGACTGGAATTCTTCTACAGTCTAGATAGGATAACAGAGAAATTAAATGGCTTCTTTGATATAATAAATGAGTCAAACTCGGCGGAGGCGACCGCCCAATATCATGGTCAAACCAATACAGTAACACCTATCTTGAGTATAGGGGTGGACCATCATGACCGTGGAATAAAGTTAAATCCTAGATAACTATGGTAAATTGCTAAGAGTACCGAGAACCATGGTGGTGGGTGGGTGAGCGAGGGGAGGTATGCTGGTTCCCTGCACCCATGATTCCCGCGCCAACTCATCCATAGGTGCAGGTAAAGGCAATTATTACATCTCATACATTTATATGGGTATTATACTGGTTTTTCGATTGGTTCGTTTCTATCAAAAGTCGGATAAATTGAAAAGCCTGCCGAATGCTTGTGGTTGTTTTTTTAATACTAGTATTACCCAAACATGCGGTTGGGGGGGGGGGGGGATTGGGCTGATGGTTGAGTGGGTGGGTGGTTGAGTGGGTACATGCGAGCGTGGGTTTCTGGAGAGAAAAAATTGTCCGGCGATGTTGTTTGGTTATTTTACAAAGGTGGTGTAAGTAAATCAAACTCGTGTGAATTTTTTCTGAAGCCAATGTGAGTGCTTTCATTCAAATAATAAATTATGTGCCAGATTTAAAAAAAAAACCATTAAAGTATGATGTACTTGAACTAGAAGTTTTCCAATTTTTCAAACTTACAATTCCTGCAAACGTTGGCTCCGAGCTCGCTCCAATATTAATACTCGCAACAGAAAGATACAGCGATTTTTCCACCGCCTGTTTCATCTCTTCTTTTGTGCAGTCAATGTCGTCATCATCTTCTAAATACCATTCCTTAGAGTAGTAGCCAAGTAACATCCATACATAGCCATCTCCTAACATGCCAAGTTTAAATGCCTATAGGTATTCAATATTGTGAACAACTATAAGATGTTAGAATATTATAGAAATGGTTTAAATTTCAGTTATACCAAGGCCACAGTCGACTGTCTTTGGTTATGTTACACTGTAAGTCAATGTAGTGACTGGTACTCCGAACTGCCCAGGACTATTAAGTATACTGTTAAATATGATGCTTGACCATGGTGTCCTTGATTTTGTTACTTTGTATCCGTAATATTATTATAATAACAATAATAACAATGCTACAAGACCCCATATTGCAGTAAAGAAACATTTACAAACAAACGATAAGGCCACGGGAAAAAATAACCAAATCAAAACAATAAACTCGATTTTTTTTTGTTGGCGCGCGCCGGTTTTGAGAATGCCACCCCCTCTCTAATTTTTTACGGACCCCCCCCCCCCCCCCACCCCGCAATTAGTTTATTTTTTACGGACCCCCCCCCCCCCCCCCCCCCTCCCTCAAACTTCTAATTCAGCGGCACATTTCCCAACATTTTTGAGAAAAAACAGGAAAAAAAACGTCCAACCTACCGTCCGTTTGGCCCGTAAAACAGGGTGGGGTTTTTTGTGGCCTAAGCAAGTTATGATTTGGCCGAGAACGAATTGCGCTTTTACTTATGCATAGCAAATAATAAGTGAAACAACAATATTTATTATTATTTTTTTGTCATTTGGTTAAGATCACTGAAAGCCAAACGGTGACTCTATTTAGCCAGTTGGAGTCATTATTACTCTCGAAAGGGAGTCCAGCCTACATGTGACTCTATGTCAATATTGGCTCCATTTGAAGAGTCACAAGACTCCCTTGAAGAGTCATGCATGACTCTCCAAAGGAGTCAGTAAATGTTGACTCTCCAAGGGAGTCATGTGACTCTCCAAACAGAGTCAATATTGACATAGAGTCACATGTAGGCTGGACTCCCTTTATAGAGTAACCCTGACTCCAGTTTGGCTTTCAGTGATTGCTATTGCAATATTATTACCTCGCAAATTACTCGCCGGGTTTTGGGTTTGTACATATTGACGACTATTATCTTTGCATCTTTTTTCTGAAAATGGACAAAAATAGAAACGCAATCAAGAGAAAAAAAGAGCAAGCACGCCCATACATTTTATATTAAGGTATGTCCTCAAAAATATATGATTAAAATCCATTTCTTTTAAATATTAACTTTTATGATTTTGCTCCACCATATAACGATCTGAGGATGCCAAGGTCCACATTGAAGACAATATTGTCTTAGACGACAGAACCTACCACATGTGTACTTACGTTCATCCGTTTGGGGAACTTACACAAATCTGTTTGTGGGGTTTACCGGTGATCACATTTAAATTGTCAGATATTCTTTATGCTTAACAGGGAGATACTACACAAAAACACGTTTTTTGATTATTTTTTTTGGTTGATTTTTTTTGTTTTGATTTTTAAACAAGCAGATACTACTCAAAAAACACGTTTTCATCATTCTTCATTGTTATGTGCTTTTTTCAAAAAAAAATACTTTGAAAAAAAAATAGCGACCCTCGATTTCCGAAAATTCGGGTCTGTCGGAAAGGGCAAGTCAACTTTTTTTTGTTGGCCTAATTATAAAATGTGTTTAATAAAACAGTCAATTACTAATTAACAATCAAAGAAAATGTACTTCCTATTCCAGATGAATGTCAAACTACTACTTTTAATTTTAACGAATGATATTAAAAATTAAAAACGGTACTCCACCAAAGGCTATAAGGTGAAGCTACATGTGCCAATTAATTAACAAATATGAATTTTGAACATCAGTAAATGTATCAATTCGAATGAGTCATTTAGGCAGTCTGGCAGAAAGATGAGTTAAGATGGGCTAAAAGGATTTTAAATGATTTTAGAATAGTTCCTCGTTTCACTAATTGTATACTTTATTAGAGTTTATAGGTATAGGGAAACAGTACTACCTTTTTCCGTAATAAGGAGTAGTACGTGAATCATCAGTGACCTTTTATTCCATTAAGTCCATATTCATCCTCCCTCATTAGTCAAAGAAAAAATATTTTCCTTCCGGTAAAACGATTCCCAACCATTGTATTGTTAATGTTATTGATAGCGAAATCAATTTTCAAATTGCCATTCCCATTCTCATTGACATTTTCAAATAACCTTAATAATAACATACCTCGCTAATGCATTGATAAACACTTAGTCTACAAGATTGCCACAAAACCAACAAAAGTTATCACTACACTCTCAGAACAGGTATTAAAAAAAATGTATTAAAAGAATGTTGGTTAGAAAGTATACTATATACATTGGTTAAAAATTAAGCGTTGGTTAAAAATAACTTTAATACTGCGTTGGTTAAAGAGTAAAAATATTATTAATTTTTAGTTTATTCAACGTTGGTTAAGGCATCATAATTTTAACCAATAATAGGTCATAACAAGATTCCCGTTAAAGAATTTCAATGCCGGGAAAATATTTTGTGCATATCATCAAACCAAAATTGGACCAATATTGTTTTTACATTGGCGCTCTTCAATTGGCATCATGGTGCCAACCAATATTGGACCAATATTTGTTTTACATTGGCGCTATTCAATTGGCATCATGTTGGCAACCAATATTGGTCCAATAATGGGCACAATATGCCAGGGGCGGAAAATGACACCTTTGATTTCATATACAAATTCTGACGTGGCCTATATACAAATTGCGGCCACTATTATAAGTTATCGCTTCTCAGCTTTTTGGCTAGGATCTTGTGCCTTGTCCTGTGCCTTGTCCTATGCCTTGTCCTGTCCCTTGTCCTGGGCTTGCCCTTTGCCAAAGTTGGTCCTGGCTAAAACATATTAACCAAAAAATGATTCAAAATTGTAACCAACCACAGGTTAAAGTTTAACCAACAGCTGTTGGTTACGGTTTTAACCAACAGCTGTTGGTTACGGTTTTAACCAACAGCTGTTTGGTTACGGTTTTAACCAACCAATTGTGTGGTTCATCTGGTAACCTCCCGTTGGTTAAAATTGTAACCAACATGGTTAAAGATTTTAACCTTTGTTCTGAGAGTGTAAGCATTGTTATAAAAACGTTATCACGTATAAAATAAGTGTATTTTACCTTCATGTTTTCGACTTGGTTCCGTGGGTTTTCCGCAAAACTCTCTGATGTTATTACGGTGATGTTTGCTTCTTTAAGCAAAGTAACTAGATCATCGATTGCCTGGAATGAAGAAAATGACAACTTGGACAGACATTCACCCTTTCAAACAGACGTCAAAATAATCCCATTCGGGAACTCGATCAGCAAAATAAAATGCTTTCACATCCTTTTGACATTTCTAAAATTATGTATCTTATCTAAAGAATACATAACTGAGAACCACATGAATATAACAAAGTGACATCCCCCTTGGAATCGTACTGCTAAGGCCATGATCATGAAGTTGAAAAGACCTGTCTCACCCTGATACCCCGCGCGCATTCTTTTTTCATCCAAAAAAATTGGCTTCGAAAGGGCAAAACAAAAATGGCCAAAACCACCATAAAATAATTTCTGCATTTAACTTAGGGAGCAGTTCCATTTGTACGCGATAAAAAAAATTGCGCGAATGTTCCGGGCCCCGATGAGTTTTTTATCAGGCCCCGATGAGATTTTTATCGCGTACAGTTGCGCGAAGCAAAGGATTATTTATCGGGTAGCGTATTACCGCTTGTTTAAATATAACGAAAGATAAGTGGTCGGTATGTAAATAGAGCTTCGGGCTATTTATTCTAGTTGTAAGGTACAAATTCAGCATTTCATGTTTTTAGAGATAATGTTATTGATTATGTTTAACGTAAATTGTATTATCCTCGTGTATTTGCTAAACAATGTCCCACTCTATTTGCTAAACATACCCCAGGGATTAGCAGAGGCCTCGTATCGGGCGCCGATGGCTATTTTATCGGGGCCTGATGACTATTTTATCGCGAATCAACTTGAAAAACATCGGGTCCAAAACATATCAGGCCCCGATACAGTCGCGATACATTTATCGCGTATAAATGGAACTGCTCCCTTAGCTATTTTTCTATTTTTTAGCTATTTCCCCAAATGTATGTGAGACAGACCTTCTTTTTTTTCCTAACATGCATGCAGGTTTTTTGTTTTTATTATACACATGAATTTCAACTTGTCTGTTTAGACAAACAATTCATTCTTACCAAAGAAAATATCTCATGGTTTTCATGAATGCTAGCAACCCGATTCCATCCAAATTCTTTCATAAGTCGAATTCGGGCTGGGTTGTAGCGGTTATCTGGCATAGATGTTCTGTAGAAGTATGGGTATTGTCTTCGGTTGGAGAGAGCTGGAGATGTAGCCGCGTAAGACATCTGTGAATCATTAGAGCAGTAGGAGTTACAAAAAATTGCAGACATGGAAATTCTCAACCATCGGACCAACTTATCAAATATTTTATTTGTGACCATCCGTAGACAAATCACCAAATCATCTGAACATATATTTTGAAAAAACCCAGGGATTTCCCTTTCCTTCCTTAGTAAATAAAATTTAAAAGAAACAAGTTTGAAGGTCATAACTTGATACCATATGCCTACCAGATATTCAAACAAAAAGCATCAGTGAAACGTTATCAACAGCCTGGCAGATCTGCGTATGCTTCACGAGCCACGGGCCATTCAAAAAACTTTGGGGAACCCTTCTTGGTTCCCCAGAGAACTCTTAACATGCTCAATGTTATCCTGAGAGGACCACTTAAGAACCTCTTCTAGTTATATTCTAGTAACAGTTCTCAGAAAATAGTGTCCACTTACTGTAACAAGGTTCCAGTGATATGCTGCTCCCGCAATTGCCTGTGTGGCTGTTGAACAACCACCACCCAGAACGAGAAGTTTTTGTGGTTCGTGAAAAAGTTGATCGAATAATACGCGGGTAGCGAGTCCAGCTTGGCACTGTATAGAAACAGTTGAACAATCCATCAAGAGGTAAAAGTTGAACAAATGGCGATATGAAGAAATAGGAAACAATGAAACTGTCTTAGAAATATGTTTGGAGCGTTTCTATTGATCTGTGCAAAGTAACGACTCTCTGCTAACGTAAATATTGGCCCGAGCACTCACATTTTGGTAGCGTGTGATATCTTGGACTGGTACTAGTGAGGGTGTCAGATTTGGAGAAAGAATTGTATCGTAAGAACACACATTTTAGGAAATATAAGGGATTCACTATCATACAATTTTGTAACAAACAGGATCTCAAAAACTGAAGCAGACTGAAACGGGAGTCTAAGGATCTAGCGAAGGTGCACGAGAGAGTCATCTAGGTAGTGCCCACATACATTATGTTTATTTAAGAGAGTCATCTAGGTATAGTGCCCATATACATATATGTTTATTCCTTTTAAGAGTGTCATCTAGGTAGTGCCCACATACATGTTCATTCCTTTTAATTTCAGAGCCCCTGGGACTTCGAGGCTGCTAGACTCGCTAACATTGCGAGAAAAATCGTTTATTTGACCTATGTTTCAAATACTTCTGTCAACACCTGGCACCCAAGCAATTATATGTGTACCGGCAACACTGCAGTGCACAAACAAGACCACGTTTTCTTCTATAACAGCATCATTCAAATGAAAGGCGTGATTGTTTGCCTCAATACGTTTATGTGTTATTTTATTCACGAGTGATATTACAATCTGAATTACCTTTGTAACATGCGCGTACAATACGATAATAATGCTCTTTTTGTCAATGATTGACACACGTCTATGGCGCTAATTAATATATCTGCGAATCTTTGAAAAGTGTTTTCCCAGCAAACACGTAACGTTATCACAACCTTCAAGTTAGGCTGTAATTTGGTTAGGTCGTGGAAATCGTTTATCCAGCCCTGGGACAATGTTTTAAGAACAAATTCATTCAGCACTATCATACAACGTTCAAACATAACGTTGGGTATATCAACAAAATATGTTTTTGATAACGTTGTATCATAACGTTTTTAAAACTAACTTGTAACGTTGCTGCAACGTATCATTGTTTGCAGGGCTACAACATCTATATTGATCATTTTTAGGTCATTCTTGCAAAAATACTGTTTTAATGGAAAGTAATTTGTAGATCAATGCAATTTGATATAATACAAACCGCAATAACTAGTTCAATTGACGATGATGGCGATGAAATAATTTTCAAATCGATGAGTCTCTTTTAAACATAATATTCAAATCACACTTTGTAGTCATCCCCCCCCCCCCCCCCCCCCCCCCCCCACCTCCCTTATGTTTGACGCCTTGGGGTAGTGTATATTTACATAATGTCTGGCATCTGAAAGATGTTGTCTTCAAGTTGGTTTTCAAATCGTAATTCGAAGCTGTATTATGAATAGAATAACAGCCTGCTTGGTATATATGACATTTTGTACTCGTAATATATACACAGGCACATGGATTCTAACAAAATGATGAAATGAAGAGTTTAAAACGAATCTAGATGTTCCTATTTTTGTTGACGCGGGTCATAATACTTAATGTTGATATAAACTCTTCACGATATTGGCCAGTGTCGACATTAAACACACAGTGTTCTACGTCGTATCCTTATCCCATTGAAGGGTGACATAATATAATGTGAATTGTACTTTCCCGGTCGTCAGAAAATGTAGGCATGCATAATATTCAAAACCAATGGTAGCGCTATGAAGACCTATATTTAAAAGAAGAATTTTACAAATCGACCATTGAGTTTTATCGTGTAACAATAGTGAGCTAGTAAAGTCCACATTTTGCAGCCAATCCACGGGATGGTCGAATTATCAAGCAATCCCTCAATGGGAACCAAGAGGGTGGTTCATGTATGTTTTATTCAATGGAGGAGATTGTAAAAATAATACAAAAAGAATTAGGCTACCCTTTAATATTGCCGCCCAGAAAACAAAATAAAGAGTTTCTAAGCTTGTATAATTTGTATCATACCGACAACGACAGGTTACTACCCTGTAGGCATCTCAGACTCGCACACGGAACCTCTATACACCTAGCACAAAAAGTCCCTGACCAAGTGCTTTGATGTTGGCTAATTCAAAATTTATAATCGGTACCAAAATCTGAGAAATTCATTAGATGAGCAAATTTCTTCTCCGCAGTTTGATATCTCATTCAAAAAATCAAATGGATACTTTTAAAGTTACGGCAATTTCAATGAACGCGCATAACAACAGCAAAGTTGCACTAAGTATAGGAAATCATTGATTTGTGTGTAATAACTGTCATAACTGTGTGCTATCTGAACGAGCCACCCTACGTAGTAACACGTCATCCGCATACAGTTTATCCCATATTAAAAAAGAAACACTGGCAATTATGATTGGTTTTATGTATATCATACTTGAATCACCATTTTGATTGACATTTAATGTATTCTAATGAGGTTTGATTACTGAATCAGCAGATATACCTCGTTTAACTATTCTTTCTTGAATTCTGACTTTTTAATACTCTTAATTTCACAGTTCTATTTATTTCCAGTAATTTTAAGATTTTGTATCCAACATTCACGTACCTTTTCAGGTTTTTCACAGTTTCATTGATTAGCATCTCTGAATTATTCAGCTAATAATACTTCATGTTATTGACATTCCGTGGATTGGCTTTAAAATACCGGGTTCTACCAAAATTGTTGAAACATTATGATTCAAACGTTCCTTTAAAAAAATGAAAGACAGCTGCTTGGCTATCCATTTTATCATTCAATTAATGTAATGAAAAGAATGACTGATATGCTTTTACACTGTGTTTTAAATAGGTCTACATATATTTGAGAAGTTTTTACTAAGTTCTCTGGGTAACCATAATGAAACAATTATTTATCTTCCCCCAGAATATAGACCAGTGCACATGAACGCTGACAAAATATACATAGTAATCAAACTGTAGGATTAATCTCTCTATAAGAATGTCGTTTAAGTAATACAATGGCTATGGATAGTTCATTGATTTCATCCCCTTAATATGTTATCACATTAGCAATACCATGGTAAACATGTTTAGGAAACGACATACACTCATTCAACAAACAATTGCTGAGCAAGATATTTTTGTCATGGAAGGTCTTGAAATGTAAGAGACCATAACTTCAATTTGATACGAATCAAAATAATATGACATATTCTCAACATATTAACACTTTCCATGCACGCGGTCATTATGGTTTTACCATATTCAAAACATATTTTTCGGAAACCTTTCCCAATTTTTAAAATCTATCTTAAGAATTACTGAACCAATACTAAGCATGTCTGTACTTATTTTAATGCATTTCTCATGTTGATTCCAAATATGTTAATGAAATTCAACAATTTTGACATTTTTGAAACATTTTGTGACATTTTGGAATGTCGTCTGCAGCTGCCTGCCACGTGGAACGTGTTAATACGTGAAAACATGTATGCATAAACATTAGACACGATAGCGCTCACCTTCGTATCATTCCACACCATTCGTAGCTCATAGTCATGTAAAATATCTTTGCGAGCATTGATATGATCCAACGCCATCTCTACTGCAGGTATTATACCACTTCCATCCCAATCCCCACCCACGGGAAAGAAAGCACCTAGGTAGAGCGGGATCTTGCCATTGTCAAGTCTAGGATTGATGTCCCCGGTGGACGGTGTCATCGACGCGTTAGCTGTATTGCCATCCAGCGTTGACAGAGTTGTCATCGGTAAAGCACCTACTGATGAAATATTGATACAAATATCTCCATAACCCAAAATTTGGACGATTAGTAGTAGCCTGAAAGACTTCTGTGATCCGAACATTGATTGTCTTGATGCCATCACTAAACACGCAGTTTAGAGTCGATACAAATTACCCATTAGATAAAGTTGACGCATTCATAGATGTAGTTGGCCACAATTTGAATACTCGCTGTGTATTTTCTCTCCGTGTAATCTTAATTAGTGACCACGTGACACAGCATTTGAATCCGTAACCGGTAGTACCAGAAAAAATATATATTTTAACAACAGCTCTCACGAGGAATTAAAATGTGTTACCTCAACGGCACTTAAAAGCCCTATGCGCCGTTTTATGTAAAAGTGTCGCAATACAATGGTGTCATTTTAATATATCGGCACAGACAAATATATATTATTTGGCTATACATCTGGCAATTAGAGTGAAAAATCACAATGGTCTCGTGCCTGTAATAATTTGTCATTTTCTCCTTTTCACTAAGCAATACTATTGTAGCTATATAATTTGGCATTATTATATATTATACAAATATTTCCTGCTCATTGGGGATCTGGTGGAATCTATTGGGCCCCGAGGTGAACTGGAGACCGTGGGGTACTATTTTCCCGAGACCGAATCCCGAATAAAGAGCAGAAAATATTTGTTTTATATCCTTCATCAATATATTTCTTGTTAAAAGTAGACTCAAGACTGAGCTAAGCCTAGGCCTAAGTCAACTGTCATAATATTAACATAAAGAGAACTTTGACACGTAAATCGAGGTCATAGGGTAATAGTAGACTATTTCATTCTCCAAATAGTACCTCTCTCCCTCGTCAATAGCATTTTTGGTCTTCTTGCCTAATGGTGAGACTATTTTTGATCATGTGACACACTTTTAACCAATTAATGAACAGGAATATATTGATGAAGGGTATAAATATTATTATCATTAACACGTATGATAGCGACCGTGATCTAGGTTAAGTGGTAAATGTTGCCTTATCAAACTTACATTAAAGCTAAATTTATTCTCTGGGACATAAACGTTAGATGTGGTGTTACAGATGCCGCCCGAAATACTTTCCGTACTCTCCGCTGATAGTTTGGCTTAATATTTAAGGTGCTGTCATTAAGATCCATTATTTGAAAGTTAAAATATCATGAACTCCATCTTATATATTTCAGGTCTACCCCTACCAGAGAAAATGGCATCCTCCAGGACCCTCAATGACCTCAACTTCAAAAAACCCTTTCTTTCAAAAATTGTGATTAGCCCACCATCCATTAGAGAGTGAATAAAAGAAATGTGCATTGGTTGTAACGGCCCTTGTATTTACATTAAACCATAAAATTTTGTTATTTTATATAGCGCTTTCAACCCTAACCAGCCAGGGTATGTTTTTGTGTGAAAACCGGGGGAGGAGGACAAAGTTGTTGTTTTTTACCCAACAAATTGCCGCGAAACCCCCGGGATTCGAACCCCGGACCCTACGCACACCACCGCCGCATCCCTAACCACTGAGCAAAGCTGACAACGTTGCCCCGGGCAGCGATTTCGTAGCCACATATCAGCTCGAACGAATCTGATGTGATAAAAACAAATTTTTGGCACTTTTTGGTCAATAACTTAATAACTTTTATGCTAAAACAGATCCTAGATAATTATTGACTTTAGATGGTTTTGGTGAAATGCTGGAATTTGTTACCCAAAACCGATTTTGTCAGGTTGTCTGAAAGTTTTGGCGCCAAAAAAAATATAAAAATCACTATTGTTAGAGAAATTTGATACCAAAATGGATTCTCTGACTCATTTCATTTAAACAAATGTATACTTTTATGTACATCACATGATTGTATAGTTTAAAAGTTACAGTGCTTGATAAATTTGGCGCCAAAAGGGGTTGACACTTCCCTTAACCTTGCAATTAAGTCATTATATGAATATATTCGTACACTTGATTACAGCAAAACTTGAATTTGTCGGTTTTTTTTCAAAGGATCCCATCCCTAAATGTGAAAAATATCCTCGTACCTCTCTTCTAGTTACTATCCCCCAATTTAAACCAATGTAACTTTTACTGATATTTTTGAAACTAATCGTTGTTAGGCAATGAAACAAAGTACAAATCTGGTCCTTTGTCCTTCGATATAATCAACACTACCCGTGCCGACCTTTAGACCAAATCCACAGAGACATAGCGTACGCTTACCACACCGGTATCCCCGTGCATGACATAAACACCAGTGTAAGTGTAGCAATTAATGCAGCCAGCATGTTCGCAAATCACAAAATAATGTTTCAGTTCTGTAGTTAATGTGAGTGGTGATGAAATGTAATCATGAGAGTCAAAGCATTGATAAATATATATGAAAGGTTTTCGTATTTGTCGTTTCGTGTATTATTGGAGTGTATTATGTAGTATTTTTAAAATGGCATCCAACCAAAAATTATGAAATTAAAAATAATTTCATGTGACAATGTATTCCTAGTCCATTTTATTCCTAACAAGATAAACGCAACCAACAATCTGATTTCCCCACCAGAGTGGAATTTTTCATCAATTTAAACCAACGCACTTTTTAAAGATAACTTATTGTATTCTGCATTTGAGTTTCATTAACATTCTCATCAAGATATCAACAATGCAATATCTGAGAGATTTGATACACCCGTATTGCATTACCAAATATAAATGACACTCATATGCAGCAACAAAAAGATAATAAAACTCCTTAATCATAAGATTTCATCTCAGAAAAGAAAGCTTGGGAATACAGATGATCCCTATATCTCTTCAAAGGAGTCTTGACCTTGACCTCTATTTATCTCCTGACGCACGTGATATGCCCCGCTGGATATCAATATCAATGGGCGAGCGTGGCTACTCTTGGTAAACCGTTCGGTATGAATAACCATGAGTGAGATATTAATGGAAATCGCAATTTATGTATCAATTCTAAATCAACCTTGAATTATTATCATATTGGCTTAATGCGTTTTGTTGCTTCCATTATCACTTTCTGACCACGCTTTATTTAATCTTGCTATATACCTTTGTGCATCTGGCTCTTAAACTATGGCTTCAACATGATATCATGTTATTTTTTTGTTTTGTAACTTATTATCAAGAACAATAATCATTTATTGTTGAGATGCTTATTTGTCAGACTAAACAGCCTGTTGACTTGGTGATTAAAATATTTCAGGGTATGTGTTATTAAAAATCTAGGACGACATTGCTCTCGTCAAGAAACCACACAGACGGATCAAACTTCGATATAGATTATGCATATACATTTATAGATGATTTAATCCCTTTCATCAATGGCAACAACATTAAAAAACATTGCATAAATGGACACATACATTCAATGCAAATAAGAACATTTTATGTTCATCTAAAATTATTATGTTAATATAACAACTGATTTCCTTTTTAGTTTCAAAATGTAATGTTTGAGAAAAATAGCAGATGTTCAATTGATTTTGACCTCGTTAAGCCGAAATTTTATGTTTACTTATCCATTGATTCTAGTGACATACTAATATTAGTGCAATGGTTAGAACAAGTGGCATGTATCTTGATGTTGGTTTCTGTCATATGATATGATGGTTAATGTGCAGATGTTTGAATGAAAGTTTAGATTTTTTGAGCTGCAGATAGCTTTTGAGGCCATCAGCATTGTGATGCTGTCCCCCAGTCACATGACCATCTTTTAGGCAATCATGTGACAGTAGGTCGGCCTAATAAACTAACATCTAGCTTCTGTGAGATTGCAACGCCAATACAAAAAACATTTGATCGAAATTAACACGAACTTTGGGCATCGGTGGGTACTAATCATTGTGGGACAGCCTGTACATGTTCTGTTTCTGTATTATTATCATATTATTGTTGTCATGTTGTATTAATATTAGAGATCCGGGTCGATTGACAATAATTAGTTCGCACTTATTATGTGCGAGTCAAATCATTTCATGTAACAATCATTGATTTTATTATTTGACGGGTTCCATTTGGACGTACTCTTGAGTAAATTAATTCTAATTTGGTTCAATATTTGTTTCAAGAAGGAACAAAATTGATATTAGCAATTCATATTGCAAAAGTCTTAACCCTAACCTTCCTGGACATTACAAAACCCGACAGTGCTACAATCGTGTACTGCGCGGTGGCCACTACATTCTCGCACCACGCTCAATGCATCGGTGCGATGGTGTTTTCCTCACATCCGCAAGAAAAGTGCATGGTCAAAATCGCAAATGTACCGACGGAAGCTAGTATAAAGGTGTTGATAAACATTTTAATTGAGGTAATTTTGTTGAGGCGGGAGATTTGTTTATGCTAGGCGGGAGTGCGGGAGAAAGAGTGTCTAGGCGGGAGACTCCCGCCTAATGCGGGAGGTTGACAGCCCTGCCCTTGAAAGACAACGTCCCACAACTTTTCGCTCCCATCAATATCTTGTTCCCCACACAAGGTCCAGCACAAGGTATGCCACGAAACGAACTCGTACAGAACGGGGGCTCATCGTGTTGGGGTGTACTAACGCCGCCAACACACCCCAGCAATTTTACGCACACATGTGAATTTATTACGCACACATGTGGAGGGGTGTACAAGGGAATGGTGTGGTGTGTTAGGGGGGGGGGGGGGGGGGTTAGGGGTTACAGGGCCGTCAGCAACTTTTGCCCAAGGGGGGGTGCGTTTTCACGATTTTTTACCGGAAAGGGGGGTGCGTTTTCACGATTTTTTACCGGAAAGGGGGGTGCGTTTTCACGATTTAGTAGTAGTATGACGTCAAAGTGTTAGTGCTGCAGCACGCTGATGATGCGAGCGCCTCTGACGCGAAGCCAATAACGGGTGGGGTCCAGGGGCCCGCCTTAGGGCCCCTGGTGGGGGTCCAGGGGGCGAAGTCCCCGGGAAGCTCTGAGCATTACAGCGAATTTAGGACACAATTTTCATGTATCTTGCCAACGTTGACCCCATTTTCCATTCATAAAACAACATGTTACCCTAAAAAAAAAGAAAAAAAAGAAGAGATTTTCAAGGGGGTGCGTCCGCACCCAACGCACCCCTCCCCCTTCTGACGGCCCTGGGTTAGGAGTAAGGGGGGTTGAAGTTATTGGATAGGGGGTTCGGGCTAGGGGGTTTGGGTAATAGGTACGGTTTGGTTGAGGTTAGGGGGTTGAAGAGGGATCAGATCACGTATTTACTAGCTCTCCAATTCAGATCCCAATATCGTCACTCACACAGATTTCGGGTGCCCATACTTGTGTAAAACTTTGCAAACAAGGGTGTCAGACACAATTAAGGGAGGTGTCAACCCATTTATGATGACATTTATCAAGCGCTGTAACTTTTAAATTAATAACGAAAAGTATACATTTTGTAAATGAAATGAGTCAGAGAATCCATTTTTGGTATCAAATTTTACTAAAAAATCAGGTTTGTTTTAAAATTTTGACCTAAAAATCAGAAAAAGTGCGAAAAATGTGATTTTTTAACTCAAAAATAAAGTTGTTGCTACTTGTTGGTCATTAATTTCAAAACTAAACGTTTTTATGTTTAAAAAAACCCTGATCCTAGAGGCTTTGGATGATATGTATGCAATTTCAGCAATTTTTTAAACAAAAACTGTTTTTGTTACGTTCATCAAAATGTTGAGCCAAAAAAGTGATTTTGGGGGCCAAAATTTAAAAAAAAACCTGCATTTTTAATAAAATTTGATATATGACTCATTTCATTTACAAAAATGTATACTTTCATGTATATCACATTAATAGTTCAAAAGTTAGGGCGCTAAATTTCATATTAAAAGGGTTGACACTACCCTTAAGACGCACACAAAAAGTGGACTTGCCCTTTTGGCTTCGCGACCGTCCAAAAATCTTGGGTCGCTTTTTCCCTTTTCCCCACTTTGCTTGTGTTTCAAATGACTTTTGATGTTACGGTTACATAATAGATATATCGCTCGATACTGGAACATTTTCAGTCGAATACTTCGGTCCCCACTATAATATAATACATAAGCGATGGTTATTTATCCTGCTCCAACTTCTCTTATATAAATTGCCTCTGTACCTACCATACAAACAAGAAAAAGTTGAGAGTAGTATCCACCTCTTGTTAGCACATTAATTTTAGATTAAGGGCACTTTGCATTTATTTAAATATGCATCGGTTTTTAAGGTAAGTTTGAGAAATCATGTTCAATTATTATTTATTTGTGAGGTCAAACATTTCACCCAAATTAAACGTCCCAGTTCTTGTTTTGATCATCATCATCACAGTAAAGTGATGCGAGAGTCATTTCAAAAAAATGCTTATACAGGGTGTCCCAAAAGTCTATGCACGTTTTTGAAAAGTCATATCTCATAAAAAATAAATCATATGGTATAAGTTTATTCATATTTTGATAGACGAGATTTGGGGAATTAATTTGATACCAAACACAACTGTATTGGTGAACCCACAACATTATAAAACTGGTTGAAAGTCATTGGCCGTGTGCCAGACCAACCCATACGAAGTACCACACATTGTTGCTAAAGGTGCGCATAAATTAACGGTATGAAAGAAACGTTGCGCATTAGTCACAGTTCACTGCTTACCTTGCAACATTAATGTTATTTAATACCAAACTCGGTCACTCACAACATAAATAAGCGTAGTAGACAACATTGCACAGCAAAAGTCTTCATTCAAGATGGTTTACAGCATAGATAAGGGAATACAAATTGTATGGTTCTACGCTGAAACACATTCAGTTCAACTTACTCAACAAAAGTTCTGAAAACATTTCAAATTGAAACGCGCACCAGGAAGAATATCCATTCTGAAGTTGGTGGATACATTTTGGAACACAGGAAAATTCTAAATGGGTAAAACAACTTTCGATGAGGCCTTCAGGCAGCATTAAAATAATCCGCTAAGTTTAAATTTTAACATGTTTGACAGCTGTGTGATGTGTGTGTTCACTTTTCTGTTACGTTATTTAATTGTTTAGGTCTGTGTTTTTGCATTAGCACACGTACGTCTCTGTATACATGGAAAACATTTAAATTCGATTTCACTATAGAAACGAAAATTATGTGTGATATGGTTTGTTATTATAAATATATATTATACATTTTAAATATTACAATTGACGGATCACTTTCCGTGTAACCAACTCTACCCGTATTTTTGTTAATCTCAATAGGTATGGATTTATGAACTTTATTCCTCCGAAGTATAAAATTACATTTTTGCAGTAATACATATTTTACTTCTAGGGTGGCATTACAAACAGATGTTACTCCAATGTTTGGTATCAAAATGATTCCCCACCTCTCCTCTTTCTAATGTGTATTCATATTTTCAATACGACTTATATTTTGTGAAATACAAAGCTTCAAAGTCGTGCATAGACTTTTGGGACACCCTGTATATACACCTTCGAGACAACACGCACCAGTTGGTTTTAGGTTCATTATTGCTTTAGATTTAGGGTTTCAATAAGGTTTCGGAGTTGTTTATCTAGAATCGACAACGGTAAGACGGGTTTATTACCGTTGTCGATTCAAGATAAACAACGACGAAGACCTTGTTGAACCCCGTTCAACAACGACCAAACATATTTACATCATTCAAATGTGAATATCGTTTTGGATCATTAATGAAAACAAGTACAAAACTTGTTTTAATAGGCTTAATTTGACATTAAAAAAATAGCTGCTCTTTAAAAATCGTGAAAAAAAGTTTAAGTTTATTATAATTAGGCCCTTATTTGGACATCGTCCGTTCCCCGTAAATGGGCGATCGAACTTTAGAATGGGCTGGGTTACAAAAGGTAAACATGAGAGAAGACAAATTATTTCGCAAGTAATTGTGAAATTAAAAATATTTTGTAAATAGCATTTTATTCACACACCACCTTTAACATTCGGAGAAAAATTAAATCAAGAATGCGTTTAATTTACACAACACATTTTGATACATGTTTATAGAATATTTGTATAAAATCAAAACACACCCCTCCGTTTCAATAGTGGTACGGTCCTGGAGATCAAAGCGAACACATTTCGCCGCGATGATGCAAAAATTGCGATTCTCTTGCGCTCAGGTAGCGACGGTTCGGCTAAAATTGTGGCTTTAGAAGTGAACCTTTACATATGGCCCTCGCCAAGAATATTTTCCTCAGGGGTATAGCTACATTTCGGTATATAAAGCTATTTGCTAACTTTAAGGATTTCATGGCGAAATGCATTTATACGCCGAAAAAATGAACAAATTTGTGCGAACATTTTTGTTTGTTTACAATTTTGCGGTTTCCAAATAAGGTTCGCTATCCTAGTAATTTGCATATGAACAGTGGGTTTATCTCAAATCAACAACGCTTTGTTACTGTACTTAGGTATGGGGGAGTTGTTGAACGACGTATATTCTAATGTGAAGATGGACTTTCAAGTGTTCTCAAGGGTAGCGGCAAAACAATTAATTACACCCACAACCAAGAAGACAGGGTCTAAATCCTACGGGTAATAATCTGCTCAATTCACTTAAGGACATCAAGTTTGTAGCATTCGCTATGGGAGATCTATAGGGATGTAGATAGGAAAAGTGTCAACAAATTAGTCATTAAAACGTATATACTACACATATACATGTCCGTTAAGTTTTGATACCTTTTAAAAGCTTTATATCTCCGGTAAAATAAATCGCAGTATAAAACTACAAACATATTTGGATAGAGTAGACTTATTTTGGTACTAAAAATACAATAACAGCTATCTTTGCTGCCAAAATACGCGACGCGTGCGGACTGATTTCCCCTTCAAATTTGACCCGTTTTTCTCCCCGATAGTTTAATTCACAAAAACACCCCGGGCAGTTAGGGTTCCCCGGGCGCGAATTTATTAACCGTACACACTTTTGGCCAAACACTGTATAAATGTATTGCTGTACAATGTACATGTGCTATGCGCTTTACTCCGTCAAGGTATCAAATGTTGTTTACGGTAACGAACATCTCTCCCCGGGCGTGTTTTGTCCTGTCCAATCTTTTGCAACTATCTGCTGCTTCCTTCAGTTTGGGACGGATGGCATAGATCTAGCGTTTTGACTACGCGGATCCTCCATACTATCATCTTCAAAAAGTTGTTAATGGCTAGGGGAATATGGGGCAACTGGTCCTATGGGGCAACGGGTCCGAAATGAAGGATTTTGTCATTGTATGGGCATACTGCTTTCTTTTGAACAGTACGACTTTTGTTGAAACTTGACATATATCCTTACCTTCTACAATCCAAAACATTTTGAACTTTAGGATATTTACACATGTCATATTCTCCAGATCTTTGAAGCCACCTCCTTGAGTGAGTGATTGAAAATTCACAGATAGTATGGGCGATATATGAAGATGGGTTTAGATCATGTTTAATGTACTTTATATGATTGATAGGTATGCAACAGTAAATATATATACATGCAGTACAGTCGTCTTAAGATGCTAGGTGCATATTGCATTTGATGGGTGCTATATTGTAGTGTGCTTATAGGGACTTTCCGAAATATGATTTAAACCATAGGTTGTGGTTGAAATGACCGTAAAATGGCGCATATTGCTAACTCGGGACATTGGTGGTTTGGATTTGCGATCAATATTATCATTTAAAGAATGCTTTAACTTAAATCATTATCACGGGTATTTATTTGGAAGAGTTATTAGTTTATGAATATGCCAATAATAAAGTACACCATTTCTTATTTTATCTAAAGACACTCGTCTACTTGTAGGACCCGAACGCCGTAATATTTGCGAATTCAAAGATACTCGCTGGCTACAGAAAACTGCGTGATGGCTAAAAACTCAAATGCAGTTTTGTCTTCTTTTTTTTATAATGGTTCCCGTCATCAAAGCCTTTCTAAATATTTAGATTTATTGTTATACATATCAGTCAATACATAATTACGTTTCCAAGTTGTTAAAATGTTCACTATTTTACATTAAGAGAGCCACTTAGTATAGCGAGTCGATTTAGAAAGTAACTCAGCTTGATTTTAAGGTAACATCCAACACCATTACATTATATATATAATTCTGCTCTGACCATAGCTTCAATGTCGTGTTTCGGTGGTACTGATACTGACACGGTAACAATGTGCTCTTCGGATGTTTATCAAGAACTTAATTTATCTTCAAACTGAGCACTCGGTATCTCTTCATACTCTGGTTTTTATTTTCGTTATTTTACCCAAACTTATGTGCACAATATTTCCATTCCACTTTCGGTACACATCATTCGTTAAGTGATAAAGCGTCTTGAAGAATCGCTATCGTGAAATGCATTTAAAGGGACATTAAGTGGGGTTGAAAATTTTAAATGTTTAAAAATTTACTTCAGAATTCAAGATGAACATTAAAAATTGCCATTATTGTTGTTTCTATTAACAAAAACACAGCCAAACTTGATTAAAACAATACCATCGCTATTTATTGAAAAACGCCCTCTATGCAAATATGGTTCGCGTTATGTATCATGTGTAATGCGGGGGTGGGGGATATACTGTCCGACGTAAAATGCTCGTTGCGGCTCTACGAGCATTTTGGAACCGAGGCCCTTATCCGAAAATTGACTAAGTAAACACAGTGAGATTGAAAATCCCGGGTGAAAATCCTAAACATATTTTGGCTAAACACATTGCCATAAGCATATCATGTGTTTAGTTATCAAGATTTAAACCCCATTTAGTGTTTAAAAACTGTTACAGACAATTAAATGTTTCACAGCATTTAGTTTCAAACGTGTCACGGTGTTTAATGACTTGAACAATAAAGTGTTTCAGCTAAACACTGTGTTTAGTTTCTAAAGTTATACATTTGGTTGCGAAACAAGTCACACGTCACCTATTTTTATAGTGTAACATTTTGAATATCGGGGTCAACTTCACTTTTATATACGGTGTTACCATACATTGTTCTATGCCTTTTTTATACATCATTTTACGGTTCGATTTGTCTGTGTTTATTGAAACATGCTGAAATAAATATTTTATAACGAGGTAATAAAAATTATGTATAAATCCACCATAATACTAAAAATAATGTGTTGCTATACTCTCTAGGACGATCGAATCCATGCAAAGGCCACATTTATAATCTTACTTCAAATTACATGAATGAATTCGACCATTAAATCTGTCACAGCGAAAAGACACTGACAATGAGCGATTATCTGAGGAAATTGTAATAAAAATCTCGACCCTTTTCAATATTTTCCTCAAATATAATATTGAAGGAACCCGGTTTTGTTTTACAAAATTGCAAAATTATTATATGGAAGAAAAATGTTTTTTTTATCAAACTCTCTATTTCCAATTTATTTTTTGATACCTTTTCATTGTACGATTGATATCTAGATTATATTCCTAACGCGGCATTATTGGTATGTATTGCTTGAATTGCTTATAATTGATCATTATGCACAACTTATTAAAGGAGAAGAATATCACACTAATAACGTCTGAAAGCTTTTCTGATAAACCAAATAGAAAACCATAAAGGTCAGTATAAAGGTAAAAGAGTTCCCCAAAGTTAAAGTGCTTTGAAATTGTTTAAGAAACACTAACACCTGATTTTAAAGGCTGATATTTGGGACATTTTGTTTAATACCAAACAATGTTTGCATGGCATTGCAAAATTAGCTGTTGACTGCCCCCCCCCCCCCCTAAATTGTTATTTTTTTAAAACTATCACCCATATTGTTTCACTGTCAAATTGCTAAACGCGTTGTTCATATCAAAATATAACAAAACAAAAGTTATGACACATCCTGTCACACGAACGGTCACTTCGGGGGGGGGGGGGGGGGGGGGGGCGTCTTCTTTGCCTCTCCGATATACCGGCCTAACCAGATCCGAAAATACTGGTATCGTTCCCCATGGTATGGCCTACCCCTCCAAATAAAAACGCCACTGTTTGAAATGACATGACTAATGATGTTTTCTAATGAAATAGTTAATGCAGTATCGGCCGATACTGGAACACAGATCAATGGACGCTGCTGGGTCAGTGTTCCAGTATCGGACGATATACGATTACAGACCGGAATATGGAAACTACAGTACACTTTTCCTAGTGTTCCTTAAGAATTGTATGACATTTTGGATTTGGGCTATGTTGATGATTAGGCCTTATCTTTACGTTATTTCCTCATCGAGTATATCAGGGCCGTCAGATGAGGGGGTGCGTTGGGTGCGGACGCACCCCCCCTTGAAAATATTCTGTCTTTTTTTTCTTCTTCTTTTTTTAAGGTAAAAATTGCGTTTTTCTTTGTTTCAAATTTCAATGATAGTAAAACTACTCATAAAACATTGACTACAGTGCTTTTTGGACTGCGAAATTTTTTGTCCGTGCGAATTTTTTTGACTTCACCTCCCCCCCCCCCCCGAATATTGGCTATTGCTCGACTGATAATTAAACAATGAAACGCCAAAAATGTCTATTTTAACACTAAAAAGGTCCAGAAAACGTTTCTGAAGCCATCTTGTTCCAATTGAATAACAAATTAGTATTAAAATAAGTGGCGCGAAGCGCGCAAAAATTTGCTATTGTAAAATTAAAGGTTTAAAAAAACGCTCTTGAAGCCATCATGTTAAAGTTTGAATAATAAATAAACATTGAAACTAATGCGCGCGCTAAAAATGTCTATTTAACACTAAAAAGGTTCAGAAAACGTTTATGAAGCCATCTTGTATGTTGAAAGTGAATAACACAAAATAATTCCCTCGGAGCGCACACAAATTGGCTATTGTAGAAATAAAGGTTTAGAAAAAAGTTTCTGAAGCAATCTTGTTAAGCTTGAATAATAAATAATCAGTGAGACTAATACGCGCGTAGTACGCAAAAAAATGTGTATTTTAACAATAAAAAGTGTCTAAACCCATATTGTTCCAATTGAATAACAAAGAAGTATACAAATATTTGGCGCGGAGAAAACCGCTCTTGAAGCCATCTTGTTAAGTTTGAATAATAAATAAACATTTAAGCTAATGCGCGCCTAGCGCGCAAAAATGTCTATTTTAACACTAAAAAGGTTCAGAAAACGTTTATGAAGCCATCGCGAAAAAATTGGGTATTGTATTGTATTGTATTGTAAAAAAATGTTCCTGAAGCTATCTTGTTAAGCTTGAATAATAAATTATCAGTGAGACTAATACGCGCGTAGCGCGCAAAAAATGTATATTTTAACAATAAAAAGGTCCAGAAAACCTTTCTGAACCCATCTTGTTCAAATTGAATAACAAAATATTTAACTAAAAATGGCTATTGTAAAAAGAAAGGTTAAAATAAAAGTTCCTGAAACCATCTTGTTAAGCTTTAATAATAAAACAGCGTAGCGCGCAAAAATTGGTTATTTTTACACTGAAATGGTCCTGAAAAACGTTCCTGAAACAATTTTGTTAAGCTTGAATAATAAAACATTGAACATTATTTGTGCAAAATCTGGTTATTTTAACACTAAAATGGTCCTGAAAAACGTTCATGAAGCCATTTTGTTTAAGCTTGAATGATAAAAAATGAACTAACTAAAATGGTCCAGAAAACGTTCCTGAAACATGTTGTTATTGAAACCAATTCGCTCGAAACGCACAAAAATGTCTAGTTTACTAACTAAAATGGTCCAGAAAACGTTCCTGAAACATGTTGTTATCAAGTTTGACTACACATTGAAATCAATTTGCGCGAAGCGCGCAAAAAAATGGCTATTTTAACACTAAAAATCTCCAGAAAAACGTTCCTGAGCGTACAAACTGTCAGTTTTTTAAACTAAAATGGTCCGAAAAACGTTCATTAAGCCATCTTTTTATAACTTGAATAAAGAAACATTGACTCTAACTCGCGCGAAGCGCGCAAACAATTCTATTTTTTTCACTAAAATGGTCCAGAAAACGTTCCTAAAACCATGGAATAATTAAACATCGAAACTGATTCGCGCAAAAAATGGCTTCTTTTGAGGGGAGGGCGGGGCATCGTCCCCACCGTGACAATGATGGGGTGGGGGAGGGGCACTCCCCACTTGCACTGTCTATGCTCGTTACCCCGGTTCCTCCTTATCTTCATTTTCATTTTTTACTCTTTTGCCAATGGGAGGTGGGGGCGCTGTCCCCCTGGTTACGCCACTGGTGATTCAGAGTGCCGAGCTGTTGGTTTTTTCCCGGGGGGGCACTCAACTTTTTTTTGGGTAGGGGTGTGCCGCACAGGATCTCAAAAAGGGGGGCTACAGAACTGAACTGAGTCAATTTTATGACGAAAAATAGGGTCTTAGGAACTGATTTTTTCAAAAAAGTAGGTCTTGAGAACTGGCCTATAGTTCAATTTTGATTAGCAAGAACGCAATTTTTTTGGTTTTTTGGGTTTTAGAACGCAACATTTTCGAAAAATTGGGGCTTTGGAACGCAAAATCTCGCGATTTTTGAATTTTCAATAAAATGGGGGTCTTAAGAACTGATGCAGGCTCAAAAGGGGGGTCATAAGAACTAGCAGCAGAGGGTGAAAAAGGGGGTCTTCAGCGCGGCACATACCTATACCCTTTTCAAATGTCAGTGCCCCCCCCCCGGGGTTTTTTTTTGCTGGTTGTCCTAAAACTCTCCTTGCTATCAATATTTACTTTCGTTATAAAACATGGTTCAGAGACGTAGAGATAAAGTGAGAGACTAATAAAAGCTCCCGGCCTCTCCTTCCCCCCCCCCCCTCCCTCCTCCTCCCCCTCCCCCCTCCCTCCCCCTCCCCTCCCCCTCCCCTCCCCTCCCCTCCCCTCCCCTCCCCTCCCCTCCCCTCCCCTCCCATCTCTTCCTTTTTTTTAACCCTCTGGGAACCCGGGGGCTTGAGCCCCCAAAGACCCCCCCCCCCCCCCCCCCCCCTGGGCACGCGCCTGCTATACATCTCTCAATGCCCCCCCCCCCCCCCCCCCCTTACTCACATACCAAGGAATCCCGAATGTGTTTATAACCCCTATAACCTCTAATCCTAAACCCCTTGGTGCTTCAGTGGGTACCGTACCATTGGCCCTCTTGTGTGCTCTTGTCAGTACACGAATTACAACATTTACCAAAGGCTGACATTATTCGTCTCGTGTTACAACTAACGTCCTGTCGATGATCAAATTTCTCCGGGATTTCTCATAGTAGACAATAATTTTTTTTGTATAAATGTCCATATAATACAACGAAGAACAGATTTTTTAGTAAATAGCTTACTTGTTTTATTTTCATTAAAAGTAGATATTTACCAAATGGATCATTCTTTGCACGCCCTGTATTCCCGCCTGTATTTTTGTAAATATTTCGCTACACCAACAGCACTGTAATTATTATTGTTACCTTGGCACACACAAGGCTGGAATCCTTATTCAATTAGCTGCATGTTTCATAAATTTCCCCCAACAGTCGGTAGCACAGTCACTACTTAAAGGTTTGTTTATTGATGTTTGTAATGTTTGTGAAGTTGATATTGTATGACGTGAACGAATTTGTGAATAATTTATTTGGTCGTAGTTTTAACAGTGGTGTGAGATTACTCATTTAAAAGACGCTGACATTGAAACAGGGGACATTTGCATCGATTTTCATCATGTACATGTTCATGTTAATATTATAGGCATAGATGTTGGAATAAGCACTCTGATTGGTGTATAGCGAAATAAATGCAACTTTTCCCGACGGTATATCTTTTGGGACTCCGTGTATCTTTATTTTTTATAGGGATTCGATGGACATTTTACTTTCCCTACTGAAATTGCGTAATATTAGGCCTATTTTGCTAGTGGTCGAACAGAAAACTATCCGATCAGCCGATTTTGAAAGAACCCTTTTTATATTCTTCCGGTTTCACTATCAACCAATCAGAGGATATATCTCAATCAAGTTTGAGCTCATCAGTAAACCAATCAAACCGCAGCTCCGGAACACCGTCCTGTACAGCTCATAGTTGATTTACCAATCATGAGAATAATTCAATCAGCCAATTAGTGTTCATCTCAGTCAACCATTCAGTATATTTTGGGATATAGGATTAAGCAAATGTGACGAAACAAACGGCATTTGAAAGCTATAATGAAGTTATCTTAAAGCTCATAATTAGTAAATTACTAAATATCAAATGAGCAAAATGACTCTTTCCACAAGCATCAATTTTTCTCCTAAAAAGTGGTACAACCCGTTTTTAAGTGCCTTGATTATTGATCAAGCATAACGTTGGATTGGTAAGAGCAATTGCAATCGAATAAGCGGCATTTGAAAGTCTACTAAATTTATACGAGCTGATAAAAATCATACTCCAAATAGTATACTGAATAGTAAACGAGAGCAAAGACGTGGAACATGTATAGGGTAAAGTCGCCTATTTTCGATCAGTGCCTATTTTCGGTCACTTCGCCCAAATCGTGTAATAAAAATGACTTCGTCGTTATAAACTGACGTCTAAAAAACCCCCGCATAGTTGATGCCCGGTATTGCTTTTTTTTTGCTGTAAAATGGCGACGACCGATGCAATTACATGATTTTGACCCGAGTGACCGAAAATAGGCGCTGACCGAAAATAGGCGACTTTACCCTACACCATTTTTGGGGGGCACCCTTATAAATGTTCATTCTAATCTTTCATCCCCAGCACGACAAAAGTTTCTCCACGGATATAAAGCTATAACAATTAAAATACCAAATTCTTAAGTCATTTATATTGTTTCTCTTTATTTCATGATCATTTAGCTTACAAGGCAGAAATATATAAAACCTGTAAAATAACACATACATTGAACAAAAATTGAAACAGAACAAATATGACAAATTCTTTTTCAAAATTGTGACCCATCACAATAAAACATTCCAGCTGTTATTTCCAGAAATGAAAAGTAAGATTTAAAATGCATGCAATTTTAGCTTTTAAATGATATCTTTTTGTTGAAATCGGATATGGAACACTTTGTTTGCATCTTCACTATTATCTGCAAAAGAGTCAAGAGTCAAAAGAGTCAAGCTGACAACTGGTCAACTGGATAATGATTTACATGAGACTGATCAGTTGTAAGACGCACTTTTTATACGACCCCCGGGGGAGGTGCGTCATGTGTGCGTCGTTTACCATCACATTCTTGACGGAGGGTACGTCAGTGGCAGCCTTGGTCCGTCACGAAATTGACGAAGGGTGCGTCAATGTCCGTCACTTTACATGGGTGCGTCAGTGTACACCATTTTTACGAACAACAACATACGAACTTTATAATTTAAATATATGCCATATATTAAAATAAAGCCTGGTTGGTGGTATAGTATACTATACCACCAACCAGGCTTTATTTTACGGCAAACCTCTTTTTTCCGATATACCGCATGTTCTAACATGCCTGAAAACTCGATCGCCGTGCAAGTGTGCAAGAGTTTGGCAAACGAGAAAAAAAACAAGGAACCAACCGCAACCGTAGACCGACATTGACCGAGAACCTTTCATTTTGAGAGTACTGTCACATATAATATAGGGATCAGCATTGCGCTATACCACGCAAGCGCAGAACAGTCTAACCACAGCAGAGGTAGGAGGACAGGCCCGTGCACTGTCATGTACGAAATTGAAATAATCGCTAACGGGGGTGCGTCATACATGTCATATGGTCCGTCAAAATCAACAAATGGTATACGTCACACAATTGACTGAGGGTGTGCGTATATTGTATGACAAAGGTCCGTCACTTTTCGTCGTGGTACGTATGAGAAGTTGACGCACCTCGGTAAAGTGATGCACCATTCCCGGGGTCGTATAGTGCGTCTTACAACTGATCACTGAAAAGATGATTTTATGTTTAGTTTGATATGGCTTTGTTTTGATTAAGTCAGCAAATGTTACTGTACCGAAATGCTCAACATAAAAAGTCAACAATAGGCAAACTTTTTTGCAGTGTAGAGCATCAGCTAAATACACAGGGTGTCCCAAAAGTCTATGCACGTTTTTGAAGAGTCATATCTCATAAAATATAAATCATATGGTATAAATGTAACCATATTTTGATAGACGAGATTTGGGAAATTATTTTGATACCAAAAACAACCCTATTGGTGAACCCACAACATTATAAAACTGGTTGAAAGTGTTTAGCCATGTGAGACCCACCCATACCAAATACCACACATTGTTGCTAAAAACAGGTGCACATAAATTAACGGTATGAAAGCAATGTTGCGCATTAGTCACAGTTCACTGCTTACCTTGCAACATTAATGTTATCACCAAACTCGACCACTCACCACATAAATAGGCGTAGTAGACAACATTGCACAGCAAAAGTCTTCATTCAAGATGGTTTACAGCATAGATAAGCGAATACAAATGTTATGATTCTACGCGGAAACAAATTCAGTTCAACTTACTCAACAAAAGTTCAGAAAACATTTTAAAGTGAAACACGCACCAGGAAGATTATCCATTCTTAAGTTGGTGGATACATTTTTGAACACAGGAACTGTGCATGATTTGTGTCGATGTGGTAGAAAAAAGGCTGGTAGATCAACAAGTCACATTGATATCATAAGACATGCAGTAGCCAAAAGTCCAAAGAGATCTATTCGTTGTGTGATGTGTGTGTTCACTTTTCTGTTACGTTATTCAATTTTTTAGGTCTGTGTTTTTGCATTAGCACACGTCTCTGTATAAATGGAAAACATTTAAACTAGATTTTACTATAGAAACGAAAACTATGTGTAATATAGTTTGTTATGATGGGATCACTGTAATGTAAAATTTTAAATATTACAATTGACGGATCACTTTCCGTGTAACCATCTCTACCCGTCTTTTTGTTAATCTCAATAGGTATTGATTTATGAACTTTATTCCTCCGAAGTATAAAATTACATTTGTGCATCCTGTACATATTTTACATCTAGGGTGGCATTACAAGCAGAAGTTACTCTGATGTTTGGTATCAAAATTATTTCCCACATCTCCTCTTTCTAAATATGTATTCATATATATATTCAATACGACTTATATTTTGTGACATACAAAGCTTCAAAGTCGTGCATAGACTTTTGGGACACCCTGTACAATACTTTTTTTGATGTGGTTATTGATGGGCGATTGATCAATTGATTCTGCTGGAATAAATGCTGGTTATGTCTGCAGATTCTTCACTCCTCGATAAAATCTCGCTTAGTTAGCAGTATGTTTTTCTCGAATACCTCATAAATATTCATTTAGCTAATTACTGAACTTTATTGTTCTATTATTGCGCCAACGCGAGGACCTTGTAATAAGTTGTATTTCGCCTACTTTCCCGCGTCCCCAAAAAGTAGATGCAATCATCCAACACCTCGGGACCAGTTCACACTCTTTCCCTCTACACCATGTTGTATTCGTATCAACATACTACATGTACTAGCATCAGCTATAGATACCAGACATCATGTCGCATATCACCATGGTATATAATGGTCTGTATCTGGTATAGATGCTGATGGGGTATCACATCATCCATGATATTTATAGCAGGCGGCAGTGAAAGGGCATGATCCATGACATTATTGACATAATTATTATACCATTAAGTTGTATTTAGTTAAATTATTGTAGATTAAGTTGTACTTTAAAAATGTATGTTGTAATGTAAGTTATTTTTTGTATCGCGCCTCGAGCACCATTTTTGGTGGATTAGTGCGCATTATAAATCCACATTATTATTATTATTATTAAATGTAATTTCAATAACAATGTATGTATTATTTTCAATTCCCGTAAAACCCACGTCTAATTTACAGTAAGTCTTTCCCGAAATAGCATATCATAATACGGCATACTAGCATCCGCTAGACACAAAACATCATCTGGTAATCCACTACGGTCTGGTATTGCTGATGGTTTGCCAAAACCGGATTGAGTAAACGTGTTCTTGTGAAGATCGGCTACTCTGAAAGCCTGAAACAAAGTATCAGATATCATCCACTCTGTCATCCTGTCCTCGCCTGGATTCCACCGGAGAAGATTCTCACTGAAAGGAATGTCCATTGATTCGCAATAAGCTTTCATGATACCTTCAGGATCACGTAATAAATCATCGGCATCTATAATGACTGGTATTCCTGTGATGTCACCTTTTTGTCTCAAATATTGCAGTAGCTCCCACATGTCTTTGTAGAAGCCTCCTGAAGGAATCATAGTTGATGGAAGCTCCGTCATCTTTTTATCTTTATTTGGAGTAGTATTGATCATCTTTCTTAAAGACGCAAATACTTTCAGTGGGTGACGTATAAGAAAAGAGTGGGTGAAGCCATTGGCTATTGTATCATATCGTTCGATGATTCCTTCAATCATTTCTTTTACAAATATCGCTTGTTTTCCCTGGAGATCGTTGCGTTCTAGCTGATCTTTAACCCATTCATACGTACAGAGAGATGTATCATATCCTCCCTCCATATCGATGGTAAAAGTATACCCAGATTGCTTGAGGGCGGTATACTTTTGAGCAAAGTGCTGCGATGCAAGAGTCTGAGCAGTTCTCTCAGGTCCTAGCTTTCTGGCTGTGAAATATGGTTCATACCAGGCTTCTATGCCATCAAGTTGAGACATTGCTGTCAAGAATGACGTCGACATAGATCTAGGTGTGGCCCAAAGTAAAACACGGTTTGGATGCTGATTATATGACATGTCACGTAACACATCTGTAGCTGGGATGACACGGACAGCCATTGTGATCTGTGGAAATAATCAAATAAATACAAAGATATTTTATGTTGATATAATTTCCATTTTCAGTCATGCCAGTTGAAACCACACTCTCTGTATCCCGTTTAAAAGGATGCCGAAATCGGCGCATCTAATGTGTATTTAGCCTATCGCTGAACATGCTGAAGGCCATGAACATATATGAACTTATACGAAGCGCCACAACGTGGCAAGGGTGAGGAGGCTATTCGCCCTTAGTTACCCATACTTCTACCAATCATCTATATCATTGCGTGTACAGATACAGACCGGGATGATCCCCTACTCTTTACGAAGGAGTCTGTGACCTTTTAACGTGCTCAGGGATAGCTCTTCCGATACACGGGACCAACATTTCTACGTGACTTCCGAACCGCGGTGCGCCTACACTCTCAAAAAATTAAAGAACCTTTTTTTGTCCTGCCAGGAGAACCCTTAAAGGTTCTTTAAAGAACCAAAAACAGTTCCCCAAACGTGATACAGAACCATTTTTGGTTGATACAGAACCATTTTTGGTTGATACAGAACCATTTTTGGTTCTATGAAGAACCTTGTTTGGTTCTTCAATTTTCAAGAACCTTTTTTGAAGATTCAAGAGAGAGGTTCGTCATAGAACCGTCATAGAAACTTCAAAAAAGGTTCTTGAAAATTGAAGAACCCCAAAAGGTTCTTCATAGAACCAAAAATGGTTCTGTATCAACCAAAAATGGTTCTGTATCATGTTTGGGGAACTATTTTTGGTTCTTTAAAGAACCTTTAAGGGTTCTCCTGGCAGGACAACTTTAGCACCATTTTTTCTTAGCGTGTATGCCTACTTCAGTCTGAAGGAGACATGGGGACGAGGCTGTGTTGGTGTATCGTATTGAACTCACGCTCAAACGATCCACCAATAGAACTTCGGTGCGCAGCAGCTGTTGCGACGCTCTAACCGACTGCGCCACCTCGCCCCTTAATCCCATGATCAAGGAATAGTGCTTGTTGTTGTGTCGTAGCTGACACTGATCATGCTGATAGTGTAAATATTTACATTACAAAGTCTCATCTAAAATGGTGACATTTGTGAATTTTTTTGTGCAAATTTGGAATGTCGCTCGCGGCGTGGAAAGCGTTAAATTCTGCGAAGCAAATTCATTAATGTTCCGATTATCCACAAGGTGATTCAGCAAGTGCGTTTCTTTTTATCTTTTACCTAGCGATATCGCTTAACAATATAACAACGACGCCTACAAATGATCATAACTATTCATGTATTGACAACTCACAGAATCAGTAATTATTACTCGACCTCCAATATCTGAGGAGCATACATACAGACAGCAGACAGAATGACAAAGAGTCCTACCATCATGCTCAACAATATGCTGACGATACTGGATGGGTAGCAATCAGGAAGCAATACTTGCAATCCATAAAGAATGATATTCCAGACAGACTTTAATCAAGAAATCTAGGAGTTAATCACTCCAAAACAGAAGAATATCTCATCAAAAAATAGTCCTACAGATTGGAAAACCTGTAAATACTTAGGTTCTCGGCTGGATACTGAACATGACATCACAAGAAGAAAAGGTCTTGCATTTGATGCTTTTAATAAGATCAAGAAATTCCTGACAAACAAAAACTCAAGTCTTGAGAACAAAATCAAAAGATGCAATGCTTTTGTCAGCACAATATTTCTCTATAACTCAGAACTATGGACAATGACTACAAAAATGGAAAATAAAGTGGATGTTACACAGCGAATATTTTTAAGACAACTTATGAATGTAACAAAACTGGACAAAATAAAGAACTCAGACTTGTACGAAAGAACAGAGACACAGCCCTGGAGTAAAATCATAAAACGACGTAGACTACGATTTCTAGGTCACCTGCTCCGAATGAATGCTGATAGGCCTACTCCAGCTCGGAAAGCCTTAACAGAGTATTTAAACCCAACACTTAGGGACCCAGGACGGCCTCCGACTTCTTGGTGGTCAACAATTAAGAAAGATCTAAAAAAATACACATTATGAACACTGATTTATGCAATATGATTAAATTAGCTAGTGATAGGGGGATGGATTGAGCTGGTGGAGCACGCAATGTCCAATTAGGACGAAACGCGTACCGATGATGATGATTCCAAATGATCTATCAATTTTTATTTGCAAACTTACGTCTATCCTTGTTCAGTTTATCAAGGGTTGTATGCACTAGGGTAAAGGACAGCCAGTCCTCTGATCTTCTTCGACTGGTGGGACGTTGCTACAAATCAGAATGTATACCAACAGGACACGAACGCGCGATCAGCATAATTGATCGTCACATGTTGATCACAATGTCACGATGTCATTAGAGTCCAAAGGTTTGATGTTTATCGGCATGTGTGACTGTGAGTACAAACACTGGAAGATAATTCAAACATAGATCATGATAAGTCCAACATTAACAGATATTAAATCAATTACTAATACTCGAAATGATAATAATAAGTTACAATGTTATTTCGGAGAATAAACTCCATGCAAAAAAAAACTTGCACGCAAAAACACAAAAATGCGGAAGACGATGATTTCCACTCGATAGAATGATGTTATAATTGCTGGTTCCCAATTTTGGGAACCAGCGTCATTCTATCGAGTGGAAATCATCGTCTTTCCAAAAATGCAACGCATTACAGGTTATCTTAAATATTACCGGGTAAGTCTTTGGCCGGAAATTATTAGCACAGTAGCTTATTTGCAATTTGGTTGATCACATTCTGTCTCTGAGGTTTAGGCATACTGTACTGGCAGACTGAAAGCTTTGTTCCTCGCAAACCAGCTTGAAATGATCACTGATTTAATGAACGTTAGATATGTGGACAGATAAAGAAAGGCATACAAACCAAATACAGATTTTCTCGACATGGATGTATCAGGATCTTCCGCAGGATCACTAACGGCATCAAATCCTGATGGGGAGGGGGGTGACATGACATAAATTGCCCGCTTAGGAGCGCTATTAATTCGGTCTGGTAAACCTATTGTTATCAATTACTACGAGAGGATTGCCTGGTTGTATATTTAAATTCGGGCAGTTACTGTACTTCTTGCTAACTGCATGGGTGAGTTTCCATTATGTTGCAAATTACATCCACGGCTCATGCGTTTAAACTACTCAATGGGCGTTGCAATACAGCCGGTTGGTTGCACACGAGAATTATGTCATATAGCAACCAGCTTTGATGGAAGGCGAATATTTAAATTTTGTGCCGGTTTTAGGGCAGCAATTTATAGCGCTGCTAAGCGGGCCTTGTAGCGTAATGGATTACGTGCCGCCGCCGCAAAATATTAGGGTCCAAATTGGACCGTCCAATTTGTTATCCTCTGGTGAATGACCCCTTTTCAAAGCCATGTTTGGTAAATGTATTGGTCTAAATAATTAATGTTGCTGTTTTCACAGAAATTTTAGCAAACTCTGTCAAAGTATTCCCCCGGGCACCCAACAGAAAGAAACCGTGCGTTACGTTACCGCCGAGCATGCAGGTTTTTTTGCACTTCGTTCTTTATATGGCCATGGGATAAGTATTGCCACCGCTTCGCGTGCTCTGTGCGACGCATAGATATCTTATGCGCCGTAAGGCGCTAGATAGGAAACTCCCCGCGTATTTGCTGCGTAAAGTGAAGCCGAACGTTTTTGTTTACATTTTACGCAGCCGTGCGTACTTCTGAAAAAATATTACGCACATACGCAGCCCTTTCCGCGTTATTTGTCAGGGCTGCGTATCATCACGCCGCAAACAGCGAATTTTAATCAGAAACGAAACTGTCTCTTTTTCTAATTTAGATTGAAACTGTTTTGAAGTTATCCTATCTTTCTCCGAAATAAGTTCATCCTTCTGCGTTTTTCGGACTGCCTTTACAACCGTGACCTGGCCTCGTGATGTTGAAAGTAATATTGTTTTTGAAATAAAAATATGAAGTGAGTTTCTAGATTGAAGTAGAAACATTTTTATACTGTTTGGAAGCATTTTTATTTTTTCAATTTTATTTGAAACTAAACACTTTTTGAATTAAATCTTGATTTTATGATAGCCGTTTTTCTCATCATTTTTTCACAATCACAACTAATTGATCATTTCTGTCTTCACTATCACGCTAGTAAAATAGCCTAATGACATGCAGGTAAACTAGATCAAAGAGTGACTAAATAGAAAAAGAACTATAACAGGCCGCGCCTACTATAATAATAATAGCGACAAAAAGGCACCTCCACTCAATTATTCGAGTGCAAACATTTAGAACAATACAAATAGAAAGAACAAACGGCAAATAACAAAAACAAAAGCAAATTTCCCAACACAAAAATAAATGGACCCAAACAAGTTACACCGATTTTTTTTGGACACATAATGTGTGTTTTTGAATTTGAACAATATTTGTATCCAATCCGTGACATACCATAACATATTCGAATTTTAGATGTATTTTAAACAAGAAATTGACATATCCTAAAATCATTATCATCACAAAGTCAGTTTTTCAGTTGAAAGTCATTTTCTTGTTCAAAGTAGTCAAAGTGGGATTCGCACTCTTGTTACTGAATTGATCATATCTCGGTAATTATAGATGGTGAAATTCAATGGGATAAAGTGTATTTGATAGCGGACTAATAATATGGCTTACCAAAAGTCATGAGAGTCTGTAAAAAAAATTGTGGGTAAATCATGCCTTTCGTTGGTACGACTATGGTCGTGCCCCCCCCCCCCCCCCCCCCCCCCCCCCCCCACACCCCAGTTTCCAAAAGCTGAGTACGCCACATGGGATGTATTTCTAATTAATCTTCTAACTCATAGTCTCATTATGGGACACCTTTTTTGACACATCCTGCAGAGAGTTTTCCCTTTTCAATATCATGTTCACCTTTTCCAAAATATTCACATTCCCCCAAAATGATGTTTTCAGAAAAAGTGGCAATTTCCAAAATCTTATGCAAGAAAGTTACACAATGTCTTTAGTGCTTTTTAAATTCATTTCGATTGTCTTTACAATTAAAAGAAAGTTATTTTCTCTCTAAATAGGTGGTTCTTATTTAAAATAAAAAATGATTCTTTATATGCATGACTAGTCAATATGTCCACCTTTCACCTTCACGTCAATAACTTCCATGTATCGTTGAAAAGCGCCACTTTTCGGAAGACATCATTTGAGGAAATGTGACTTTGAGTAAGTAACCAATGTAGGTAGCCAAGCATATGCATCCCTTTTCGTATCATGTTTTTCAATCTCTGAAACCGCGTGGAGGTATGCAAACAAACAAAAGGGGTTGGATCGTGCAGGTGAAAAAAATGAAGAACACACAATTATGTTCCAATTGTGTCGGGGGGGGGGGGGGGGGGTGAACCCCTTTTCGAACAAAACAAGGACATTTTGTCTGAAAACGACACTTTCTAATTTAGCATCCGATTTGCGCAAAAAACGAGGGCAATTGTTTGATAGGCCTACATGACACACTACTCATCGTGTTAACTTACTTGTAGGCCTACGTTGTAAAACTGATTGCTTTAAATTAACTTTAACAAGCTTAGTGTTGTATATATATTTATAATAGACTACCACTGCTATTATCAGGCTTACCTTTTTTCTTTTACGCGAACAAACCATCCCTAATTTGGGGAAATTGCGGAAATAATAAACACGTTGGCTGTGAGCGAAGCACTGTCAGCGAGCGCTGTACCGTAGCACGGTCGCGTATCTCGACGCGGGGAAGTACGCCGCACAATTCAAACGCGTACGCACGCGTGCGCACTTTTGTCAGCTGGTACCGAAAAGTACCCAGCTGAATTATTCGTGAGCTGAATTTAACAGGGGAAGGATAGGTCGCTTATCTATGGTGCGACGGTAACGACTGCCCTCTGCCGCCATCAGGATGACTATATAAGCTTCCAACAACGCCGGACGCGATAGCAGAAAACAGAGGGATTTCATGGCTGTGAGTGGGTTTGCTCGTGTGATGGTGGTGCCATTGATGGTACCCATGTTTTTGGTTGCATGGCGTTGTGTGCCAAAAATTTCGAAACCATTTCAAGGAATTGTATAAGTCGCAGTAATTGAAAGTATATAATATGTGGAAAGAGAAAGCTTGTAGGAATCATTTCGGTATCAAACATGCCTCCTTTTTGAGGCCCCTCAATATAAAACATACGCTGAAACGTTTGGCCACATAACTTGCAATACACCAAGTTGTTCTTTTGCTGGACGCCTCTGTATAAGTCACTGTAATCACATGCAGCGTGTTCCTCACATTCCATTTATGTGGATTTTGTTTAAAAAAATATAACTAATTAGAAATTATAGGATAGAATGTGGTGAATTACTGCCAAAGGTGGTTAACCACCAGCCAGTTTGTGTACTACTCAATGGGCAACATTCTTGTGACCTTGTGCTTCTTAAATTAATATTGAAGTTATGCACTCAAACCGTTTGGAATGTGACAATTTTAAGGATGACCTTTCAAGTAAAATAAAAAACATCAAGTTGAAAATCGGGTCAGCACTCAGAACATCTACCTTCGAAAAGGTATATATAGTTCAATAACACTTGTTCTCTTAATATAATTTCAAGTTCAATAACTAAGTAAGCTTCGTCCCCGGCCCTCGTCCAACTAAGGGGGGGGGGGGGGGGGGGGGGGGGGGGGGGGGGGGGGGGGGGGGGGGGGGGGCTAAACGCAAAATACTACATGTGGCGTTTAGGTGATCTCATCCGTATACATTATCAACCAACCAACCAATCAATCAATATATCAATCAATCACTCGATCAATCAATCAATATATCAATCACAATCAATCACAAATCAATATATCATCACAATCAATCACAATCAATCACAATCAATCACAATCAATCACAATCAAACACATCACCACAATCAATCACAATCAATCACAATCAATCACAATCAATCACAATCAATCACAATCAATCACAATCAATCACAATCACAATCACAATCAATCAATCAATCAATCAATACTTTCAAAGCGTTTCAAACAGAAGCCTATGTTCTGTCACCGTATTTAAGGGGCGATTTTTTTAAAACTTGCTTTGCAAATAGTATAGAAACACCTCGTAAATGCGTTTTTGTTTATAAACAAAACGGAGAAATGGCATGGAAAGTTTGCCAGCCGGTATCATAACATGTTTGATGTTTATTATGTAAATAACGGTAAGCTCATAGCGTATTCTTATTGATTACAACAATGGATAGCCATCTTGTGGAAGCAAACTCTTTGAATAACAACAGGGCAATTCTTCAGGACGTGAGTTACCCTAAAAAAAATAGGTTAAATTAAATACACAATACACATAATCACAGGATACTATTAACTTTGGGATAGGAAAGTCGTATACTATAGTCGTCGTCAGAATACTTCGGCACTTTTTTCTGTGGACTACTGCGTACAGCGTAAACACGGAAGTGCGTTGTAGAACAGCGTCACAACAGCGTTATCTTAAGCGTTTGACGCGTCGCGGCCCCTGTAATCCGATTGGCCGCGATCGTATCTATGGGCATGAATGTCCCCGCCCACACGCTCATTAATTAGACGCGCGCATTGGCGGTTTTAAAAAGTGCTGAAGTATTCTGACGACGACTATAACGTACGTAGTGAAAACGGTCCTTTTGAATAAATTATGATAATCGTCTGGAATGCGTCGGTGACCGGCGTTTAACGCGTTTAACAATGTTTAACCAGGTTTAACTGCAGGGCAATTCCATGCAAAGGTGGACATGACCACTAATTTTCAAGTTATTCATATCCTAACATATTTAGTATCAAATTAAAGCTAAAAGTCTAAATTTTCCAGATATGAACTTTATTTTCATTTTTTTAACATATTTTTGTGTTTTTTCCCCATTTTAATTAGCATAATCTACTAATTTTATTAATTTTGTTGTAAAATCTGTTATTTATAATGCTATTCATTTATTAACTGAAAATAATCACTTTAAAATTATTTTATCAGTTGTGAGCTCTTACAAGTTACATACTTATTTATTCTTTAAATTAAAAAAAAACAAAACAAAACACTCTGCGTTGCGACTCAACGATCAATTTTTATTAAGATTTCACCAAAATGTCACGCTGTTATCGAAAAAATGGATGTTTATAAGGTTTTTTTAATTTTTCATTAAATCTACATACAAATTAAATAATACTTGCAATGCAAATCACACTCCCATAACATAACATACATGCTTCAAAGATGCAGTACTACCTTTTGTTAATTAATTATTTCAATTAGCAATATGTCACGCTGTTACTATTTTGGTAACAGCGTGACGGTAACAGCGTGACCCCCCATTGAATTATACAGTGAGTTCCAATACAATATTTAAGTTAAATGTGTTTTAATTGGATAATTTAATTAACTTAATATTGTATTTAATATTGTATTTTATCTATTTAAAACTAACAAAGAACACTATAATGTGATTTAATTTAATTAAAATCAACAATCACTATAATCAGTGTAAGTTTTGGAGATCATTGTACCATCAATGTTTGATCTTTTTGCATTGCTCATATAGGGTCAGCCTTTGGTCACGCTGTTACCGTCACGCTGTTACCGTATGCAAATTTGTTTATTGTATCATATATATTTAAAATCATAAGATATTTTCTTTTTTATACAGGGAAGTTATAGCTGACTTTCTTATAATTACAATCCACCTGATGAAACTTAAAAAAAGAAAAAAAGTTCACAGAGTTTTAACCATTTGTAAATGAGAAAAATACCTATGTCCTTTTTAGCGTCACGCTGTTACCGCACTCATTAATATTCATATTTCATAAATGTGAATGATTTTTTTCTTTTTTTCTTCTTTCTATGTGTAGGTTGTACTAGTAGTAGTAGAAATGCAATAAAAAAAATGTTCTGAATAATTCAAGTGTGTATGTTATTTGCATATGAAGTGTGAAAATATCGTTGTTACCGTGGAATTGCCCTGCATTAAACGGCATGTTAGTCAGCATAGGTTTGGGGGCGCTGTAGATTTAAACAGACGACGGTGGCCACGCGAAACTTAAATTTTGAATTCGTAGTGAATATTACACGTAATCGCGAATTTTAAACCGATCATTTTGACAAATACATCATAATTGGAAGGATTTTTATCGTTAACCGGGCGATGACTGTTAAAAATAATTCAAAATGGTGCACTCCCGTTGCCAAATTGGATCGTCTGAGAGACGCGTGGCCAGCGTTGCGTCGTCTGCTACAATCACGTCTGCAATCACGCCTGATCGGTATAGTGCCACCAATTCTATGCTGACTAAGTTCAATTTAAAAGTGGACCCGATCGGCAAGCTCAGTGGCATACCCCTGATCATCATCCATGCATCATCACTTTTAACTAACTAGTCCGAGTAGTCCCAATCCATGCAATCGGTACCGTAGTAGTGCAAGTGTATCTTTGATACACGGTACCACTACCCTCCATAGACTCACGATCACGACGTCGCGAAATTCACATTGAGTGTCAGCACTGCCGGTTTTTTCACCTCCCAATATTTCCCCTAAAATGAGGCTGCTTGATCAAAATTAATGACCTCAATCATTAGTCCCAATCGGTACCGTAGTGCAAGTGTATCTTCGATACACGGTACCACTACCCTCCATAGACTCACGACGTCGCGAAAATCACATTTTGAAATCAAGATTTTCACATCAAATATAATTTAAATCAATCAAAATGCACTCACATGTTGTTCCTAGAACTCTAGTAATACATTGAGTTCATTAATTTTGATCAAGCATCCTCATTTTGGGGGAAATATTGAGGTGAAAAAACGGCAGTGCTGACAATCAATGTGAATTTCGCGACGTCGTGTGTCTATATAGAGGGTGTTGTGGCTATAGTATACATGTAGTGAAGCATGAACGATAGTATAGCCACCATTGGGTCTACTCAATCATCAATGTATAAGACTAGAGTAGGCATGTTCATAAAATTTTGAAAATAAAATTATCTCTTTGAAAATGGAATACATGGAAACAAAGTACTTTACAATAAAAAATGATGGTTCAACCTTGTCTGCAGGCTGAATAATAAAAAAGTTATAACCAAAAGTAGTTTGCCTCATAATCATATTGCTGAAACTAAACTGGGCATGTCATGCACATTTTAAATCATTTTAGGTAAAAAAGGGTTTACTTTCATGATGTCCAGTTGCTTGTGTGGGGTTATTTAGACATCAGTGAATACACCCAGCTTGTTTCGTACTTTTCCGCTGGATTTAAAAGAGGTAAACATGGAGTTTTCTACATATTTTGGTCAACTTTTTTCAAAAAAAATGTCGCCCTCTATAGTCAATGATATGAACATTCCTAACTAGAGTTCTAGGAACAACGTCATGTGAGTGCATTTTGATTGATTTCAATTATATTTCATGTGAAAATCTTGATTTCAAAATAGATTTTTGCGACGTCGTGTGTCTATAATTATAGGTAAATTAATAATTGAACGAACACAACTAAGCAGCGTATCGCGTACATTGCGTGAAGCGCGCACAACCATTCGCGTGATAATTTTGGGCGCGATCATCTTGGTACTGCGTTCGCGTTGTTCGTTCAATTATTAATTTACCTATAATAATAATAGAGGGTGTTGTGGCTATATAGTATAGTGAAGCATGAACGATAGTATAGCCACCATTGGGTCTATAGTCCGAGGTGGCTCAGACTTGTTCCGATACGATCACTGATCTACTCTCCACGATGAACGATAGTAAAGCCACATCTATTGGGGCTAGTACAGTACAGGCCCTACATGCCTGGCCTAGGCTATAAGTAGGCCTATAAATAGGGAGTCCAGCGCCATGACAATTTTTCATTTCGTATCCCTGCCAAAATGTGTGAAATGTAGCTCAAAGTAATTAATTATTTCTTACCTTTCCCATCTCCAAATCCTATTTTTAAAAAGTTGTGTAGAAGAAAAGAACTTTATAGAAATATTAAATTCAGTTAGTAAAAATAATGCTTTCTATGTTTAAAATCGGCTTGAATTCAGTGTAAATTTGGAGATATACGGGACATACGTGTGCGTTCGTCCGTCGCCATTTTGAAAATAGCTGGATTTGGTCGTAATGTATTCAGGGTCACAAAAAATTAACATCTATCCCTAATTTATTCATGACCTTCTTGCAATATGTAATGCACTTTTCAATGATACCAAACAGTGAGTGAACTGCACCATTACTCTCAGTCGGGAAAATACGCACATGTTTTGACGTTGCAAAGAGAGATAAAGTGTGATATTGTGAGAAAACTAGTGGATGAAAGGTATTTTGTAGTGGTATTTTATGAAAGAATAGACTTTTATGAACATTTTGGTCAAATATCATGGCCATCAGTGACTGCGCTAAGATGCGATGTGGACTTTAGGAACGTCCTCGCTACAGCGACTCAATGCAATTGGCGACAGAGAATCTGGTGTGTGGCGTAGCATGATGGGATAGTGTGCGTGCAGTGTTGCTGATCGCTGTTCGTGAAGGTGCATACTGTTGGTGGTACATCCACTGTCTTCCCACAATGCATTGCGTTGTAGTTAAGGGTGTGAGGATACGTGTAATTTGTTGAACGTTTAACATTTTGATTTTACGGTCAGTTAAACGTTTAACCGTCTATTTTGTTCTAATTACCTCATTCTAAATTCAGTTCAATTCTATCACTTTTAAATAATTGTTCTTTTATTGTGATGCCAATTTTTCAACATGCTTTCCACGATGTGGGGAAAACTGTAATCAAAATTTTGGAAGGCCTGAAAATTCACAATTAACCCACAAAAATTTAATTTTGAAGTGGTGGTACCCTTTAAAGTATAAATATTGGCAAACTAGCAAATCAGTGAAAATATATAAAATGAAAAACTATGGGCATGACCTAGTATATACTCTGACCTAGATCCCAGAATTGCGTCTTTTCTAGCCAGCTCTGAACTGCCAAAGGTCATCATGAGGGTAATTGCTTTTCAGTATGTCTTATAAGGGTTTTAGATGTGTAAAATGTGAGGTTTATTGAAAAATCAAACCCATATGCGTGTAACCGTTAACTAGTTTTTGTAAACGGATTTGACCCTTGGGGTCGGTTACACGTGTAAACGTGTAACAGTCACATGCCTAGTTGTAGTTACCATCTTGTATACGAAATTGGTGGACTTTAATATTTAAATGGTAATGATTTTTAATGACTTTTAGACTTTATAATGTGCATTGCTGAGACTAAACATAATCATTTACAATGTTGAAACAGATTTATCTTAATGTTAACACCCATGTTTATAAAAATCCCATAGGCCTACTGGAACTCACATAATGCCGAGCACCCGCTCATATGGGCCAAGGCTAGAAATGAAGCCTGTTTTCTCATGATTTTACACATGCATAACTTCACTATGCTTCATGCTATAAAGCTACTTCCACCAGCATTGGTTTCCTTTTGATATTATCTTTCCAGTGATACCAAATTTTATAGAATCTGAATCATACACTTGAATTGACAGAATGCCACACTGTCCTTATACGAGCCCAGGCCACAGACACAAAACCCATACCCTGACGACTTCAAACAAGCGTAACTCCACTATGCTTGATGCTATTAAGCTACTCTAACTTCTAAGCACCATTGTTTTTCTTATGAAATTCTCTTTCCAATGATACCATATTTGTTGGAGTTTCTTTAAAAAATCCAAAAAGTGCTGGACTCCCTACTATAAATAGTATTTATTTTATAAACAGTCCTACTATTACTAAAAATAATAGGCTACGTAGTACGTAGCTTTCAGAATTCACACCACCAAATGGTTTCCCTATGCGTTTACATGTAAAATGGTAGTTACAAAAAGCCCATTTTCTCGCTTATAAAGCGACTGGAATTTTCAATTTGACATTTTCCTTAAATTTCATGATATATTTGATCATTTAATCAAAACAAATATATATGGTATCCCCGAAAGTTCTGAGAAATAAGACCCCAAAGTTGGACAATTGATGTAGCGCCCTCATTTATCAGAAAAAGTTGAGAAATGTTGCCAGATCATTTACAATCAAAATACATCCAAAAAACCTACAAAATGCATTGAAAATATGTCTTTTTCCACTGTGGTATTAGGTAGTAGTCCTAAAATCAGGATTAAACTACAACTTTAATCATTTGGGAGCAATAAGTACCATTTCTGATTAATTCTATAATCAATGGGCCACAGGATGAAAGCTAAGAAAAAACTTTTGATTGTCGTCTCTACAAGGACTGAAATTATTTACTAGCGTGGAATCTTAAATATAGGCCTAAGCTAGGGATGTTCATTATAACATCGACTACAGAGGGTGACATTTTTTTGAAAATTAGTTGGCCAAAATATGTAGAAAACTCCATGTTTACCTCTTTTAAAGACAGCGATGTAGTACGAAGTGGCTAGGATGTATTCACTGATGTCTATACCCAGCACAAGCAACTAGACATCATAAAAGTAAACCTTTTTTTACCTAAAATGGTTTAAAAAGTGCATGACTTGCCCAGTTTTCAGCATTATTATGTTTTGAGGTGTCCTAGTGCGGATAATATTGGATCCAAAACATAATAATTTATTTATAACATTTGGCAGTGATGCCAGGCAAAAACCCAATATTGACAAGCAATAAATCGAAGGGATGCCCAAATACACCAAACAAAATAAAAATGAACAGACAAAAAAATAAAATAAAGAAAGCCAAAAGCAACAACAAAAAGACAACGGAAATGAAAAACCAAGGAGGACCAAACAAAATGAGGATGGAGAAGACTGGCTACAAAAGATGGGTGTGAACAACTGACTTAAAGAAAGCTATGGATTGACATTGGACAATGACCTCAGGGAGGCAGTTCCAGAGAGTAGGGATATATGGATAAAAAGATCTCTGGGACAAGGTCAGCCGGCAGAAAGGAGGGTACAGAGCGCAGGAGTTAAGGTTACGAAGATTTGGCCGGGGATGGGGCTTGTAGGGATTAGGAGATGAGCACAAGTTATGGACAATTTTGTAGAGGTAACAGAGAGCGGCGATGTCCCGACGTTTGGATAACAAAGGAAGGTCAGACTTCAAAAGAAGGTCTTTATGGGATGCATTCCATGATTGAAGGATCACCCGACTGGCAAACCTTTGACATGACTCAAGGCGGTTGGTAAGGGATTTGTTGAGGGGGTGCCATGTGGTGCATCCATATTCCAGAATAGGTCGAACCAGGGCCAGATAAAGGATACGGCGAGTACTGATAGGAGCGCTGTGGAACGCCCTGTGGATGAAACCAATAGTTCTGCGAGCTCTCTTGCAAATATGATCGATCTGAAGGTTCCAGGAAAGATTATCACTAATCCAGATCCCCAGGAATTTTGCAGATGAAACCCGCTCAATTGGTTGATTGTTGAGATACAGAGTCATGTCAGGAAAGGGGTTCTTCTTGGTAGTGATAACCATGGATTTGGTTTTAGCAGCATTGGCAGTAAGCTGATTACTGTTGAACCAGTCATGGATGACATTGAGATCAGCTTGGAAGTCAGACAAATCGGAGTATTGGGAAAGAGGTTTGTAAAGTGTGGTGTCGTCGGCATACAGGACCAGCAAGCTGTTTGAAGAGAAATTGGAGAGACAAAGGTCATTCACATAAGTGAGAAAAAGAAGTGGCCCCAGGACAGAGCCCTGGGGGACGCCGGAAAGGACAGGAACTGGATGAGAGTTTATGCCATAAATCGCTACCAACTGAGATCTGTCAGAGAGGTAGGATCTGAACCATGAATGCAAAGGACCAGTTAACCCAACAGCCCTCAGCTTGAGCAGGAGAGGACCATGAGGAACACGGTCAAATGCTTTGGACAGGTCAAACAGGGCCATGGCGACACTCTTGCGATCCTCGAGAACCCATACCAATCATGAAGAGCAGTAGTGAGGGCATCGGTGGTAGACGATTTGGGCAAGAAACCAAATTGCCGTTTTGTGAGAATACCATTGATGTTGAGATGCTGAAGGATATTCCCATGGATGATTTTTTTCCAGTAGTTTACAGCAGATTGGTTGAAGCGATATGGGCCGGTAGTTGGTAACTGCTAATAATGATAAAATTGGATGATTTACGCCCAATTTGTATTGGTCTCGCTATGAGTTTTAAAATATTGGGCTCGACTGCGTCGCTTCTCGCCCAATATTTTTAAAAACTCATAGCTTGACCAATAAATATGGGCTCAATCGATCCAATTTTATACCAATATGAGGCAAACTACTTTGGTTATAATTTTTTTTTTATTCAGCCTGCAGACATGGTTAAACCATTATTTTTTATTGTAAAGTAATGTAAAACGGGGTGAATAGGGACATGGGGATGAATAGGGACAAAAATGGGAACAGTTTTTTAAATGTCACCCGGCCAGTTTGTGTACCGTAAAACGGGGTGAATATGGAAATGGGGCCCCCATGTCCCTATTCACCCTGTTTTACGGTACACAAACTGGCCGGGTGACATTTTTTTTTTTAAATCCCATTTTTGTCCCTATTCACCCCCATGTCCCTATTCACCCCGTTTTACGGTACTTTGTTTCCATGTAGGCCCTATTCCATTTTCAAAGAGATTATTTTATTTTCAAAATGTTATGAACATGCCTACCTAAGCTTATTAATTGAATTGAGCTTTAAAAAAAAAGTTAACACAATATCCTAACTGCTATAGACTATAGAATGTAGATGGTGAGATTTTCAGCTGATGACAAACACTTTTTGGAGGTCATTCATTATTAGCCTTTTCATACCGGCCCGATTGTTCGATCATTGTTAGTATTAAATGTTATACGATCGATCATTGTTTTCTTTGAGTTTGACTTTTGAGACTATGCGGTCGATCGAAAACTAGGGCAAGGCTGCAATATTACAGATCGACCGTGACGTCCATTCACACCAAGAATGGCCACTTTCACGACGATCGATCTTTAGCGATTGTCTTTCAATGCTGACCCCAAAACCTATCAACGACCGACCCCTGCTAAAAAACTCAACAAACAAAAAACGACTGTTATGGTAGCCTACCCAATGAAGATTAGTTGAAATATGATCGATCATCAGGCGGTGTGAAAAGGTTAATTATTGAGCGAATGAGCGTAATTTAGTTTAAATAAGTTTAGGTTTGGACATACAAACAAATTCCAGAACTAATCACCCATCCATTGCATCAGATCTAACTGAGGAACTGAAAGATACTCATAACTAGGCACGGTAACAAGGAAATATTAAATAACCAGCTGAATCTACACTTACAGAATATGCAGTATCTATATCTGTCCCTCCTTAAATATTCCAAGCTTACATGAGATCCTTGCATTTGAAGGGAAATATGGGCCACTGATCATAAACTACCTCCATTTTTGTTAGCCAATTGTAAGTTCCATACTACACATATAGTAAAAGAGTCACAGTGTTTCCCACCAGGTGATTAAGGCCACAGTCAAAGACAAATAGATAGCCCAATTTTTGGTAATCCAATAGAAAAAAAGGTTTATTTTTTTAGTAGCACAATTTTGGGCAAACGGCACACAGTTCAAAATAAGCCCAATTCGACTGTTTGCTGACTGGATTGGCAACAATGTTTGTCAGAATTTTCATTGTGTTAAAGTTCAATCAACCAAAGGATTTAGCCAGACGAGGCTGAACTGACATTAGGCCAATGGAAATGGATTCATAGTTTCCTGTTCAAAATCTTGAAAAGTTGACAAGGTCAGATTTCATTATTCATTATTGGACAATATTTCATTATTTTTTATGAATTCATTATTTATTGTTGAAGTGTATTAGTGACAAGAAAAATCCATACTTAAAGGTAGATGACCCGATCACATTTTCGGAACACAGAATTATTTCAAACATACGGAGATTTTCATATCATATGAAAGCTCGTATTTTTCTCATCATCATACTGAAATTTGACGGCCTAATTCGGTATAATGACAGAGAAATCGACAAAATAGCATTGAATTATCACGAATGGTGGTTACCACCGATATAGTTTGTGTACTACTCAATAGGTACAGTTCACAGCATCTTGTGCGTCTAAAATAAGAACCATAATAGCTATGCATCTCAAATTTTGGGACACGACGTTTTTAAGGATGACCTTTCATGTAGAATAGAAAACTTTAAGTTGAAAATCGGAACATCTACCTTTAAGTCTTGTAAATGTAGTGGCCTTCAAGAGAGAAAAGACTTAACATACCATCATACATGTAGCTTCTACTTAGTATTTTTCCCCTCATAAAGTACAAAGTGTACTTATAAATAAATACATTTTATTGTACAAAGTGTAGTTATAAATAAATACATTTTTATGTATGTCATGAAAGCAGTGTGTATGTGTTGTTCATAATAACTGTGCTGGTACCAAACCGTCTTCTCTTTCCTTTACTGTAAGGCCCATATATTTACCCAAATAGTTATATGAAACACAGTTAATTTATTTACGATTACTTGAAAGACAAAATAAACTCGACACCTACACTCTGAAATTCTCTCTTGGTCATACACATGGATGTCAGTCAACAGCTGGCTGCAGGAATTTGCAGCAAAACTTGTCTCTCACCTCTTACACAGTGGTTTTGCAAGTATAAAGTTACGCTTCAACTAGGAAAAAAGAGCCATGACCACACACAAAAATCCACTCTCCCATCCAAGGATTTGAACCTTCAGCTTCAGACTGATGCTCTACCATTTGCCACAGTCTAAATTTGAACACTCTTATTTAACCAACCCACCAAATAGGCACCATCTTGAGATCAAACCTCAAACAACATATTGAATTTGTATCAGGAAGAGTCACCATCTTGAACAAAGAAACAAACAGACAAAAACAAACAATTTACAAAAAGGCAAGGCCTACAACTTGTACAATCAAATCAAATGTCAAATCAAGGCCCCCATGAAGATGAAAAATCCCCAAATAGCTGCCATCTTTAATAAATTAACCCTAACCGCGAAAATTTCAGCTTTTACAGTATATGAAAGCTAGTATACTCTTGATTCTGTGAGCTGTGATTGTCACGCACCAACTCTATTGAATGTACCATAGATCAGGTGCAATTCCCTGTTCACTTCAATTCATTATTTCATATATCAAGTATATGAAACCACATGAAACACAGCAAAACACTCGAAGAAATCGGAAAGACGAATCACAATAGACTCCGCGCAACTTTCTACTACACGAAGGTACATGTAAGGTAAAGTCGCCTATTTTCGGTCAGCGCCTATTTTCGGTCACTTCGCCCAAATCGTGTAATAAAAATGACTTTGTCGTTATAAACTGCCGACTACAAAACCCCCGCATAGTTGATGCCCAGTATTGCTTTTAAAATGGCGATGACCGATGCAATTACACGATTTTGACCAGTGACCGAAAATAGGCGACTTTACCCTATATGAGAATGTAGGTAACAAAAAGCGTAAAGTGTTAATAAGTGTCAGAGACTAGTCTCTGTCATAGAGTGTACAATAAAATGTAGCGTACCGTACATTTTAAATGATGTGCTTTATTCCGTCAGAGACTTCATGAATTTTAGAAATAGCTAGAATCATCTCAACAAATACTCTACTTCGACAACTCTCAACTGACCACCCAGCCAAGGCTCAAGATAAGCGGGCGCTGGGCAATTTTGACCCCTCGGTCATTCTGCCATAGCGCCCGGTAATGCTGAAAAATAAACAACCACAATTGAAATATTAAATGAGCAATTTAACAGAGCTTATACAGATTCAATTCTTTGGACACTAAATATGATATCTGAAACAAGCAAAAGTTTGCGAAATTTGGGTTTTTAGAATGCACATCTTTCAAAATATTGTGGGCATTAGAATGCAAATTTTCAATCAAATGAGGGTCTTAAAATCTGATGCAGGCTCAAAAGGAGGGTCTTAAGAGTGAGCAGAAGAGGGTATAAAAGGTTGGCACATACCTATTCCCTTTCCAATGTCAGTGCCACCAATGAGGGACCTCCCCTCCCCCATCATGATCCTTCCTCCCCTCCCCCCCCCCCCCCCCCCCCCCCCAGTCACGAACGAATCTTTCCCCCTACAAATGATACCAAATATTGCCTTTTTTTCATATCAAAACGTCCTCAAATTTGCTTAATACATATTGGATTGGTTTTAAATATAATAAACATGTACAGTAAATATCTAAAATGCTAAATTCAGGCAGTTTTGACCATAAAGCCAGTTTTCTACAAGTCTTGTACTCAGTCTAATTACCGAGGACTTTAGCTCAATGGATGGAATCACTGGGAACCTCGTTGGGCGTTCCAACCAGCAACACTGTTTGAGCTTCTAGAGCGTACACTTTCATGTCCAATTATGATAAAACAAACATAATTCTATGCCAGACGGTAACCATTAACTTATAACATTTCACCCGTTTGATATCACAAAATATAACTACAGTCCCCGGTGCGATACTGTATGAAGGTAGCTGAAGGCTCACGCTCAAGTTGAAAGTAATATCGATTAAAGGTAGATGACCCGATCACATTTTCGTAACACAGAATTATTTCAAACATACAGAGATTTTCATATCATATGAAAGCTCGTATTTTTCTCATCATCATACTGAAATTTGACTGCCTAAATAGATATAATTACGGAGAAATCGATGAAATAATGTTGAATTACCGCGAATGGTGGTAACCACCGATATAGTGTGTACTACTCAATGGGTACAGTTCACAGCATCTTGTGCGTCTAAAATAAGAACCATTAGAGCTATGCAACTCAAACTTTGGAACACGACTTTTTTAAGGATGACCTTTCATGTAGAATAGAAAACTTCAAGTTGAAAATCGGAACATCTACCTTTAACTTGTGTCAATCATCAATAAACTGAAGGAAGGGTTATTCTATTGGGAAAATATGCATACGAACAGTAAAATATCCCAGGTCCAGTACCTTGGTGCTATAAAGAACGAATAGCCCCTCACCCTTGCCACGCTACAACTTGTCTATGGTTCTCAACCACTTGGCGCTATAAAGAACGAATAGCCCCTCACCCTTGCCACACTACAACTTGTCTATGGTTCTCAACCACTTGGCGCTATAAAGAACGAATAGCCCCTCACCCTTGCCACACTACAACTTGTCTATGGTTCTCAACCACTTGGCGCTATAAAGAACGAATAGCCCCTCACCCTTGCCACACTACAACTTGTCTATGGTTCTCAACCAAGATGAAGAGTGTGGCACTTTAGTAAGTTCATCTGTTGAGGATACGGAACTGAGGTCATGGTTATGTTGGGGATCCTGCCTTATGTCAAAGTTGTCTCTTTTGAACGAGTAGCCAGAACGAAGAAAAAGTACCAAATCTCTACGACTATGAAATCTTACTGCACTATTCGTAATGAAATTGGTACATTGCGCCCCATAGACAAACACGATCCTCATAACATTTTGGACGCGATATACTATTCCCTTGCAAACATTGTGATTAAAGAACTTTATATTAGTGAATAGAGCAGGGAGAAAGGCATCTCTTAGTATAATAAATGTCAACAAATAAGCAATAACAGACCATGTTGTGGACTCTAAAACCATGTAATTGGATGTAACAAGGCAAAAGGTCATCACAGTTTTCATGGGTCATTTTCTGATAATACAGTGTTGTAATCATACTGATTTTAAGCCATTTTGAAATTTGTCGTATCCATTTCATTTCTTTAGCAAAACAGAGGAGCTCCTGATACTTCTTCTAGTCCAGGTTTAGAATCACCGGTACTGTTTCACCTCTGTTTTTACCTGGCTAAGAAGATAAGCCGTTACCATGGCAACCCGCAAGTCTGCAGACTTAAGTGACAATGAAGATGAAAATGTAAGTGGATGACATTGTATTGATGAGGTATGCTGGGAAAATAAACACTTAAAAAAACCATAAGAGATCAGCCTATGATGTTTATGCATAAAATCTTTGGTTGATTTTCCCCCAGATTTTGAATATTATTAATTAAAAATCAGTTTATTTGCAAGATATGGAATATACAGGGTGTCTCAGAATGATTACTAGTCTGGAAATTTGCATTTATTTTTGTAACGAATATCATTTCTGTTGGTCAAAGGTGTTTTGATTACACGTAGCTACACATAGCATTCTCAGGAATTTTAGATTTTAAATAGTTGTTTCTCTGAAATAAAATTACAGACTACCTTTGTAAACATTGTAGATTCCATGTTTGACCAAAATTATATCTTTTAAAATCTGTAAAAGAAAGCACGCAGGTCTGTTGAAACATTATTCAGATAATTTGGTGTGTCCTGATTTTGTCTTCTGTTCTAAAATATTGATAGATATCATATCAACTGTCTGTGATGTTTATGAAGCAATATGTGATGCGATCTGTGAAAACCCATCGGATGTCGCAAAATGTGAACTAGGGATATGGGTAAAATGTTTAAAAAAATGTTGTAATCTTTTATGAAATTTCACCTACAAAAACTTACTTAAGTCATTTTTCTTATTAACCTTATAATGTTATTCTATTGAACTATGTATCTTTTTGGCCTGTTTTATATCATTTCTAATTGTTTTGTAGCTTTTTATGACCTCACAATCATCATCCACTCATAACTTTTTTTGTACTGATCGTAGAAAAATGATCGAAACAGTTCTGAAATCGGCACAGTTTCAGCTTCTTTATGATATAAATTATCTACAATATGAAATAACCCACCATGTGGCGGGTTTTCACAGATTGCATCACATATTAATATGTTGTAAAAGATGAACTTTCATTCCAGTGGCGTAGCTCGGGGGGCCCCCCCCCCCCCCCCCCCCTCCCTCTAAAAAAAAAAAAAAGGGTGAAAAAAAGGAAATATGAAGAAAAAAAATGTTTAAAGACCGAGGTGGCGTGCGGGCAACTGGTTATATTGTGGTATATATGCAACCCAAATAGTCAAATAGAAGGCAAAATAGTACATATAATACATGTACTGTGCGATTTTTTTTTTGACCGTGCAAATTTTTTTGACCTCTACCCCCCCCCCCCCCCCCCCCCACTTACGTGAAATTCACGAGTTGGTGACTGAAAAAAAATTGGGGCAACCTTTTACGAAAATTTCAGAAATCTTGCCCCCCCTGAAAAAAAGGCTAGCTATGCCACTGTTTCATTCTAATGTTGTAAAAGAATATGAATAACAATGACGAGAGGTGTGTATGCTAATAATGTGTAATTAAACATTTGTGTATTTATTGTTCCAGTTTGAAGATGCCTTTGAAGATATTCAAGTGTAAGTACAATGCATTGAGTTGTTATTGGAATTTTGGGGATAAAATTGTTGCTATTAACTCATTTTTTTGTTTTCAACAAATTCACACACATCCTACGGTTGTAGGGTCCATATTGTCATATTTTAAAAATGTTAAGGTCAAGGACTACAAGACTTTGAAAATTCTGGAGAGATCAAATTTTAATAGACCACAAAAGGATATTGATGAAGCAATAATTTTCATTTGAATGGGGTCTGCTTTATTTATACTCATAGAACTGTCTGATCACCATCCACTGTTTAACCCGGTCCACTTTCAGAAACCTTTCTCAATTTTCAAAGTCTATCGTATGGATTGCTGAACCGTCCTAGGCATGTTTGTACTTATTTCAATGAATTTCTCGTGGTGATTTCAAATATGGTAATGATATTCATTAATTTTGACATTTTTGAAATTTGTGAAATTTCCAAAATTATTGAATTTGATCACCTTATTTGGAATCAACATGAGAAATGCATTGAAATAAGTACAAACATGCCTAGTATTGGTTCAGTAATCCTTGAGATAGACCTTGAAATTAGAGAAAGGTTTCTGAAGAAGAAAAAATCTGTTTTAAATATGTTAAAACTAATAGCCGTGTCGAAAGTGTCAAGAAGAAATAAGAAGAGATGATATGGTTCACTGATCACTGATGTTCAGGTTTCAAAAAATGATATTTTTACCAATAAAAGTAGTCATTTGCTAACAAATAAGATTATAATTATAGGGACAATGCATAGGCGTGAAAATAATCTGCACAACCTCCAAATCATACCCTCAATGGATAGATAGTTAACATGGAGAAAGCCCTCATTGCTAATAATAGAAGATGACAGCTCATGTTCTACTGCACCTGTTTTCCAGCAGTTTAAAGCCTATGAGACCTGTCATCACAAGATTGTATTTTCAGGTTTGTCCCGACTAAAAAAAGAAGCTTTAAAACGATATGCAACATGTAATAATTGCTCAATGTTTTCCCCGTTAAAATTCAAATTGAAGTTACAAATTCCCTTTTCTATTGATTTTTTGGTATATGTTTATTGGACCATATCTCCTAATGCATGCTGGCGACTTAACGCTCATTTCGTGGAAACAGGTATCATATGTCCAACTAAAGCCAAACTCACAAGTGCTCTTGAACACAAGGTATTAAACATACCGATACCTTAAAAAAAAATGAACAACACTCTGGACTATGTTCAGTCAATCTTTGCCCTCCCATATTTTTAAGGGTGCAGTTTTAAAAAAACTAATTTCCAACCAGAAATTTGCTCTCTTGTTCCATAAATGTTTAGATTTTGTTCACACTCTGTTCTCCAGCTTTCTCAACAAGTGCCCAACAGGGTTAGATTTCTGGGTGGGAAGGCGACAAAAAAAAGGTACCCAGTTCTACGGGGGCCCGACCGACCCATTTTTTTACAAATCGGTGAACAAAATTATGAATACCAAGTTACCAACCCAAATATTTGTTTGGCTCGTCAAAATTCGGCAAGATGTTTACAAATTTGTTTGATTTTTACAGTCATTTTCAAGGGAAAAAAGTAAAATTAGAAAACGAAAACAACAACACCTGACAGACCGACCCATCCTGAGAGGTCCGTTTGCCCGTAGAACAGGGTTTTCTTTTTTCGTCGCTAAGGCCAATTTTTGACAAAAGAGCCCTGTAAGAAATTTAAAACAGGTAAAAATGTACTGAAGTGGGCCACCTTTATTGCAACAAAATATAAACAACTAAATGATTATTTTGACCCTTGGTACAAGCTAAAATTATAACATTTATGGCATTTGCTTTCAAATCAAATAATCTTGCATCTGAATGTGTGTCATTTTATTTGCTTCATTGTTGTTCTTTTATAAGTCTGGATAACATTGTAAACCTATTTACTTCATTTTTCCCTAAGTAATTAGAAGAATGACCGATGAAGATTGATTTTATAGGTAAAATCTTTGATAATTGTGTTATTTTTAACTCTTGTATGTCAATTGAAATGATTTCAGAATTTATTTTGAAACTTTTATATCTAGCTAAAATAACGATTATTTTTTTGTCCTAGCTACTGCTTGTAATCCTATCATATCCAAGAAATAATACTTGTGATTGTTGTTACCCTTTAGGTTATTATTACACACTAACCCTCTAAAAGCCGTAACCCTGTAATTCTAATGATATTTGGTATACAAATATTGCTTCCTATCATATACAAGGACAATATATATGGCAACTCTCTACACCAGAGACCCACCACTCCGCCTCCAGAAAGTCTTAAAATCTGGCATTAATGTTGTACCATGTTGTGTTGTGTTAGGCCTCTCACAATCGATGTTGAGTTTCCTGTTGCCGCCCGCGTCTAAAAACGGGCCTCGTCACTTACTTTAATTATTAATTATTTACACTTTCTGCCACAAAAAAACGATGTTTCTTCATCGAAATTCACCTTTTTTTACCCGTTTTGTTACTACAAATCACGAAATTCATTCGAAAAGCACTTACAATACATTTAAGATGGTCAACATACAATATTGACCTTTAGAGCCAGTCGATTCATCCAAATACTGAAGCGTCTATTACAATTCTATATCACAATAATTAAAATATCAAATAATTAATAATTAATAATTAAAAGACACCTCGTCCCTTTTTTAAAACCTGCAACAGGAAACTCAACATCGAGTGTGAGAGGCCTTAGTGTAGATCTTGCTTCCAATATGTGTAATGTCAGTGCAGCAGTGATTTTTAACCTATGTTTCATTATGCTGCATTCATGGAGTGTGTTTGTAATTACTGGCAAACAAGGACCACACATTAAAGACACCTGTTTTTTTAACATTCCAAGCATGAATACACCGCCAACCGTGGAAGTCTTTGTTTCCCTATTGACTTGCAAAATGTTGCAAGTGTAACAACGCTAGCTATCTAAACTCTGTCCTCGCTTGTATTACCGCCTGACATACCTCGGTCAGAAAGTGCACTGTCTGATTGGCAGAATTAGACCAAAAAAATTGCCATTATATCCTCGTTCACCCGGTGTGTATCCAGGTTGGGTGTCCTCGTTTGGAAAGAACCATTTCAGTGACTAGAGTGGGTCCTCGTTTGCCTTCAATTACAAGTAGTTGCGTGTTTGTAGTTAGGAGGAGGAGTAGTGAGACCTAACACTTCACCTCATGGTTTTGTTGTCCTGCCTTATGTCAAAGGTTTGCCCCAAACGTGGACTAAGTTTGGTATTATCCAAACGTGGACGTCTGAATGCGCATTCCACCGACATACAGAGGACATATTTCCCCCATTTTGTTTGTGTATGTCATGTGTACATACGAAGTATGACACTTTACCATCAACCGTGGATGGTTATTTTAAACTCCAAAACGAGGTCCTATCCCTGTAATGCATTTTGCATGCAATTGAGACAGACAGATTGCAGACCTCCTCTAACTGCGAACGGTCCGCATTTGCAAGTATGTCCCCGTTTTGATAGTGAGAAATCCCATGTGTGTCCTCGTTAGGCAGCAAACACCAACGCACACAAATATTAAAATGTTGGTGGTTTTTTTTACAACCAAAAACAAAAAAGAAGGGGTCAGTATATTATTCATTTGCACATTGAAATTCATCAATTAAAGATGAAAGAAATGGGTTGGCTTAACTCGTAGAACAAGGTTTCCCTTTCGTCGTCTAAACCTAAATTTGCAACCCAAATTTCCAAATTGGACTAAAGTCAGGTGTGCACCATAAACTTGAGATCAAGGCTCAAGATAAGCGGGCGCTGGGTGATTTTTACCCCTCCGTCCTTCTGCTATTGCGCCCGGTAATGCTGACAAATAAATAACTGAGCGCTGATATTTTGTCCAAAACAGCGCACGTTGATGATCGGTAAGCTTGCCTAAGACATCAAATTTCGATTTGACAATACGATTTAATAAAAAGTTAGCTCCCGGTAGACAGAAAGTAGCTCCTGGTTCTCAATAAATCCCATGAGACGGGTGCTACTTTTGAAAAAAGTAGCTCCCGGTAAAAAAACCCTGTTATCTTGAGCCTTGCTTGAGATACCGAGATACCATGAGAAAGCCCACAGACCACTGTAAAACCGAAAAGAAGCAAGGAGAAAATTATCTCGGGATATTTGCCTCTTTTAATTGTCATTAAATAATAAAGATAAGTATGATGTTTTCCAATGGTATTAAATGTGACATTTTTTCTGATTTTAAATGTCAAACACCCAAAATAGACCATCAATATTCAATTCTGAAACTACGTTAATGGAAATATGAAATGGGACAACTTTAATCATCCCATTAACAGAATGATGTAAGCTATACCAGCAATTAAAAAATGTCAAAATCAAGCAGGTTTGGTGTGAAGGCCATGAAAAAAACAACCTTGTTTTACGAACAAACGGTCCTATCAAGTTTAGTCAACCAGGCTTTTTCTCCTTCAAAATGACAGTTAAAAATCTAAAGAAACCTTCACAAATGTTGCTGTTTTTTCCCCTTCAAAATGACCCGCACAACACAATTTTTCTATCGGCAAACGAACCTCTCACTCTCAGGTTTTTATTAGTCGAAATGACAGTAATCAAATATTAAAAATATGTAACACTTTTGCTGCTTTTTGACAACTTTAAAAAAATGTGAGTCGGTAGTCATTTTTACATGAAATGTTAATTCACCTAATTCTATGGATTAGTCGGGTCTGTAGAACAGGGCTTTTTTCTGTCGTCTTATGTATGGTTGGCAATTGTAAAACACTCTGCAGAAATATCACTTGACTCATAAAAGACATGCGTTCAATCTGTCCTGTGCACTGATAGTGGTACTTTTTGAAAGTACTATTTACTTAATGTCAGCAAACTCACTCAGTTGAAAATATGGAGCAAGAAATCCCTCAAGACAAGCCTTTATGTACAAGATATCCATGCAATTCAGCAAAACTTAGACAGCCATTAGGGATGAGAGGGCCACTCAAGTAAGCCGAGCAAATTGAATATGAAGATGTCATTTGAGAATACACGGATATGAGTAATATGGAGAAACTGCTGGTAAGAAGAGCATACAAAAACTTATTATTTTTGTGATTAGTTGGCAAATTTCAGCAATAATGAATGAGGAATAGCTCTAAATAGATCAATCGGCAACACATTTATTCAACTCATACAGTCCCAATTTAATATCTGGGATGATTTTGATACCATATAACCAAGTGCATAATAAGACTTTTGGTTGTAGTGTAAAACCCACATGTGGCCACTGATGTGATGGAAGTAACCAATTATTGATTTTGAGATATAACCAAACAAAGGGGGGAAAATCATTTGTTTTCTATTGTTTTAATTCAATTGCTAATATCTTTAGAATTTAAAGTGTTCATTTAAATGGGGTTTTCTGCCAAATCTAGCATTGGAAATACCAATTTAATCACATATGAAAATAAAATTGTGATTTTCAACTTCGGACTCATTTTGCTTGATCGCATCACTTAAGATAAAATCATTTGACCGGTCTTTGACTCTAGTGTAGCAATTCACAATTCAATAAACATAGATATACAGAAAATTGATTTCTTACCAATTGATTTATTCACTCAAACTTTACCAAGTCAAACATCAATGTCCAACTCACATCAATTAAATGTTTATGTTTGAAATCTTCTCATCATTTTAAATGATGTCTTTGTAATTTTGTTGTTAATTTTTTTATAAGTTCTTTTAGTTGACAAAGAGGAAAGTATTTGGTGATCGGAATCCTGGGTTTCCTACAACATCTGGGGTAGCATCAGCTGCCATCTGTGTCCAGACTTGGTCTGGGGTCATGGATGGGTTAGCCTGGAGGTAGAGGGCAGCAGCACCTGTATAAGATAAAATGAGAAAATTAGTAAATGTAGGAGTTGTGTACAATACATACAAGGGCATTGTATGTGTAGATTGGTTTCAGACAATTTACTATTTTCTTTCTGAAAACGAAAAATGTGACCATTGACCATCACATCGAAACATACTTTTTTTAAATAAACTTTTTTATGAAAATAAAGTTGACAGCAAACCTCATTTATAGAAAATAACAAAGATGATGAGATAAATGAATAATAAAATTAAAATTGGTGTTTCATGTTCAATTTCTATGAGTTAGATGGAATTATAAAAGCTTTTTATTATTTATTATAAATTTTCATTTCTGTAGGCAACTGATTTGTATTGATGTAATAGATCACATATTTTGAAAGCAGGCTTAACCGAGTGATTTTGGTGCCAACAAAGGTTTATTCTACATTTCATTTGCATGTATGGCTCTAGACATTGAAAAAAGAGCTATAAAGTACCCTTCCCTCTCATCACTCTTCTCTCATCCTACCACCAAATGAGTTGGAGATCACCAGGCATGTGGGAGCATGCCATGGATGTTCCACTGATTGTGTTGGTGACATCATTAATTACTACCAACCCATGTGAGATGATGTCTGGGGTAAAGATGTCTACAAGGGAAAAAAACCTCCCTTCCCCCTTCTCCGAGCCACCCTTTAAATGCATAAACACTTACCAGACACATGGGGGCATGCCATGGATGTTCCACTGATTGTGTTGGTGACATCATTAATTACTACTAACCCATGTGAGATGATGTCTGGTGTAAAGATGTCTACAAGGGAAAAAAACCTCCCTTCCCCCTTCTCCGAGCCACCCTTTAAATGCATAAACACTTACCAGACACATGGGGGCATGCCATGGAGGTTCCACTGATGGTGTTAGTAGCATCAACACCACCGATCCAAGTTGAAGTGATGTCTACACCTGGGGCAAAGATGTCTACGCAGGCACCATAGTTGGAGAAGGAAGCACGGGCATCACTAATATCAGTGGCACCAACGGTGATGGCCTAGTAAATAAAATACAGAAAGACGAAGTGAACTTTATGTAGAAGACATACATCATTTATAGACTTTTATCTAATTCATTGGTTTTATTTTCATGAGCAACTGATCTAAGGGCATTTTTTACTTTATGCATATATTTTGGTGAAAGAAGCATGTGTAGCATAACGCCGTAGTTAATTCATCTGAATTGTTCATTGTGTCCCATACAACATTATTATACATCCAAATTAACATACCACAGCGGCTCTGGCTGGGGAAGAGTTGCAAGCGTTAGCATTGCTGTTACCAGCGGCAACAGATACGACAACACCTGAGTTATGCATAGCAGTGACAGCATCATCCATGGTAGAAGATACACCACCACCAAGGGACATGGAAGCAACAGCTGGGCGGATGGCCTCATTAGTGACAAAGTTCATACCTGAAAATTAAGTGGAAAATAAAATGAAAATATCACTTGGCATAGAGTCATTTCACTTAATGCAAGGATGTGGGGTTGCTTCTTGCTTTGGCCATTGTGAACTCTCCGTACAAGTTCCTACATCTTTTTTCTTGGTATTAGACCACTTTCATGCAGTAGGTCTGTTGTAGTGTCCTTCCTAATACCGATTTATCCTGGATTTTGGTAGGCGAACATGGTACAGTAACTTCTTACTAACCCACAATTATTGTTCTTCAATTTGTACACTCTACTGACATTGCCATGCTATGTTCTCTCCAAACATTAAATGGGCATAAACTATAAACAAAGCCTCTAGCTTGGAGGGGCAAAAAAGAAGAAAAAGAATAGAAAGGTAAATAAATAATATCGTACCATCAATAACGCCGGAGGTAGATCCAGATCCAAGACATCCAAGTACACGAACACCATATACAGCAGAATTCTTAGCAATACCCCAGGTAGCTCCACTGGTAGTTCCAGAGCAATGAGTTCCATGGCCATTGCAGTCAGCACCCCCCTGAAAATGAAAAAAACACCACAATCTCATGGATTAGTTTGAGGAAAAGAAATTAAATGTTGATATCTTTTCTATAAAAGTACGTAGTACCACGCCTGCCAATCCAAAGCCACTTTAACTTGCTGGGGAGTGGGTTTGTAGATAGCAATATACGCATGAAACTTGCATTTTGACAGAGAGCCAATGAGTATTGTGGTCAGCTATGTAAGATTAAATGTTACAAAAGTTGTCTGAGTGCTCTATTTTGATACCATGGACAAGGGTCAAAATAACAGGGTTTTTTTCCCTGGAGTTACTTTTTTCATATAAAGGCCCAAGGGGTAAATATCGCCCAGCACCCGTTTATCTTGACCCTTGACCATGGAAACACTCTAAGAAAGTCGGTAATGCCTATGGTCAAGTTATGTCCTTATTAGGTAGTTTTATTTACTTACTGCGTTGCCAATAGCATCAAAAGCAGCCTGTGCACGTCCATTGAAGTCATTATGGGTTGGGCTGACACCGGTATCAATGATGTATACGTTTACACCGGTACCATCACCTAGTGGATATAAACAAACCAGTGATATGGTTATAAATACATCAAGTGGATAAAATGAATCAGTAATTTGGTTATAAATTCACCACCTGATGCATCCAATTCATTTAAGTATATATCCCTCAATTATGAGATGTTTTGTTATTACAGTCAATTCAAAATATAACAACATGATGTTGTAGGCTGTCATTGTGCACAAGGCTGGTACTGTAGTTCACAACTAGTCAGGTTTAATTTCAGTGTGATAGGATTTTATTTACAAAACCAGTTGTTCTAGTCAAAACTATATACCTCTCCATTGCACACTAGTGCTCCTAGTTTGTAAATTTACCAAGACATAGTTTATCACCTAAATTCACTTATTATTACTGATATAAATAGAAGTGTGAATATCTTACCATTTGAGGTGTAGGAACCATCCAATGGAAGTGCTCTTTGATCAGAACGATCAAGACCCCATGTGGCATCTTGCTGTACTCTCATGATACCATCCTCCTCTACATACAGAACGGCGTCAAGAGCACGGACCTGTGAGAGATTTATACCAAAGACAATTAGATGATTGTTGTAATTTGTCATACATCTTTTAGGGTGTCCTAAAACAAGATTTTTCACTATAATCTAAAAATGGCAAAATAAAATAAAGAAACCTGGTGATATAGCCTTACCTTCTCTAGAGTTTCGGATACCATATCGACAGCCAACATGTTGAAAGCAGAGAATCGTTTTGTGACACGGGCATTGAGGTTGTTGAGGGTGAAGGCAGTAGTCTCTAGCTTGGCTTCGGGCTATGTGAAGGGAGAAGAGGCACATGATATAACATTAGGAGACATGTCATACTAGTTATATATTAGGAATCAATAATAATAATAATAATAATAACACACACTTATAGAGCGCTTTACTTTAGTGAGATCTAAACTCAAAGCGCTGTACAACATATAAATACAAGATTAAAGCAAAAATACAACAATGATCATAAAACTACAGAGATAAACATACAAAGAGTCAAATGCATATTTAAACAAGAGATATGAATGTGTATGACATGAAAAATGCATTATGAATGAAATGAAAGATCATGAACAAAAACACATCAATTAGATTGCCAAGTTAAATAAGTAGGTCTTAAGTCGCGACTTGAACTCCTGAACTGAACCTGCCTGACGTATGTCCATTGGGAGAGTGTTCCAATAATAATGATACAATGATACAATATGTTTAACAAAATTTTGAAAAAGAAACAAAATTGTAATAGCGATTTTACAGACATGAAGGCCTATTTGTTTCTATCACAAAATGATAAAATTGCATTCATATGGTTATGTTAAAACCCTACAGCGTATCCCAATAATTGGGACCCAAAAAGAGGAGAGCTGATAGCGAGGAAAAAGAAAGTAAACAGGGTGAGTCAAAAAACTGAAATAGTGGAAAGATGCCATCTTGTTTCAAAACCCTAGTAAAGTTGTAATTTGGAACTCTTTAAACATTTGAAGAAAAACACACTCGTTTGTAAATTTGTGTGTAAATATGAAATCAATTGCATTTATCATTTGTCCTAGGTGAATCTCTGTGGGCACCCAATTTACAAGTTTGTATACAAGGTATCTAAGGCATGCATAAAGAGCACAATCTTGAAAACCAGAGATTAATTATGGTATATATTTAAATGTTATGCACAGGGTGATATTTAAGATGAGAGAAGAATTAATCATGTTCCCTTACACATGTTATAAATTGTGCAAAGTACATGTACTCCAAATTTGAAAAACAAAATCTGGATATCTGTCATTAATCTCATGAAGGTAAACTTTCACTTCAGTTGGAGCTAGCCAACATATGTTGACGCTCATGGCAAGACCACTTTAGGTTAAAGGACAGCTCAAACCATTGTTAAACATTCTCTGACATCAGAGTTTGTGTTGGATTTGCGTGTAATTAACACATTGAAAGGGTACATACACTTAGTTAGTGTCCATCATGAAATATCAAAAATACATTGATAGTATTTTCAAAATAATAAACTTGCCTAATTTGTGCCCAATTTGGTTTTGGTTTTGGTTTATATATATCAGCATACAGGTTCTAGCCCTGTGTAGTTATAAAGCTATAACAGTGTACTGACAGGTTTTGCTCAATGATGACATTACTAGAAATTAATAAGTTGGGTGTGGGAAAACAAATCTTACCAATCGCGCTATTGACTTCAGAATATTGATTAAAAAGTGTTGACATTTCAAACATGATACCATGGAAGAAGAATTGTAGCAGATTCATTTTCTAAAATGATATTTGAATTGAAAACAATTAAGAGCAATCTGCATAACATTCACATTATTTCACTTGTTCACAGAAGTCATTCTTGGATTGGTGCAAATTTGACATAGTGATTATAGTTAGTCTCAATGTACAACTGAAATTTCTTTTCAGCGTCCTGCACTTTAAAGAGTCTTATAAAATTACCAGAATCTGCACTCTGATTGTTTTTTATTAAATGTTTGCCCGTAAAATTACATTAGCATATAGTATACAGTCCTCAAAATAAGTAACTGACCAGGTAATAAATATGCTCTCAACTCCAAAACTGTAACTCCTACGTAAAAATATTAGACAATAAAGTTGTAAGGAAATTTCTTGTCTTTAATTTGAGATATTACACGTGAAGATTAAATGAATATTAACTCAGTTATGTGCCCCAAACCAAAACAAAGTCCGTTTTTCATTTCAACATTTCGTTCGTCTACACGCAGCCTAGGACTAGTAACAGGCAGATTATTGATTAACTTGTAGCAACAACTCACTGGTCGATAGTAACACAGGGATTGGGGATGCATCAATTGATCAATGCAACCCATACACATACCTGTCACACTGTCCCGCGTGTTCAAATCCCAAGTGTTAAAATGTAAACTGCACTTTGTTTGATCCTTTTCAATGTCGCATTCTTAATTATTAACCGATCTCAATGAATAATGTATCAACTTAAAGAAGAGAAATTTCTTTACAACTTTATTATTTAATATTTTTATGTAGGAGCTATAGTTTTGGAGTTAAGAGTATATTTATTACCTGGTCAGTTACTTATTTTGAGGACTGTATACACAAATGAGGAAATCAGCCCTTGGCCTATTTTGCGTAATATTTGATTGACTATAGACTTACCTTAAGTACAATGATGTACTTTCCTGCGATTCTTTCCTTTGCCAAATGTAGAGGCGCAATAGCCGCGGCAGCAGCCACAAGACAAGCTAAGATAAACACACGCATGTTGGTTGGTTGGTTGGTTGGTCTGTCAGTAGAGAGTAGACAATGAAGTATGATGATGATCAATACTTTGTGGCTCTTTATATACACTTTCTAGATTCATTATCACCATAAGATGCTTAAATAGGACTTAGATAAAATAGATAACAACTTGCTTACGATAGATGTTTTATGATCATCCTGTTGTTTGTATGTGTTGATACTTATATGACTATTTTTAGAAGATGGAATGATGTCTTATGAAAGTAGCTTATTATTAAGAATAATTTGCCATCATCAATAAGATGTTACTTATATGATGGACAATCTAACTTGTATTACATTTAGTACACATATACCACGTCCGAGTCATTCATTCTATTTTAATCGCAAGTGCCATTATTTCTGTAAAACAATAAATGAAATGATAAAACAGATATGATACTTCAAGAAGGACAATACTTTTTTTAAAAATGAGAATGTAAAATTGTATGAGGGAGTAGATGTTCAAGCAGTATTTTATTTGGCTTAGAATACAGTTCTCATAAAAGTAACTTACCAGGTAACAAACCTCATAATTCTAGAAATATAGTTCCAAATTAAAAATATCAAATTACAAAAATTATGGATTAATTTCTCTTTTTTAATTTGAGATAGTGTGCACGAAGATTGGTTAGCAAGTAAGGACGCTACACTGAAAAGAATGAGACAAAGGGCTACTTTAGTTTTTGCACTTGGGTTTTGAACATGCATGATAGTGTGACAGGTATGTGTATGGGCTGCATTGAAGCAATTGAAGCTTCCCCACAAAGCCAATTATCTGGCTGTTGGTACACCGATGCTTTGTGGAGAAGAAGCAAATGCTGAAATGTGAACTTTTTTCAAATTTGTACTCAATATTTTCTCTCTCTTATAATGAAGTTTGACTGATCAGGAAAGACTTTCCTGGACTCATAAATCTACTAATTTTCATCACAAAGCATTTCATACTATTGTGTTCAGTTGTGATTGTAGCCGGAAACACGGTAAACGAAGTTAACACTGTCAAACCATGGAATTCCATTTACGAACAAAAAACCATTCAGGGGAAATAAACTGTCTGGTTAATCCGACAACTTATTTTCCAAAGTTTGATTTTGAAGTAATTAGGAAACGTATTGCTTTGTAACTTAGAAGGTATTTTAGTTTAATGTTTACAAATGTAATTTAACCAAAAATTGCATTTAGAGGGGAAAAATCAAAGATACAGGGCATAACATGTAAAAGATCACATAATTTGCCTTATTTATTCAGTTTATCGTCACATGTTATCTCAAATTGAAGAGAAGAAATGTCTTCACAAATTAAATATTTTTGCATAGAAGCTATAGTTTTGGAGTTATGAATATATTAATTACCTGGTAAGCTACTTGTTTTAGGACTGTATTTTATTTTACTGATTTTGCTTGTGTAGTAATAAAATTAAGAAAAATGACATTTTGATCATATTCACAAGGTGTCCTAGAATGATTTATACCGTGTTTGATTATTTTTTTTAAATACGAAAATAACATTGCAGTCTAATATAAGGGCGTACATCACTTATTCGGCCCCATAGACTTTACATGCTCTTTAGGCGGTGTTCAAATCGCTGTAACTTGAGTTAGCTCGCGAAGAATTCTATGAAATGTTGATATGTTTTAACACAAACGGTATTTTTTAACATATCTGAAACTCAACCCGGGGTCATCAGGTAGATTTTTTGCTAGAAGCCGGCACATCAGCGTGTACTGATTTTGTTACTTATAAGTTGGCATTTACCCCTGCAAGCAACATGCGTGTAAATTGGTCCGTAAAATTTTGTTTCAATTAAAATCACATATTTTCTTTTTAAAACATTAAATATACATTCTTATGAAAACGCAAAACACAAATTTGACACAAAAACAATAATGATTAGTTTCAATTGCTACCATTCTTTCCGTCAAATAGGAACTATTATCATACTCAACTTTGCCGGAAGTGCCGCGCATTACCGAATTAGTGGTGAACGCCCATAATGGGGAACATGTTTCCTATACTTCTGTTTATTTCATCAAAATATCTTAAGTCCCTTCCGATATGGCACGACATTTATGAAAATCTGTGAGAATCTATTTTCACTTTTAGTGTATTTCCATTGTTAAAACTCACACCAAACTTCAAGACTGCCGCTTATAAAGAGAGTATGATATAAATCACTCAAGTTGAATAATTCCCTCACACTATTCAAATATTGCTTCATAAAACATCCCCAACAGTGGATATCTATTAATTTTACAATGAAAATCAAAAGATGACACAGCAAATTACCTGCATATCATTTCGATTGAGCTTTGTGCCGAACATGGTCAATGATTTTGTTGGTTTCAAAAGAGGTAATTTTGGTCAAACTTGAAATCTACCATTTTTACAAAAGAGTCCATAATGTCTGTCAGAAACGTCCTATTTCTAAAATTCAAAATCATTAAAATCATAATCACTTTGACCATAACAATGGCATTCGTAGCTAAGTAAATGGCCCTTTCCCGGTATAAATCATTCTGGGACACCCTGTATATAAATGAAATCAGAAAGGAAATTATACTAGAATTTAAATAAGATATAAATTAACAAAAGACATTTTCCCTAGTTCTTTGTCAAGATTATTGTCTGTTAATAAAATGTCAAATGTTTTTAAACATTAAACTTGTGCATTTAATGGCAGCCTTTGATATTATTATAACACAATTGTTACTGCTTGTTAATTTAAAACATAAATCTAATAAAGTAAATCCTGATATCAACCTGTTTTTGCCATACCCCATTAAACCTCGCCATTAAATGACATACAGGGTGAGTAAAAAAGCTTTACTCAAAATCTGTGCAAGAAAATCTTAAATTATTTATTTTGGGAGAAGGGCATCTCATTAGCTTTAAAAGAATTTTAGTTGGTTAAAATTGATTGCGGAAAGTCTTACTATAAATCTAGAAACGGTGTGTGTTTGTTATCCTTAGTATTCCATTAGTTTTGATCAAATTGTCGCCTACTTTGCATGAAATATAGAGGAAATAACAGGAAGTGTGATGAGGTATATTCCAGTGAAATTGATTAACAATTGGCTCAAAAAACAGCAAAAACGCTCGAATTTAGCTCCAAAATGCCACTACTAGAATTGCATGATATTGTGCGTTGCGCGTACTACTGCGTAATCATATTGGGTTAAGCGCAGCGAGCATGTTTGCGCAAGGGATCACTTCCGCGGCACTATACACACTCCTACACATGGCGCATAAAGAAAAGCCACATTGGAAATGGTTATGGCCTATTACTATTTATGGTGGTATGTGGTGGCGGGTGGGGGTAAAACCAAAGGAGGTAAAACCAAAGGAAATGGTTTAAGATAGGCCTAGGGTTAGAGAGTGATATGGTTTGTAGCCTGTTGTGGGGGTTAATAAAGCAACCTGATTTCTTTACTTTCTTTTGGGGGTTGGGGTTTAATAATAAGGTAAGTTGGCATATGCCAAACAATCCACGGGACTGGGGGTTTAATGAAGTAATGGGGCTTGAGAGGTTGGGGTTAATATAGTAGCCACAGGAAATGGTTTAGAAGGTTATGATTATAGTGATGTGGTATTAAGTATCCCTTGGGTGGGGGTGAATAAAACCACATGTGTGTGTGGAGGGGGTGTGTATAAACAAAGTAATGTGGCATAACCATAGATTTATAAATATATATTGGTATAGCGCATGGGAGAGCAATGAGGTTAAACATAATGTGGTTTCTTAATACATTAAAACTGCGGACTTGCCTCAAATGCAGAAGTTACAAAACCCGCAGATTTTTACCCATTTTAGGCACATTTTTTCGGCAAGGAAGTATGCGTACCGCCTATTAGGTACAGAGTTTCACATATCGCCTGTGGCGCCACGTTTTATAATTATATTCCACCAGAGTTTATTACAACTCATGAACTCAATTTTTCTAGCAATTGACAACTCATGAACTCAAGTTACAACTCATGAATCTCATTTGCTCATCTAGCGGGTACCCAGCTAGTTTAGAAAAAAGTGAAAATTTTAAAGACTGAACAAGATTTGCAAGATTTCTCTAATATTAGCTTTATTGAATTTCACTATTGAATAACAGTCCACACTCTAGTCCGATCATCTTTGCTCTGCTATATAATTCACATAATGATTACATTATCCTGCATTTTTAAATGCCCTATGAAAATAATATCTGAGCAAGTTGAATGTATTATTAATTATATCTTAGTTTAATGTGTGGGTGATTTGTCTTATTAATTAGCTATTGTGTCCCATGTTTCCATTTGTTCATGAATATTATGAATCATAGAGTATAAAAATCAATATTTTGAAGAAAAAAATCAATATTTTGTTTATATTACCATTGAAATAGTCATATCTGGTAATAAAGGTACCATGAAATGGTGTGAATCTTTTTGCTGATAATACTAAATAAATGCAGCTATTGCTAAGGCATTGGTTGACTTCATATTCTGGTAAGAGATATTTTAAATATTTATTTTACTTTTGAGTAAAGTTTTGACTCACCCTGTATATACAGATTTCATTAATGATGTAAAAATAATGTGCATCCTTTATTCTAAATTAAACAATTGATACTTGATTGGGTCTGTCGACCGAACCTGTGTAATTAGCTATATAATCATCAGACCTGATATAGACATAGAGTCCTCCCTCATATAGTACCTCAAACCATTAATATACTAGTAGCAATGATGAATTAATTCCCTAAGGCTAGCATCTAGAAAATCAATACGTATGTAGCTTCATATACAACGTCACTGAGTGCGTTTCATTCGGTCGCTTGCAAGTCAGGCAGTCGGCCGGCTATATATCATGCATATTGTCTGAGACGGAAGTGTGCGTTGTAAGGCGGCGTATAAACCCATGTGCCATTTTAGTTTTGTGTTATATGCTGAATATATAGTCAAGTGAATTGTGATGCTGAATATCTAGTAAGGTGGGAACCAGATCAAAAGGTATCAAGTAATGGATTAAGATTAGTGTGGATATTGATGAGATAACGCGGGATCTGATATTCCAGGCAAGGTAACAATATGATAGATTATTAGATTGATGGGTAATGGTGTAATACTGTAGACGCTTGTCTGTAGAAAGATATTGCTTGCTTGCTTGCTGCGCTAGTATATATTGCTTTTGGAACCAATATTATTATGCTAGTATCAATACCTGTATATCGGGTAATAATACAATTCAGTCCTTATTTAGTTAGATAGCTTTGTATCATACATGTATTACTCGTTATTATTACCCCAGGCATATGTAACATATAGACACGTCTTGTTCTAGCGGTAAATAATGGATTGATAGAAACACCTTGCACTTCATGAATTTGTCATTTATAAATCAAGTCGTGGTAATAGAAACAATTCTGTTCACTCAATATCAATTAATGATTAAATAGCTCATAATATTTTGCATGAAATTGACTAATTTTTTTTTTTATGGGGTACAGGATTCTGAAAAACCCTATTATAAAAGCCAGCACGAATCTTGGTAGGCTCAGTCAGTGAATCTCACAGCAATCTTTTATTTTTACGGCAGAATTAATACATTTTATTTTGAACTTAAAGGTATATTATGTGATCTTTTCCAGGAGACGCACTCAATCCTAGCATATTTTTTGGAAGCAGATTGTCTTGCAGATTTATATTTCTGATACTAAATCATAAATATATTCTGAGTTACAGAGCGATACGATTCCTAATTACCTCAAAATCATGGTTTTATAGTGAAAATAACCGGGGGAAATAAACTGTTGGGTTAACCCGACAGTTTATTTTCACTCTAAAACCATGATTTTGAAGTAATTAGGAATCGCATCGCCCTGTGACTTGGAATGTATTTACAATTTATGATCAGAAATGTATATCTGCAAGAAAATCTACTTCAAACTTCTTCTTTTTTAGGATTGAGGGCGTTCCCTGGAAAAGATCGCATAATATACCTTTAAATAATTAAAAATATCTTTGCATCAGAATTAACCATAGTTATTAGTTAAAATATGAATTGAGATTACAATAAAAGGAATTAATAGTATGTATAACATGATGGATTGAAGTTTGCTGCTCATATCTGAAATGTATTTAAACTGATAAGGGTGCGAACGTTACCAGTAAGTTGTTTATATATGGTATATAATTCATTAACCCTATGGCCCTAAATGCTAAAAAAGACTACTCTATACGAGGTGCTGGTAGTGCAAGGTTCCTCAGTGTAACTCGTGCCACCCCCAGGAGGGCCATCGTATGCGTAGGAAAATCTTATATGATTTTCACAGTTGATCTTGTTGGGTCAATTAGATTGGGCCAGACTGCCACGCATGTAACCTGGGTTTAATTAACGATGCTGGCTGAGCTGGTCCCCCCCCCCCCCCTCACCCCAATTTTGACCCATTTTTCTCCCAAAATTAGGCCTCCAGGGTTAGAGGTAACTCATCTTACACCCATATTGGAGCGTTAAGAAATGTTGAAATCCTTAATGTATTTAAAGGAGTTCTAACTATCACTAGTATCAGGTAAACTTAAACATTAACAAGAATGAAATGGTAGTGCACTGTCTAGTAATGAATGCCCTCCTGTGAGACAAAATGATAATATTGAGTGTTGTAAAATGATCTTTGAATATCTGCCTTACATAACAATGGCATATATTTAGGCAGGTATTAAACAAGTTAGTACATGTACATGACGGTGCGGTTGACATATAGGTCCCCAAATTATAATCCCATGGATGATTGATAAATAGTTGTTTTTTGTACATCCCAAGTTTCATTTTGGCTTTCTCTTGTTTCACCCGCAACCAACTAAATATATCCCATATCAACTCCCCATTTGTGCTGTAAGCAAGTCTGGTTTGTGATGGTAAGTCACATTTTTAGTGCAACTAGGGCAAGAGTTCTGTTTGGAAAGAACATGTTCTAAGGGTCATGTGCCATAGTAAAAAAATCATTTGAATTTTACCATACAGTTATTCATTAGTCTTTTTTGCTTATAAATGCTGTTTGCGTTAACCAATCTAAAGATATATGTTCAAGCACTCGGATTCGGGATTGTGCCACTTTTAGAAAAAGATGGGTTTTTTTGCTGAATGTGCTGGTGTGATGATTAAGCATTCAGTCAGGGCACTTATAAAACTCACCCATTGCTTGTGTGTTGGATTTCGATCACGACAGGAGCATGCGCAGATGCGATTTTCGTGTAAGTGGTCTGTGATTTTGTCAATATTAGATTTTTACTGTGATTTGTCGATCTGCATTAAATGCAAAAAGAAACAATGCCCCCGGGTGGACTCGAACCACCAACCTTTCGGTTAACAGCCGAACACGCTAACCAATTGCGCCACGGAGAGGCGGTTATTTACTAGGCTGTTTTGGTTTGTCATGTTCACCCGTACACTTCCCCGCACACTCCCTTGCAAAGCCGGGCATCGTTTTTTTCTCAAATGTTGCCTGAATATTGTTGTTGCTGTGTACTTAAATCCATGTGCTGTCTGTTGAACTTGGAACCAACGTTTAATTTGAACTGTCTATTTTCAATAAAAAAATACTCCAATACGGGAAAAAATTCACAAAAGCTCACAGACAACAAATAAGCACATCATTTTACTCGACCTAGAATTTCAAACCTACAAATTTGGCATTCCGAAAATATCGATGATGTGAGTGACGGCATTTAATGAGCGGCGCCCTTCACGAATTAGCTCATTAGCATAATTTATGTCCGTGAAATGTATCACGCAGTTTGATATGTGCAGGGGTGTGCAACTCAAATTGCCGATCGGACGCCACTTAACTAGGCTGTGCTCATATATTAGGTGGCGCTGTGGGCGCTGTTTGTCGTCTGCTTTAGATATAGACTTAATTGAAGTTTACACAGAATTGTTGGGAAAATTCATAAATAATTGTGCGGTTTTGAAAGTTTGAAAATGTACCTGCTGCTGGTAGGTTTTTACAAGCCTGAAATATATGATACTTCACGTTTCATTGTTTATTTTATGCATTTGAATTCATTTCTCACTTTACACCATACCATCATTGTTTGTGTCTGACGGACTTGATGCAAGTCTATAAATTCCTTGCATTCCGATGATGTGCCCACATTTTGTTTTGTCTTCGTAAAGTGGTGCTGTTGCATAAAAAACACGACCTGATATCTACGCGCAGTAGGACAGTACTTTCCTATCCCAAAATTAATAAAAGGCATTCGGTGTCTGGACTTGATAATGTGAGCATCCACCACTGAGTAAGTAATTAAAGCCTGCACTTGTGTGATTCCTCAAACCTTTCCCGGCATAATTCTGTTATACCCTACACACCTCCTTCGGTAGTATGCGTCGTTCTTAAAAAGCATGCACTATGAATACCTCTGTGAAGGGTATAACAGAATTACTCCCATTTCCCTGATATATGGATCATGCACCATGCCATGTAGACTTTGTGTGGTGGTGATCATTTTAAATTGGTTGGGATTTTGGACTAATAATATATTTTCCTTGTTCAATCTCAACAGGTGAATATAGATGAACTTAACATTCCATTTTTGTGGTGGATGGTCACATATCTTTAACCTCTATATAATCTATATATCGTAACTGTGTTTTCAACCTGTTGTCCCATTTTGTAACTTGTACAAGTATTTGTGTTCCCTGTATACTTTGCCTGTATGCCATATATTCTTGTTTCCATTTGTTTTATGTACATTTGTTGATTACAAGTTGGAACTATTCCTTTGCTTGTAATAAGATGTTACTGCACCTTCAGCCATCTACTGAAGTGTTGTCTTTCTCTGCTGACCTTTTTTAGTCATCCACGTGTCAACATCACCTTTAGTCAGTATTAATGATTTTCTTATAAATGCATCTTAATAATTCCTAAATTTTGTGCATTTCACCAGAAATCTCCATTCTGTTCTGTTTCCATTTTCATTAAACATGTAAAGATTGCTTTAAAGGCATATTATGTGATCTTTTCCAGGGGGTGCCCTCGGTTCATGATTTATTTTAGAAAGTAGATTTTCTTGCAGATTTACATTTCTAATCATAAATCATGAATATATTCCAAGTTACAGAACAATACAATTCCTGATTACTTCAAAATCATGGTTTAATTCTAAAGAGTGAAAATAATTTATTTTTCACTCTTAAACCATGGCATACAAGTTGTCTTTAAATATTGAGCTATACTTCATTCATCTGAAGTATGAATATGTCACAGTAATCAAGTGAGCCCAGCTTATTAGCAGGTGCTCAACTATACAGGGAGAGTAAGAATAACTGTACTCAAAGTTTTAAAAAAAAAATCTCTTACCAGAATATGAAGGCAAACATTGCTTGAATCAATAGTGGCATTTTTCGACAAAAAATTCTCAGTATTTCATGGTACCGTTTAGCCAGTTATGACTATTTTGGTAAAGTAAAGTCCCTGCATTTTTGAAACCGAACTAAATATTGATTATTGTACTCAATGATGCATGATATTTATAAATAAGTGGATACATGTACATGCATGAGACACAATAGCTAATTAATAAGACAAACCAAACTTGCTCTGATATCATTTGCACACATTAACTTCAAAATAATGGATTAAACAAAATGTCATTATTTTGTGAGTTCAGCAGAGCAAAGATACAATTAGACTTTTTGTGACGATCGGATTATAGTGTGCACCGTTATTCAATAGTGAAATTCAAAAGAGCTTATTAGAGAAATATCACAAATCTTGTTCGATTTTTAAAATGTACACTTTTATCTGAATGGGCATAGAACATGTTTTCCTCAACCAATTTTAACCAACTGAAATTCCTTTGAAAGCTAATGGGACAGCCCCTCTATATCTACTAGGATAAATATTTGCACAGATTTTTAGAAATAAAATCCCAAAATTGAGTACTTTGTTTACTCACCCTGTATATGCACTGAATTATACACTTTCAGGATCAAATCCCAGCATGGCCGCCGGGCACGTGTCTGTCGCTGGAATGCATACTGCTGTCATGTTCATACTTCAGCTAGAAATGAGTATATATTGACTGAGATTCAGTGCATAATACCACACAAATTGCATATTTTCCCAGTACTAAATCAATATTTGCTATATAATTTTTCATAAAAGGGGATAAATGTATAATATATTATCCATATTTATATAGTAGCAATGTTCTGATGATTACGATCATAAAACACCCTATCTTACAGGATGATAAACATGATAAACCCATTACTTGGATTTTGAATCTATCAGGATCCCTCGAAAATTACAAACCACTAAAAAAAGCTTCAGACAAACGTTTTTTATAGCAACAAACAAACCCTATGCTAGAATATCCTACTACTCACCTGTGAGATTTTACAGGCTGCAAATTTAGCTGTTTTTACCAGGCCCCTTCCTTACCCTCCCCCAAATATTTACACATACATTGCCAGATATTTTGGAAACAGAGGTGGGTTGTCTTTATTTGGTAGGTTATGCCTCTGTTCGGTAAGGGTCTATGAGAGAATAATTTGTGTATTGCTTTCTACCCATAAGTATATGCTTGCGCAACCCATCTTGGAAATGTTGCTTTCCCATAGCTATCTAACCCTTAAAGGTAGATGTTCTGATTGCCAGCCCAATTTTCAACTTGATGTTTCCTATTTTACATGGAAGGTCATCCTTAAATTTGTCACATTCCAAAGTTTAAGTTGCATAACTCCAATGGATCTTATTTTAGAAGCACAAGGTCACAACAATTTTACCCATTAAGTAGTACACAAACTTGCTGGTGGTTATCCACCTTTGGCAGTAATTCACTATATTATAGCCTATAATTTCTAAATGGAACATTTCTGGCCCCTAAGATTTTACAGACATAATAAGACAAATATGGGGATTCTTCTGATATCAAAATATCTTGATGTGAAAAAAAAGCATAGCCTCAAAAAGTGATCGGAACATACACCTTTAAGACGTGATTAAGTAGCAGAGTATTGTGTATACATAATCATTCTGTGTCTTGTTATGGTATTAAAGAACTGTTATTCTCTTTGTAATTAATACAGCTCTGACAAAATGGATTTACCCACCGCCATTGAGGAGACTACCTGTGCCTTGAATCTCTTTCTTAACAACCACTTTAGTGAAGCTAAAGCACGCATGGAACCATGGTAGGTTGAAATATACTGTGAAAGTGGAAATTTTTGCGCTACATTTATTTTCGCGATTTTAGCGCTAAAATCAGCAAGCGTGAAAAATAAAAAAGCGTGAATATATTCTTTTTGTGTGTAGATCTAAAGAAAGCTCAAAATTGCGAAAATAAAAGCAAGCAAAATTGTTCAAAATGTGCAAAGCTCGAAAAATTTCCACTCGCGAAAATTTCCACTTTTGCAGTAGATGGAAATTATTGAGCATGGTTAGATTCAGACCATTATTGCACATGGTTAGTTAAATAGCGGTAATCGTTGTGCATGATTAGACAGGCAATTTTGAATACAGCTATATAAGCCTGCGAGTATTTGAGAATAAGAAGCTGTCATAGATTTACTGAGTGGTCATGATTTGTTCTGATATGGAATGATTACGTGACATTAGAATACTTAAATATTTAATTAATAAAGGAACATTTTACAATATCCATAAATATACCCGTGGACTACATGTATAATCAAAATGGATTTAACTCAATTTATTTTTTGCTCATCATTACATAGCGATTCAATCGTTACAAAATGAAATAGACATTTTCTCTCTATAGTTTGATCAGTTCCAAATTGGCGAAGCCTCCTTACAGCAGCGATTGAATACAGAAGGACGTGCGAGCATGAAGCGCACTGTGCATCACATGTGGGACGTGTGCGTGCTAAAACCGTGTGTGTGTGTGTGGCCATATCCACGCACATAAGCTTGGATTACTTTTGCGCGCGGAGAGATAAAAAACGAAATATTTTTTTGCCAATTTGGAACTTATTAAACTATAAATGGAGATTCAAGTAAAAAAATTCAGTTAAAATGACAGACCTGGTGATAAAATTGTTGACCTCTTTTCTTCATGATAATTTTACATAGCACCTTTATAATTGGGTTTGTCTCATTATATCCAGTAAGACACTGATTGCCTTAGGTACAAGTATTGCCTAGATGATTGTTTTGCTTCGTATTATCCTGGTGTCGTTATCATAATTGTTTTTGTAACTGTATACTCGGTCTACTGCAGGGCATACACGTAAGTCGTAATACCGGTATGCACAGGTAGCGGTAGCGTGTAATTGTAATAAGCCAAATTGATCTTTTTATTCAGTCAAAGCAGCTAGTCTTGGTCTGCAAGTGAAAGCTTAAATGATCATCCTAGATTTTCACAAAAAATTGAGACAAAAAGAAGTCACATGGTACTTACATTTTAGATATACATGTAAGAATAGTGGGATGATATAGAAATATATATGGAAATTATTTAATACATTTAATTTCAAGGACACTGAAAAATCAAGGACACTGATTAGGCAAAAAAAAGTTGACTTGCCCTTTCAGGGTCAGAGTCTGGATCGGACGGTCGGATTTTTAAAAATTTTTAAAAAAAATAATTTTTGAAAATTTAAATACACAAAAATATGTTTTAAAGATTTTTTTTGTTGATTTTTTTGATTTTTTTTTGTTGATGTTGATTTTTAAACAAGCAGATACTACTCAAAAACGCGTTTTCATCTTTCTTTATTGTTATGTGCTGCTTTCAATTTTTTTTCAATTTTTTTAATTTTTTTTAAAAAATTTGCCCTAGATTTCTGAAAATTTGGGTCGGTCATAAAGGGCATGTCAACTTTTTTTGGGGTTTTTGGCCTTATTGTGAGACATTAACTTATGTTAGTGTTCAATCATTGTCTTACGTTGTCAAGATATTGAATAATTTGAGATCATTGTCAGGGCTGTACTTTCGGCGCGAATCCGCGAATCGATTCGCGTGAAGATTCGCGTAAAATCACTTCGCGTGAATCCAGGTGGATTCTCGCAAAAAAAAAAAAAAATCTTTTTTAAATTTTTTTTTTTTAAAATTTTTTTTCTTCTTTTATTTTTCCAAGTTCAAAACAGGACCTTAGATGACTGGTATTTGACTCTAAACTGTTCAAGTTGAAATTCAAATGATGATTGTTCTTAACAATAGTACAATAAATGTTTAAAACGCGGAATTTAAATTCAGTAAAAAGGATTCTCGCAAAAATATTCTGCGAGAATCCATTTGCGAGAATCCATGGATTCTCGCAAAATTCCTCTGCGAGAATCCATTTGGATTCTCGCAGGATGTCGCGAAAGTACACCCCTGATTGTAAGCCATATCAGATAATGTTACTGACCGAGAGCGAAGCTTGACAATAACAAAACCTAAAAATAGATACAAACTAACAAAAGGCTCTCATCCTTGTAGTTAATTTATGAGCATTATCTGCACCTGCTTCTCAACTAGCTCAATATGTCAAACCTGGTACCCGATAACAGATCTATCCTATACGTCAAACCTGGTACCAGATACATATCTATTCTATAGGCGACGGAAAAAACCCTACGGGCAAACAGACCTATCAAGTAGGATCGGTCGATCAGCCTTTTTTTTCTTTTTCTTTTTCCAAAAATAGTTTGAAGATTTTGATGAATTTCAAAGAATTTTCAAAACTTCGGAACCAATTTTAAAATTTCCCAAAAGATTAAAATGAAATATAAAAAAGAAGATTTTAAACTGTTTCAAATCAATTTCAAACACATTTTGTAGAAAAAAAGAAAGAGAAAAAAAGAGTCGGTTTGGGCAGCAGAACAGGGTCTTTCTCCGTCGCCATATATGTCAAACCTGCAGCCTGGTATCTGATAACATGTCAATCCCATTCGGATACATGTCATCTCATGGATGTTTTGTTATCATCTACAGCTCTGTAGAATTTAACGTTTTCCACACGGCAGGCGTCTGCAGTCAACAATCTAAAATTTCACAAAATGTTTCAAAAATTATACCATATTTGGAATCACCATGAGAAATGCATTGAAATAAGTACAAACATGCCTAGTATCGGTTCAATAATTCTTAAGATAGACTTTGAAAATTGGGATAGGTTTCTGAAAAATCTGTTTTGTATAATAGTATAACTAATGGCCGTGTGGAAAGTGTTAAGTTCTTCTCATAACTTCCTGGTGCCAAATAGGCTAGTATGCTACAAAGAAAAACACCTGTTATTCGAAAAGCTATCTGGTACATGTAACATGTAGGAGGCTGATACAGACTTTTTTCCTGGCCTTTTAGCATGGAATGGTATAGTATGGGATAGGTTTCCTGATGGATAGCCTTAGAGCAACTAGGGATAATTAATATCGGCTTGTTTCTGTCAGGCATACAATACAAAAGTAGTTGATTTGACCTATTTTCATCCTGATTCCACCTCTGGGCTGTTATCCTATAACGCTTTCATTTAAATTGCATTAACATAATTATAGATTTGTTGAGCATTACAGGGGTATGGATGCCTTTACAAGGTGACCCAGGCAAAATTGTACTTTCTATCAATAACTAATTTCCAAAGATCCAATTGTAGTAATTGTATGGAATTTTCTTTCTCGGGTTAAAGGAAGGTGTTCCGATTGCTGGCCCAATTTTGAACTTAATGTTTTCTATTCTACATGAAGGGTCCGGATCTTTAGAAATAAAATAGTCATATTCCACAAGTTTGAGTTGCATGACTTCAATGGTTCTTATTTTAGAAGCACAACATGACTTGAAACTTTTCCATTGAGTAGTACACAAATTGGCCGGTGGTTAATCACCTTTGGCAGTAATTCACTGCATTTTGGTCTATAACATCTAAATGGAACATATCTTGCACCTAAGATTTTACATAAATAATGAGCATTTTTATCTGAACATACACCTTTAATGTTGTAGTTAAGTAGTTTGTGTTCGATGTGTTTACATTTGATTTTAGAAATAATTGACTAATTCCTGGAAGTTTGAGACAAATCTGTGTCAAAAGTAAATAATCATTGATAATTCATAATAGGCATGCACGAGCACACTCACTCCATGGAACAGACAGACATTGGTAAATATGGTACATTATTAGCGTGCGTGTGTATTCAGGAATTGTTTCCTTGGGTTCATTATTAGCCAATCAAGCCCAGTTCATGCCATCCAGCAATGTTATATTTTCTGCCCTGTAACATTTTGAGATACACATGGGCTTGCACACGAGCAAAAGTACAGAATATGGCTGTAAACATCAGTAGCGTAACTAGGGTTTGCAATATGGGGGGGGGGGGGGGAGGCCTGTGATCAGGTGGGGGGCATAACCGACTATTTTTTGTATATATATACACATATAATTTGTCAATTCATTTAAATCGAGCTCGATAATCAGATAGTGCCAATCTCTCAACCGACACAACTCTAATATGGGGGGGGGGGGGCTCTGCCTCTGCCTACACCACTGTTTAGTTCCCTAATAATTATATTTAATTTAAATGGGGCAACAAATGGGTCATTTCTTGTTTTCCATTGGCACTGTATTTACACAGAACACTGATTATAATTATTTATCCTTCACAAAACTAAACTGTCAGTCTGTATGTCTATCTGATTTGTTCGAAAGAAATTACATTACAGTCATTAGCATTCAATTTGGTAATCCCAAGTTCGTCCACACATAAGTCTATCAGAGTTTGAACTTGGTACATTATGTATCACTGCTGTTTTGATAGTATTTCATTTAACACTCATTGCATGAGAGAAAAAATTGTTGCCAACATGTTTTGAACTCTGTTTTAACACATATTCGTGAGGTGTTGTAGCTTATTAACTTTTTGGAGCACTTTATGTATGTGATGGGCTTGCCATGTTAACATTGTAATTTTCTTACTTTTTTTATTTAACCCCAGGGCTCATGGCAGTATGTATCATGCACTGGGATTCAGCACCGTCTGCTATCTCCAAGCTATCATGACCTTTGACCCTCAAGACATCCAAATAGCCATACATTGGATAAAGAATTCCATAGATGTGTCAAACCGGTTTCGTAAAAGAGATGGGGTGTATGATCATATGTCTAAGATGGTGAGACGGCCCAATTATGACAATTACACTGATGGTAAGTGAATGTGTCAACAGTAGTCGTAGAAGAGATGGTTTGCATGATTCTAGTACCATATTCCCCTATATGTCTAAGATGGTGAGACGGCCCAATTATGACAATTACACTGATGGTAAGTGAATGTGTCAACAGAAGTCGTAGAAGAGATGGTTTGCTTGATTCTAGTACCATATTCCCCTATATGTCTAAGATGGTGAGACGGCCCAATTATGACAATTACACTGATGGTAAGTGGATGTGTCAACAGAAGTCGTAGAAGAGATGGTTTGCATGATTCTAGTACCATATTCCCCAATATGTCTAAGATGGTGAGACGGCCCAATTATGACAATTACACTGATGGTAAGTGGATGTATCAACAGAAGTCGTAGAAGAGATGGTTTGCATGATTCTAGTACCATATTCCCCAATATGTCTAAGATGGTGAGACGGCCCAATTATGACAATTACACTGATGGTAAGTGGATGTGTCAACAGAAGTCGTAGAAGAGATGGTTTGCATGATTCTAGTACCATATTCCCCTATATGTCTAAGATGGTGAGACGGCCCAATTATGACAATTACACTGATGGTAAGTGGATGTGTCAACAGAAGTCGTAGAAGAGATGGTTTGCATGATTCTAGTACCATATTCCCCCTATTAAGTGCCCATGCCCTTATAAGCACACCCCGATTTCCCCAATGACTACCAAAAAGTAATACTTATAAGTGCCCATCTTTTTAGCCACTATAGCTCATCAATACAGACAATTTTTTTATCATTTTTTTTATCAAAAGTACAATTTTCATGACGAGTTGTAAAAGACGAATCGTCAACGTTTTGTTACAGTTTTGTTCAAAAACGCAAAAGAAAACCATCAAAATCACTGGGTTTTTGCTGGTGCGATTAGCCATTTTTGCTTTTCATTCATGGCTTAAATACAACACCGTGCATGCTCAAATCTACCAAGAATAAACAAAGTTTGTTTTCCGAGGGGTACATTCACCAGAATTTGTAATGTAATGAGGCCACTGTGAGACCACTGCGCCGGCGCATGGTTGAATACCCCCAGCAAAGTGAAGATTATGCACAATGGCATAACAGGTAATCTTTCAAAGTGTGTCAAGAGACTATGTGTGTCAAGAGACTATTCACAAGCTTGCCGAATTTGACAGTGTGCAGGATAAACGCATGTTAATCAACTTTTCAGTTAATTAGGCGCATGTTTAATGTAAACAAAAAATTTGAGAATTACGATTACGTTTAGTTAGGCGATGTTTTTAAAGTTAAAGCTAAAGGCATGTTTAGCTTAAAATATGTATGAGAATACAGCCCATACAGTTTAAATACAGAGATGTAAGTCTTCCAGGAAATCCCAGAATTCCGGGAATGGCTTCAGAAACTGATTTTCTTCCGGAAATGAGATTCGTCTGGAATTTTAAAAAAAAATGTTTCTTTTTTTTTCTTTCAATTTTTTTTTTTTTCTTCAAAAATTAAGCCAAGGAATACCGCCATCCATAAAGCAGCACAAAATGCAAAAAAACGACAACATGCAACATGAGCTGTCAAAAGCCAGTTTTTAAGTCTAATTTTCAAGTTTTGCATTGCTTTATCATGATATTCAAAACTCTTTCTATGAGTACTGAAAGTGTATGAAAAATGATTTTTTTTTTTAGCTTAAAATGGCAAAATTTTCTTAAAGGGGGCTCTGCCCTCTTGGACCCCCACCAGAGCCCCTGGACCCCCACCGGGAGTCTCCGGTATACGCCTCGCCTCCGGCTCGGGAAAAGTACAGGGAATGGATCAGTACCCCACTTACATCCCTGTAAATAGTCATTTCATTTTTTGGGGGGTGGGGGGGGGGGGGGGGGATCAGGCGGACGCGAGCCTCGCCCCCTCTTGTTACGCCCCTGCTTCCCATTCATTATAAGACCTTGTAATTTCCTTTGATGGAATATTCAGTATTATTATAAATATAAGTCTTTTGATCAGATCCTAAAAAATAAAGTGCTAAGTACTGTAGTCTGTATACAACATCTGTGTATTTCCCAATGTGCTGCAAGAGATAGCGTATGAGATAATATAATATTAAGTAGCAATCTGCACTAATAGCCTGCTTGATTGGATAGGTTTACATGTGCTTATGAAATGACATGCTAATATGAACATGTCATATTGAACATACTCTATGCTATAATGTCATTCAAGTTGTACTTATCATTCTAGATTCCACCATTTGTTCAGTTAATTATGCATAAAAACAATATTTGTTTGGTTAAATGGGCAAGAAAACAATAGAAGGTTAGGTCAGTGGGGTTTTTTTCCTTTTTTTTCTTTCGCCCGGCACCTTAACTTCTGTATAACATAGAATGAAATACTGTGCAAATAATATTTTTGTAATAAATTTGCATACATTGTAATAAATTGTTTCCAGTGTGCACGGTTATTTCTTACAATCCTTTTCAGATTACTTCAATTCAGTCATCTTACCCCCAATTTAATGAGTCCTCAAAACTCACATGGCAAACGAAACGTTGCATTCTGACCAATATTTTGCGTATGATATTTTGACCAATATTGCGTATGATATTTTGACCAATATATTGAGTTCAGTGACCGGTTGAATATCTTTTGTAAGAGTCTACCATCATGCAACTAGGAAATGAACTAGAATCTTGGGCACATGAATAAAACAAAACAATGTTGACACCCCCGGTGTGCTCAGCTGTCATTGCAAAAGAGGGTATCATGCGTGTCCTAAGAATCACATAATTAGGTTTTTCAAGCCGGGACACGTTACGTACGTAACGTAAATAGGGTATAAAAACAAGCAAAATTATGTAAAGGTATAATTTTCATACAAATGGTGTTAGGGCCATTATTTGCTCTGTGAGGATTTTAAATAGCCATGATATAAGGGTGGGATAAATTTCTCAATTTGTATTCATTGCATTTTTAAATGCAATGAATACAAATTGAGAAATTTAGAATGCAGATCTGATCTTGATCAGCTCTGCATTGTTTCTTAATACTTCTTAGGGATAGAAAAAAGGATTAGAAATGTATCATACTTGGTGAAACGTTTAAATTATACAAATTACTTGTTTAGGGTATCAAAATATTTGGAGTTCTTGTTTGGGGTATTGAAAATACTGATTATTTGCTTATAGGGTATGTAAAATACTGTTCATACCTGTTTAGGGGTGCTTTTTCACATTAATGCAATTACTTATTTAGGGTGCTTTTTGGAAGTGTATGGACACGCCTGATACCTCCTTGTAATGACCACTGAGCACCCCGGGTTGACACCCCACCCTTCCATTGCAAGTCTACTCTATTTGTGACCACTCTCGTCAAAAAGGACATGTTGTCAGCAAACACAGTTTTGAGATAAAAGTAAAGCTAATATATTTGGTGATAGAGACAATAATAGTAAAAACATGCTTCTTCAAATCGTATCTTGTAATTACGAAGTCTGATTAGTGATTAACTTCAACATATTATCATTTTAAATCCCTAAATGTGCCCTTTCAAATCATAACAATTATTTATGCTTCATGTAGAATCCTCCCACTGTTTGTGTGTGGTATATTTTTACAGGGGAATTCTATTGCAATACATGTTATTCAGAGCATGTTCAGAGTAATTGCTATAATCATTTGGGGGAGTAATTGTATTTTGCAGGGGAAATCAATAGTGAGTTTTGCTCTTCAGAGTTATGGCTAGAGAGATTATGTTAAAGGCATATTATGTTTCATGGAACGCCCTCTATCTGTGATTTGTTCTTAACCCTAACCCCGGTTTAGGATTTTTGACCGGGATCACAATTTTCGAGGAAAAAACACCAACTAAATCTCCGGGAACCTGCCGGGATTCGATCCGGGGACCCTCCGTTCTCAAGCCCCACCTTCCAACCACTAAGCCACGGCCCTCAGCTACACATTCGTGCAGTATACTGCACTCATTATATAGGCTCGGTTGACTACGTCATCAAAAACCAACGGCGCATGCGTTTGGAGAGGGACTTTGGATTAGCATTTTTTAGCACTCAGGGGGGTTAGGGTTAATACAATTTTTGGGGGTCAAATTACATTCATAACCATGAAACTAAGATATCTATTAAAGGTAGATGACCCGATCACATTTTCGTAGCACAGAATTATTTCAAACATACAGAGTTTTTCATATCATATGAAAGCTCGTATTTTTCTCATCATCATACTGAAATTTGACGGCCTAAATCGGTATAATTACGGAGAAATCGATGAAATAACGTTGAATTACCGCGAATGGTGGCAACTACCGATATAGTTTGTGTACTACTCAATGGGTACAGTTCACAGCATCTTGTGCGTCTAAAATAAGAACCATTAGAGCTATGCAACTCAAACTTTGGAACACAACTTTTTTAAGGATGACCTTTCATGTAGAATAGAAAACTTCAAGTTGAAAATCGGAACATCTACCTTTAAGTTACAGAGCAATACATTTGTAAATTACTTAATGAGTTATGCTATGCCGAGTTGTTTAATATTAGCGAGAGCTGTATTAACATTATACTGTTCCTTACTGATTGCATGTTTGTCTTATATTTTACAGAGGAAGTCCATAGTGAGTTATGCTATGCCGAGTTGTTATAATATTAGCGAGAGCTGTATTAACATTATGCTGTTCCTTACTGACTGTATGTTTGTCTTACATTTTACAGAGGAAGTCCATAGTGAGTTATGCTATGCCGAGTTGTTATAATATTAGCGAGAGCTGTATTAACATTATGCTGTTCCTTACTGATTGCATGTTTGTCTTATATTTTACAGAGGAAGTCCATAGTGAGTTATGCTATGCTGAGTCGTTATTAGAGAGAGCTATATTAACATTTATTCAGGATGACAATCTCATTAGTTTCCTCAAAGGTGGTCTGAAAATCAGAAATGGATACCAGTCTTACAAGTAAGATTCAGTGTAAAACTAGTTAGTTACTATTTGAGCAAATGTCTGCAATGAAATACTACATATACTGCACCCAAGGAAGATTTCTTGTGCAGTCCAGCATGCTGAGCAACACTCGGGCAATAGGGCTTTTCTCCCAACCAAACAGCCAAATATGTGTTAAAGTAATTAACAGCTGGAAGTCGTTTTGACTTTCCACCTTCTAATACATGGTACATATAGGCAAATTTAGCTATAGTTATGAAAAGAAGTTGAATCCCAACTAAAATATTTATTAAAAAATTCAAGGGTCTTTAAGAATAAACAAGAGAGGATTGAATTGAAGTCATATCAATTGTACTACCTGCAGCAGGATTTGCTTAAAGACCCTAGACATGTATGGTGACAGAAATCCGTGGTCGATGTGATGAAAGTGAAGCATGCTGGGTTTGCTCAAGAAATCTTCTTTGTACCGCACCCTTTTGCTGCGGCTGTACCCATGTAAATTGTTTATTTTGGTAATATTTTGCTTGGGATTTCAGGAAAATAAACAGTAATCCGTCTTTCTGAATGTCCTCTGTGAATACTCAAAAAGGGTACAAATATTGTGCCAAACAAAATGTGAGATTATGTAGTAACAAATGGAACAGGGTGTCAAGCATACTATTGTAATACTTTATATACTGCATCTTTTCAAACATTAACCATAATATATATTCAGAAATTGAGGTTAATTTGAGATATTTATATATTTGATTTGGCAGGACATGTGTGCAGATGTTGGAGAGCAGGAAATGGAAAGACAAGAACTCAAAAATGCACTTTGAAAGTGGCGTCAAATTTGGTATTGGATGTTTTAATCTAGTAAGTAATAGTTTAAACCTGAGACTAGGTTTAAACATAAACACATAGTTAGCCATTTGCATATACAAGGTGAGTCAAAAAGAAAATTACCCGGATTGGTGATGTTTTAAAAAACAAACAAATGACACTCGAGAGTTCAGTAAAGCATATATTTAACAAGCATTCTCTCCTGCGTATTAGGAAAAAGGAATGACACAAATTGAGCATTGCTAAGAGGAGTTATGTCTATTTTAATAAAGGTACTCATTTTGCAAGCTGTCCACGGAATACTTGACCATACAAAGTATGCATTTTAGCTGCATACTTCCCTATTGACCGAGTTCAGTAAAGCATTTATTTAACAAGCATTCTCTCCTGCGTATTAGGAAAAAGGAATGACACAAATTGAGCATTGCTAAGAGGAGTTATGTCTATTTTAATAAAGGTACTCATTTTGCAAGCTGTCCACGGAATACTTGACCATACAAAGTATGCATTTTAGCTGCATACTTCCCTATTGACCGAGATTGGTGATGTTTTTCAAAACAAATAAATGACACTTAAAAGTTCAGTAAAGCATTTATTTACCAAACATACTCTGCTGCTTAATAGAGAAAATCAATGAAGCAAATTGATCATTCCTAAAGAGAAGTTATGCCTGTTTTACTGAAAGCGCTCATATTTCTAGCTGTCCATGGAATGCTTACTTTACATTTGTTTTGTCAAGTATTCCGTGGACAGCTTGCAAAATGAGTACCTTTATTAAAATAGGCATAACTCCTCTTAGCAATGATCAATTTGTGTCATTCTTTTTTCCTAATAAGTAGGAGAGAATACTTGTTAAATATATGCTTTACTGAACTCTCAAGTGTCATTTGTTTGTTTTTTAAAACATCACCAATCCGGGTAAACTTCTTTTTGACTCGCCCTGTAGTTCTAAGATTATGCCATCAACATTTATTTTGTAATTTTAGCTATGAAATGACACCTTACTTTCAAAACTTCAATGTGAAATGTTGAGGCTATGGTCCTTTCAAAATGGTATGTTTATAGTCTAAAGTACCATAAAACTTGTATCTTTATTTAATTTTAAGCACTTATTTATATATTATTTTCCCTATCTCAAATTGGCATAAATGGCTATACTGCAGTTTGTGATGACAATCTTTAAATGGCATCTGTTCACTTGTGCAATACATTGAGGTCATTCTATAAATAGACTTGAAATATACTCAGGGTTAGGTTGATGTCACTTAGTCTCTCAAACGAGGAAGAAACGTGTGAGGAAAACAAGAATACACATGTACAATGTACAAGATACTAGTAACATGCTTAGCTAAAGGGGATGTATCTTGGGTAATTCGATAGGGGAGGAGAATGTTAATATGTGTGATTTTCAGTCAGCAGCAAAGAAGTTCGCCATTTTTTCTGTTACGAGCACACACTATTAAAGCATAAACAAGGTTGCAATGTTGCATTCCTTCCAGCAAATATATGCTTGGAAACCACACAATATATGTAAGGCATTAACACGTCTACATAAAATCACATCCTATGCATAGATTATCTTAAGCTATCTGGCATTCTCAAGTGGATAAATCACTATGACAATATTATGCTAAATTAAAAAGACCCTCTGTTTATATGAAGGGAAGTCAACAACCCCATTTTTTGGTATAAAATTTGTATTTTCAATAGGTTTCTATTTTTTTGTAGCCCAAAATAGTCATATTTTATAGAACTTTCAGGTTTTGGGTCTATTAAATGCAAATTGTTACTAAATTGTGTATTTGAGTGTGAAGTTATCTTCTTCATTATGCAATCATTTTTTGGAATGTCATCTCTACTGAAAATATATATGATTACCACCCCCACCCCAGAAATGAGAGGGTACCAAATTACTTGTTTGACTGGCCAAAAGAGGAATTCACTATTGAAGTGTTACATGTAAACCGATTATCACTATAGCAACTGGATCACGCAACTATTTCTTTTTATTGTGAATATTGTTTTTTATTTTAAACAAATCAAACAGTTTGTAAGCCATATTTGTCCTCTTATCAAATGCAATTCATCCCATTAAATTCCACCCTCTAATTCCCGAGATATGGTCAATTCCGTAACAAGAGTGTGAATCCCACTTTGACCACTTTTGAAAAAGGAATTGGATTTTCAACTGAAAACCTGTATTTGAGATTCTAATGATGATTTATAGGATTTTGTTTAAAATATTCAAATATTCAAACATTCTTTGGTTTTCATGGATTCCATGGTTATAATGGATGAACATAAACACTTTCTGCTCATAGTGAACAAACTATGTATCAACATGTAGTAGGTAGATTAGGCCAAACAAAAAAATAGGTTTGTCTCAAAGCTTGCGCACGCATTGGTTTTGAAATGCCAAAATACCGCGTCTGAAATGCAGGAAATTGTAAAATCAATTTTTATTTTCCCTACAAATTTTTATTTCTAGTTTTTATCAAAAAAATCGGCAGATTTTCCTTTTTTCAAACTTTTACATGACTCAGTTCTTCAAAAACGCTGCAAAATTGTTTTTTACACAACTTCATCACAATATTCATTTCAAATAGAAAAAACAATATCAGAAAGTGTCAATGGTTGCAAATAGTAAGAGTACACAAATAAAAAAATTGTTAAAAAAAAAAAAAAAGGAAGACAAAAAACCGCGCGCGTCGCCCGATTTTGAAGCCTTCGCAAGCTTTGAGACAAACCTTTTTTTTTTTTGCCTTATTATTGATTTGATGTTATTGTGTTCAATTACACACGGTCATGTGTTTTGAACTCGCCACCCTTCCCGTTGCATGTCCAGATTTTTACATTTTACACCATCTGAGATTCGAATTAGCATATCGCAATAACTACTTGTTCTACCCCATAAAAAGTTTATATTTTCTGAACGGTAATCTCACAAGGAATCCAAATATGCTATTGGAATTTGCAAAGGACCTAAGGGTATCATGTTGTGATTAAGAATGTTCAAAGAATATCGATTTTTGTTCATATTTTGATTAAAGCTCAATATTTTTGTTATTCCTATCCCAATCATCATTTTACTGTGCATATAGTTCCTCATGCAATTTACCCATCAGAACATAATGGTTGTCAAGGGTAACTTTTTGAAATATACTATATCGGGAAGTGAATGAGCATAAACGTTTACATTTCATATTTATTAGAGTTTACACATACATTTTTTTGGCTATTCACCCTATCCTGATTTAAACGGCATTCTTGAATTCCCCTATTTGAGAGCTTTCCAAAAATGTATAATTTTGCTATTATCGGGTTTATACTTTTTTTTGTTATAATCATGTATGTAAAACCGATGAATTAGGGCAAGTTCACTGTGTAGCGAATAGGGGAAAAGCCACGGACAATGCAATCGATTCGTGATTACAATTGTTACGTAATAGTTGACACGTTTGTTGAAACAGAAAATTATAGAATATAAAACAATCTATAAAATGAGAGCAAACTCATTGTTTGTACCATACAGAGATGAGGAGTTATTGTAAATTGAACGTAGAATTGGGAACATTTTCTATATTCCCCATAGAGATTGTACACAGCGCCGCCGCCGCCACCGCTACCGCCGCCACCGCTACCGCCGCCACCCCTGACTTTCGAGATATAATTAATCATATCTCAGCCAAACAGTTATGGAAATACCTGATTTATTCACACAATGTAGCTAGATAAATAGGCTTTCAACTGACACCTAAACCATAGCTCTACCAAATTTAGTTGTTGAGTTAATAGAGAGAGAGATGGATGATTCGTCACCAAAAATGCAACGCCGCCACCCTTGTTGGGTGGTCGTTCAAAACACATGGCCACACTGAATGGTGATTCTTATAAATGAGTCCACTGCACATGAAAAGTGACCAAAGCTGAATTTGACATGCCTAAGAAGATTTGCCATATTTTGATAATGAAAGCTCCAAAATAAATAGAAACAATTCTTATGACACATTAAAGATTGCTGAACATAATTATTGCTATTTCACATATTTTTAAAATATTTTTCGGAGTAAAATAAAAATCAGGTTTTATGTGGGACACTTTTTTTACATGCCCTGTATTGTATTATTTATTTTATTTCAGATGATATCAATGCTGCCCAAGAAAGTGTTGAAACTCTTAGAATTTGTTGGTTTCTCAGGGAATAGGGTAAGTGTTTAACCCTAACTCTACCCCCAACTTTTTCAGAATTTTTTTCCGTGCAGTGAAAAGTGACCCCAAATGTTGCCGCAACCCCCAGGATTTGAACCACGGACCTCCGGCATACGGGGCAAGGGATTTTCTAGTACACCACCAGTGTCAAATCTATTATGTCATCAAAAAACTTCCACGCCGAGTAATTCAAGCAGCTGGGTCGTGGTAATTTGTGGTATATGGTTGGGTTAGGGTTAATAAGAATTTGTTGGTTTCTCAGGGAATAGGATAAGTGTTTTAATAAGAACTTGTTGGTTTCTCAGGGAATAGGATAAGTGTTTTAATAAGAATTTGTTAGTTTCTCAGGGAATAGGATAAGTGTTTTAATAAGAACTTGTTGGTTTCTCAGGGAATAGGATAAGTGTTTTAATAAGAACTTGTTGGTTTCTCAGGGAATAGGATAAGTGTTTTAATAAGAACTTGTTGGTTTCTCAGGGAATAGGATAAGTGTTTTAATAAGAACTTGTTGGTTTCTCAGGGAATAGGATAAGTGTTTTAATAAGAACTTGTTGGTTTCTCAGGGAATAGGATAAGTGTTTTAATAAGAACTTGTTGGTTTCTCAGGGAATAGGATAAGTGTTTTAATAAGAACTTGTTGGTTTCTCAGGGAATAGGATAAGTGTTTTAATAAGAACTTGTTGGTTTCTCAGGGAATAGGATAAGTGTTTTAATAAGAACTTGTTGGTTTCTCAGGGAATAGGATAAGTGTTTTAATAAGAACTTGTTGGTTTCTCAGGGAATAGGATAAGTGTTTTAATAAGAACTTGTTGGTTTCTCAGGGAATAGGATAAGTGTTTTAATAAGAACTTGTTGGTTTCTCAGGGAATAGGATAAGTGTTTTAATAAGAATTTGTTAGTTTCTCAGGGAATAGGGTAAATAAGTGTTCAATGAGAATTTGATGGTTTCTCAGGAAATAGGGTAAGTGTTTAATAAGAATTTGTTGGTTTCTCAGGGAATAGGTAAGTGTTTAATGAGAATTTTATGGTTTCTCAGGAAATAGGGTAAATGTTTTTAATAAGAATTGGTTGGTTTCTTAGAAAATGGGGTAATTGCTTTATTATTGTACCAATGAGTGCTTTATTTCTACCTTACACCACACTAGATGTACAATATTTTACACCATATCAAACGTCTTAATTACTTCTTCATATTCAAGTCTGACATCATTACAATTTACTATAATCAAAACAAAGAATTGTCGATCACAGCGTCATGATCCGAGTGCTCATGTTTATCCAAAAGTTGAACGAGGTCTTGCGATGCACTGCATTCCAAAACAACGCTCGCTCGCGCTGTGCATGGGATGCCCAGTAAGACATGAATAAACATGACCTTTATAATTGTCTAATCACGCGGCGCTGGGTCTTGTTGACTAGGGTCGCGATTGGTCAATTAATTACCAACATGTTAACAAGTACATCACATCTTCCGATTCACTGCGCCCTTGCTCTACGCGAATGCTGCGGTTACGCAGCAGCTGTCAAGTACGCACCAGGTGCATGGGATGCTGAGGAATCTGAGACACTGGGATCGACAATTCTTTGCTTTGATTATAGTCTCACTTATTATACCTTGTCTGTCAATGTGGGGCTGTGTGCCGTGCATTGATCAGAACACTGGGAATAAGCTTATTTATTCCACTCTGTATACATAATTGATTTTGTTTAAATCTTTGCCATTGATTATTTATTTCCCACCAGCAATTTGGATTATCAGAATTGGAGAGAGGAAATCAGCTGCCTAGCCTGAGGTCCCCATTGTGTTCGAGTGTGCTTATTGGTTACCATACAATAGCTACCTATGTTCTGGGTATGTACACAATGTAACACAATAAATGCATCAAAAATATCTGTATAATTTAAATGGAAGATTTTTGTTCATATGCAGGGCATAATTTGGGCTGCTATCACATCATAAAACAATCTTGTTGGACGATTAAAATTACTTCTGAGGTTCTCACAATAGCAAACAAACTCTGGGGTGGTTAACTTTTGGGATAATTCACCAATTTTCGCTCATCATGTGAAAGAGAAAAAAACTCTCATGCCTAATGCTTTGCAGGTGTAATGACAAATATGGGCTTTCTTGTGTTTGAAAAATGTCAATGTTGATGAGCTGAAATGACAGGTCCATCGGTGTTGTCTAAGTTGTAAATCAAAATAGTACATAGACGTCACATGTATATCACATGGACATTGCATGGTATCACATGGACATTGCATGGGTATCAGATGGACATTGCATGGGCATCACATGGACATTGCATAGACATTGCATGGGCATCACATGGACATTGCATGGGTATCACATAGACATTGCATGGGCATCACATGGACATTGCATGGGTATCACATGGACATGTGATAGGGTATCACATAGACATTGCATAGACATTGCATGGGCATCACATGGACATTGCATGGGTATCACATAGACATTGCATGGGCATCACATGGACATTGCATGGGCATCACATGGACATTGCATGGGCATCACATGGACATTGCATGGGTATCACATAGACATTGCATGGGCATCACATGGACATTGCATGGGTATCACATAGACATTGCATGGGCATCACATGGACATTGCATGGGCATCACCTATTAAGTGTGTTCACATAGTGATTTTAATTATTTGTATTATAAATTGCAGGTATGGCAGATGGTGATATACAGTATGCTAGAGATGTATTACAGCCTTGTTTGTACAACTATCCAAAAGGAGTCATCTTCTTGTTTTATGCCGGTAGAATTGAAGAGATTACTGGTAATCTAGATGAGGTAAGGAAGCAGTGGAAATACATTGGCTTCAATAAAACAACTTATAAATGTTGATTTAAATCTCATTTAAAGGGGCATGATTAAGAGATGTGGCGGAGGCTGCGCCCTCAATTACAAAAATTTATGATAAAAACTGAGATTTGTATATTTTTACAATTGTATTACATGTATGAACTTACACCTATAAGGAATAAGAAAAATCAGCCCTCTTTGTACAACAAAATGTCGATTTAAAAATGCTGGTTGAGCCCACCAGCATTTTATATGGTTACGGGTGGTATTCCAACATATTTAAACATTGTCTTAATCAAGTTTTGCTGAGTATATTTTAGTAGAAACAACAATAATGGCAATTTTTAATGTTCATCTTGAAAAATCAGCGTGACATTGTGTCCCTTTAATTATAAAATTTCAAATGAGTATAAAATCGAATAACTTCATTGACCAAATGATTTGCCCAATGAAATCCTGTTGTGAAAGCTATTATAATTATTGGTAGCCATTGCATCACATTTTGTAAATGCTTGCTTACTTATGCAATTGTATGTGTAAGATTTCACTCCATAAAAAGAAAGGCTTATCAAACTTGTTTTGTACAGCTTGTGTCCATGTCATCAACATGCAGCACTGTTTGCAATACCTAATCAAATTAAAACCAACCCCATCAGAACTAACAGCATTTTTAGTAATGGATGATCGATCATTTTGATTAACTTGGGACATGGAATTAGTCTCCACTCTACTGTGAATGTTCATCAACAGATTGATCGTTTCTGTCGTGTTCAAAGCCTTGTTATTATGATGCATGTAATGGTGAACTCGCCAATCCGAGGACCTTTGTCCCTATACCAGTCGGCAATGTGAGGACAAAAAACCAATGTGAGGACCTTTTTTGACGTCCTCCCTTTTTTATGCATAAAAACGTATAGGAGGAGGGTCCTCACCCCCCTAAGGTATGTATGGTCCTGTCCCCCCTTAGACGTCAATACACATACCATACAAAAGTCCCTATATGTATGGTAAAAAAAAAAATGTCCTCAGATTGTCTGTAATTTCTATACACTTTTTATACATGTTTTAATACGGGTCCTCACATGGGTTGGTACTCGACTATACATATATATGTATGTATGTATAATGCATATCGCTTTATAACAAGATCAGATACAATTTCACCACATTGTCAGATGATACCACATGGGAAGCACATGCCACCATATGGGTGTCACATGTACACCACATGGGTGTCACATGTCCACCACATTGGTGTCACATGTCCATCACATGGGTGTCACATGTCCACCACATTGGTGTCGTAATAATTCAATGATTATGTTGATTTTTCATGTAATTTACAGGCAATTGTGAAGTTTGAGGAATGTATCGCTTCGCAACAAGAATGGAAGCAATTTCATCATATTTGCTACTGGGAATTGATGTGGTGTCATGCCTTCAAGCTGGATTGGACTCAGGCTGCCAAATATGCAGATTTACTGTGTCAAGAGAGCAAATGGTCAAAGGTAACCATCAAATATGTCAGGCAAAACAATAATAACACAAGTGCTTTCATTATTAGATGGTTTTTCAGGGTCAGAAATTCGAGGAGAATCCAAGAATTCATTCTAGCAAAGATTCCCGCCGTTAAAGTTGCGAGAATCCAAATTGATTCTCGTAGATAATCCGTCTAACACACTATTTAGATGGAGGAGAATCCATAGATTCTTGCAAAATCCTCTGCAAGAATCTAAATGGATTTTCGCAACCTTTGACGAACTTCTGAGTCAGTAGTCTGACCCTGTTTTTGAACATAGCCTTTGTGTAACCCATCATTTATAGGTCTTTTGAGAGAAATTAGACAAATCAATGCACATGTGCTGATGCATGTGTTATGAGAGAAATTAGAAAAATCAATGTACATGTGCTGATGTTGATATAAGAATAATAGCATGACCCCCCATAGAGGAGTGTTATTGTGAGCAGATCAACATTTGTGCAAGTGAATAATTCTTGTTTCTAATTTTTTTGAGAAACAAAACATCTAATGTATTAACCCTAACCCCCCCCCCCCCCCCCCCTCCCCCTGAATGCTAAAAAATGCTAATCCTAAGTTCCATCTTCAAGCGACTGTGCCGCCGTTTTAGATGATGTAGTCAACTGAGCCTATTAAAGTGAGTGCAGTATACTGCGGGAATGATTTTTTTTGTTGGCCTAACACCCGCAGTCCAACAAATCAAAACAGAGCGCAAGATGTGTGTTTGAACAGTGGGCACACAGAGTGCAATTCAACATTTTCATTGCTCCTCCATATTTATTTTATATTCTGGCTTTCTAATTGGTTCGTAACATCACTCAGTCTTTTATTGTCAATATAATTCACTCTTGAGGAATATTCACTCTATACCCAATCTGGAAGGGGATAAAATGGGAATTCAATATAACAATATACATTTTATCTTACAGCAGCATATCACTACCAACAAGCTTCTTTGTTATCCATGCAAGTCATCCAAATGGAACCAATCATTCCGGCATGGGTATCACATGGGTTTCATACGGGGTATCACATGGGTTTCAAATGATATTCACATGGGTGTTTTTATTTTTATCTTACAGGCAACTTATTACTATCAACAAGCGTCCTTCTTATCCATGCAAATCAACCCAACACAAGAAATCGTAGATAAAGTGATCCTGATGTATCATCAAGTACCAGAGCTAAAGCAACGTATTGCTGGAAAATCTATACCAGTAGAAAAGTTTGCTGTTGCTAAGTCAAAGAAATTCCTGCTCCATGGTATTGGGAACACATTGGCTGGATTGGTAAGTGATACACATGTACCAAAACTGAACTGCCCGTATTCAGGGCTGTAATAATAATAATAATAATAATAAAACGGTGCTTCTAAAGCGCCTCCCACCGAAGTCTCAAAGCGCTTAACAGATAACATAACAACACTGAAATTACATTACAATATAAGAATAATACAATATGTGGATGAACATGCAAAAACATTGTAAACAGGGTAATCAATCATCAAAAGCAATTGTGAATAAGTGTGTCTTAAGAGACGATTTGAAAAAAAGAGTTTTACAGTTCTTGATGTAAAGCGGAAGTTGATTCCAAAGTTCAGCTGAAGCATAACGAAATGAACGATGACCATAGGTTAAAGTTGACACAGAGGCAATGATAAGTTGTTGTTTTGAAGCCGATCGTAAATTTCGAGATGGTTCGTATTCCTGTATGAGTTCTTGAAGATAAACCTGTGCCAAATTATGGATGCATTTGTATGTTAAAACAATGATTTTGTACATAATACGGTAGGATACCGGCAACCAAAGCTTCTGAAGTACTGGTGTAATGTGATGAATACCAATGTGATCATAATAATGAGTGCGTGTAACAAGCCTCGCAGCAGAGTTTTGTATTCTCTGTAATTTTGCAATGTGTGAGTAGACGTAGACGTATAACATTTCATCATCCCATGAAAACAATTACAACATTTCTGGTGGATAAGCGCTTGCATTGGAGAGATTTATAAATATTTGTATATCTTTTCGATTTGTTAAAATTTATCTTGAAATTCAAGTCACAACAATTACTGTTTAAGTTTGAATGCATGTGATCTGGTAATAAAAGATGTTTCATGTATGCATGATAGATATAAAGTAACACATCGGTTTTGAATGCATCGCAGGTTTACCACTAAGATAGAAGTTACATGGACATAGGGTCAATCAAGGTCATATTTTTTTTTGCCTTCCTGACTAGGAACCACCACACCTGACCTCATGTCTTCCATAAAAAACTTGGATTTTTTTTTTAAACTGGCTAATGCAACTTAGGACAGGACCATTAACTTCATGACATACAAACATGATTGTGAATTGGGTTGTTAAAAGTAGCAAGTGCAACCAATTATAAGTAGAAAGATATACCCCATTGTTTGGAAATATTGGCTGTTTTTGCCTAGTTTTGCCAGGTATTTACTTGTATAGCTAGAGAATGAATGTGACGGTATGTTTCTGAGGTGGATTTTATTTGTTTTTGAAACCATACTCTTGTGTTACTCAGTCCGAGTCCGGACTCGAGTACTACATCACTGTTTGATATTATAAATACTACATGGTTAGAGGGGAAATAGTGCAAACTATTTTCCCCGAGGTACTGGCTACAGGCCTACCACCCCGAACCCGGAGGGTGAGGGGTGGTAGGCCTGTAGTCAGTACCGAGGGGAAAATAGTTTGCACTATTTCCCCGCTGTACCATGTAGTATTTGTTTTATTACACCTCATAAATATTCATCCTCTTCCATGGGCTCTTCCAACCTGGTAGTCCCTGCTCAAAGTCTGCTTGTGCCTTCTTTTGAACCATCAAGCACCGTCACGTTCCCTCCAGTCACTCTTCCATCATTCGGTGTGGACTTTGAAGGCAACTAAATGTTGACATCATCCCAGGAGGTACCAGGTTAAAAGTGTGTGAGAACGCTATTACGTAGAGAACTTTTGTCTCTGGGAACGATGATATAGGGAAATAGTCAAAACTACCACACGGGAAATAGCTCAATTTCGTCAATAGCCCAATTTATTATCACTGTGTCCAGCTCAATTGACCAATGAAATGGCAGGATATGTGCCTATTATCTCATGAATATTTATGAGGTGTAATAAATATAGTTCTTGTTTATAAGCTATTCACAACTTCATAAATGTAAAGCATGATCAAATCAAAAGCTATCATTTAACATGAATAGACCAGATATTTAGTTTACTAATATTTGCCCACTGATTTATCATTATAAGACAGCTTCATGCACTATCATCTGCAATTGCAGCTACAATGCATATGTTTGCACTTATGCATGCATGTACAGCAGTGGCGTAGGTAGGATTTTTTCCAGCGGAGGGGGGTGGGGGGGGGGGCAAGATTTCCAAAATGTTTGTAAAAGGGTGCCCCAATTATTTTTGCAGTCAGCTCAGAAAATTTGAGGGGGGGAAGCATGGTTTACACAAAATGCGCTCAAAAATGGTCCTTGTAAGTTGTCATAATGCCTATACAGACTACATTCGGGTAATGGGGCGGGGGCACTAATAGGGCTGGGGGGTGGGGGCACAAAAGGCTTTTTTCTGCCTGGGGGTATTTCCCCCCTGCCCCCCGGTAGCTACGCCACTGATTTACAGTGCGGTAGCAACTCATACTATGAGTGCATTGCATAATTATTTATTTGCATATGTGTTGTTTTGAGAAACATTTGACAGACAAATCAATGCACGCGCGCTGATCTTGATGTGTGAATAATGGTGCGACCCGCAGGGGAAATGCATACGTGTGTATTGACCTAATTCATACATGACACTATACAAATCAAAATTCACAATTTGAGCATAATTTTGATCTAGGTTTTGTATCTAGGTAAGTGTGCTAACATACACCCGCAGTAAAAATCATCGAAACCATGATGCCTGAACAGCAAATCAAAACAAAGCGTGTGGTGCATTAGATACTTTCAATGCACTCCTTGTATTTTAGTTTTTGCTTTCTGATTGGTTCGACACTACTAAGAGTGTACGCATTTAGACTAATTGTTTTATGATAGAAAAGTATTAAATGAATTGAAAAAAAAGAAATTCAACTATTATGTTTGTTAAATCATAAAGAATTTACCAAATTTGAGTCAAAATACAAAGTCCTTAAATGGTGGTCATGGAAAAGGTTTGGCTTATATAATATGTGAAAATGTATTTTAAATAAAACTTTCCATTATTTGTCTTTTACCAGGAGTTGGTATATGTATGGAATGGCTTTTCAATCCTGGGAAAGAAAAGGTATCTAGTAGAACCAGTACTCCTCAGAGTAGAGACAACACTGCAAGAGGTCAAGAAAACAAAAGGTCAGTTGAATTTGCAACCTAGGAAGCAGAATACACTTATAATGTAAATCACATGCTATTAGACAAATCATCTCATAGGTTTGTCAACCATCTTCTTATAGATCAATAATATAGCATTCTGATTGATGAATTTCAGTGAACTAGTCCAAAGAAAACCACTTGCTTGTGGACGTTTCGGAAACGAGCTGTTTCCTTTATCAACACTTGATGTGGAGTGATGACGATCTGCTGTTTACAACACGTGATGTTGGTTGCTTAGTTGCAGTGATGCTAGATGATTTATCCGCAATCAGTAGATCGTCAAACACGTGACTCAGATTGTATTGCCCCTCGTCTCTGTTCATTGTCTTGCCCTGCTTTCTAATAGCGATTGCCTCTTTGATCCAGCGTTTGTATCGATTTGCCTCTCTGCCTACGATCCCTGCCTCTTCCCAGTCGATTACATGATCTTTGTCCATTACGTGGTCGGTGATAGCTGATTTGTTAATGGCGGATTGAGAGCTCTTACGGGATGCTCTGGTGCGAACTGACGTCACCGCTCTTTCCGACTCTGTCTTATGCTCCTCTAATCGCTTCCCGAATTTACGACCGGTCTCTCCTATGTACGGGGTGTCACAGTTTTTGCACGGTATTGAATAGATGACATCTGTGGTATGGAGAGGGTCACGCTTTTCCTTCGGGTGAACAAGAAGGTTCCTAAGAGTGCAGTGCGGTTTCATGGCCGTAGATATGTTGTACGATTTTAGCACTCTAGAGAACCGTTCAAAGAGTCCTTCAACGTATGGAATGACAACCATGCCCAGCGACTTGTTTAAATCTCCTTTCTTCTTCGTTTGAACTTTCTTCGGTTTTGGTGTACTCATTTGTTTCTTGATCTTGTCGATGGTCCACTGTGGATATCCGCATCCTTTGAGAGCATGTTTTATTTTAGACTCTTCTTCCTCCTTGTCAACGTCTTCTGTTACAATCTTATCTTTGCGGTCAAGGAGGGTGCGTATAACACCCAGTTTGTGATGTAGAGGATGGTGCGACTTGAAGTTTAAGTATTGATCAGTATGAGTTGCCTTGCGATAAACCAAAAGTTTGAGGGTGCCATCTTCTCGCCGTACTATCAGTGTGTCAAGGAAAGGTATCTGTCCATTCTGTTCTTGTTCGTACGTAAACTTGATGGAGTTGGTATCATCCACTTGGTTTAGATGTTCAGTGAGTTTGTCGACTGCATCATGTTTGATTACTTCAAGGATGTCATCAACATACCGTTTCCATAACTTCGGCGCGCAATCAAGGGGTGCGGTAACTATAGCTTGTTGCTCCAAATGCTCCATAAAAATGTTGGCTGCCAATGGAGATACAGGGCTGCCCATAGCAGTACCAAATCGTTGCCGATAAATCTACTGATCTACTGATTGCGGATAAATCATCTAGCATCACTGCAACTAAGCAACCAACATCACGTGTTGTAAACAGCAGATCGTCATCACTCCACATCAAGTGTTGATAAAGGAAACAGCTCGTTTCCGAAACGTCCACAAGTAAGTGGTTTTCTTTGGACTAGTTCACTGAAATTCATCAATCATCTTATTATAACAGTCCTGATGAACTTTATCAAGAATATAGTATTCATTCATAATGAGTATGGACAAAATAAAATAATAACAGGATGTGTATTCATATACTCTGAGTAGCAGTGCCCAATTGATTGGTCCACCATAGATCTTTGTTGAGTCACCAGTTTTATTTCTAATCACTCAGTTCAGTAACTTTGTTAATTTATGTTGGACTATTGTTCACATTTGCTCTTTATATATTAAAAAAACCAATAAACCAACGACAAATATATCAGCTGTTACCACTGCGCTGCCCGGAGTTTGGTACAATTAATGGAGATATAGGCCTACAATGAAAACCTACCAGTAACTTATAACACTTTCCACAATGCTATGTATATAGTTTTTCCATATACAAAACAGATTTTTCAGAAACCTTTCCCAATTTTCTATCTCATACATACATACATACATACATACATACATAAAAATTCTTATAAGGCGCAATATCCAAATACATGATCAAGGCGCAACAAACCAAATTATAGCAATGATTGAGAATATGAATATAACAAAAATACCAATACAATCAATATTAATATGATTTTAAGATGGATTACTGAACCAAGGACGACCGATGATGATGACTGAACCAATACTAGGCATGTTTGTACTTATTTCAATGCATTTCTCATGGTGATTCCACAATGGTAATGAAATTGAATAATGTTGACATTTTTGAAACATTTTGTGAAATTTTGGAATGTCGTCTGCAGACACATGCCGTGTGGAAAGTGTTTAAAACAATTGCACTAATAAAAGAAAAGGGTCAGCATTTGGAATCAAGTGACAGCTGTTACTGACACTTCATTTATCTAACTCTGTGCAGTGACATCAGATTGTATTTTACCAATCAGCGTAGCATTTAAACAAGTGTGCCTGGATATGTCTTTGAATACATGGGTACTTACACCAGCACATTACTATCACATACGTGTTAACGAGATGCAATCATCGGAAAAAGCTTTGAAACATTTTGTGAAGTTTTGGAATATCTTCTGCAGATGCCTGCTGCATGGAAAGTGTTAAGAGTGTAGTTCTTCTATATTTAGATGTAGAAACAATGCATAATTTATCATAATTGGTTTTGTTTTCTACTTTCTCTTGAACCAACACATGCATCTATTCACCTATAAACATGTAACAGGTAGCAAACCGATAGCCGAATACAAATTATTGGTTAAGTATCATATAATGGTGTTATTATAATTCTACTTGGAATGTTATATTCACAGAAAGTAACCCATCCTATATGGACGACTACTGTCTGGCGATGTTATTGAAAGGCATGTGTCTGTCATGTATAAACAGACCATCACAAGCTGAACTATGTTTTCAGGATGTTATCGACAAGTAAGTAAAGGAGTGGGTATATTGATATCACATTGCTATCCCTATCCAGGGTAGTATTACTCCTCAATTGGGGATGAATGACCCCTATCATCATCATCATCATCGATGCGCGTTCCGTCCTATTTGGACATGTGCCCAACCAACTCAATCCACACCCCTTATCACTAGCCAACTTAATCATATTGCATACATTAAAATCAGTGTTCATAATGGGATTGTCTTTTAAAACTTACTTGATTATTGACCACCAAGAGGTCGGAGGTCGTCCTGGGTCTTTAAGTGCTGGATTTAGATATTCTGATAAAGCTTTAATACGAGCTGGAGTGTCAGCATCCATTCTGAACAGATGACCTAGAAATCGCAGTCTACGTCGTTTTATGATTTTACTCCAGGGCTGTGTCTCTGTTCTTTCGTATAAGTCTGAGTTCTTTATTTTGTCCAGTTTCATCACATTCATGAGTTGTCTTAGAAATATGCGCTGCGTGACTGTGAATGGCCCCCAATTAAATTTAACCCCTCACATTGGGACTTATTGAAAGCTTAGAGGTGAAATCAGACCCATCACTATATTTGTCACCCACAAAAAATATTTTCTCCCCCCCCCCCAATTGTGGATTCTTTGTATGCTCTGGGGTGAAGACAGACCCCGACCTTTGGGCCTTAAGGCTACCCCTGTATGTGACACATGGGTATCACATGTGTTACATAGGTATCACATAGGTTTAGGATGCAAAGAATCAAAGCAAGATATACCAACTGGGTGTGGGGAAACAAGCAATAACAAGGGATAATAAAGGGATGAAACAGTGAAATATACTAAGTTCAACAACTCCCCCATACCGTAAGTACAGTAACAAAGCGTTGTTGATTTGAGATAAACCCACTCTTCATATGCAAATTAATAGGATGGCGAACCTTATTTGGAAACCATGCATCGATGCAAAATTGTAAACAAACAACAAATGTTCGCAAAATGTGTTCATTTTTTTGCCCGTTTTTCCGGCGTATAAATGCATTTCGCCATGCGATCCTTAAAGTTAGCAAACAGCTTTATATACCAAAATGTAGCTATATCCCTGAGGAAAATATTTTTGGCGAGGGCCATATGTCACGGATCATTCCTAAAGCCACAATTTTAGCCGAAACGGTCGCTACCCAGCACAAGAGAACCGCCATTTTGTATCATCGCGCGGTGAAATGACATTCCTCAGATCTATTTGGACCGTACCACTATTGAAATGGAGGGGTGTGTTTAATTTGATACAAATATTCTGTAAACATATATCAAAATGTGTTATGTAAATTAAACGCATTCTTGATTTATTTTTTCTCTGAATGTTAAAGGTGATGTGTGAATAAAATGTTATTTACAAAATATTTTAAATTCCACAATTACTTGCGCAATAATTTGTATTCTCTAATGTTTACCTTTTGTAACCCATCCCATTCCGAAGTTCCCTCGCCCATTTACAGGGAACGGACGATGTCCAAATAAGGGCCTAATTATAATAAAGCGTAAACATTTTGTTCCGTTTTTTAAAGAGCAGCCATTTTTTTTATGTCAAATTAAGCCTATTAAACCACGTTTTTTACTTGTTTTCATCAATTTTCCAAAACGCTATTCACATATGAATGATGTAAATATGTTTGGTCGTTGTTGAACGGGGTTCAACAAGGTCTTCGTCGTTGTTTATCTTGAATCGACAACGGTAAGACGGGTTTATTTTGCTCGGGCAGCTCAAAGCTGCCCTCGCAAAATAAACCCGTCTTACCGTTGTCGATTCAAGATAAACTACTCCGAAACCTTATTGAACCCCTAAGCAAGCAATGAGAATTGCTTAGCACTAAAACCAAATAACATTAAAACACAGAGTTGCACTGGGACAAGCAAAGAAAATTACTTTGCAATAAAATAATAGAAATTACATTACAATAAAGACCTAAATGAAAATGGTCTTTATTGTTACTTTTCACTGTTCATCGCTTTATTATCCTTTGTTATTGCTTATTTCCTCACACCCAGTTGGTATATCTTGCTTTTATTCTTTGCATTTTACATTTTTGAGATATCCTCTTGTTACAGTTTTCTGATCCTCTGTGAGTTTTGTTCCTGCGTCTGTTGGATTCATCTTTTTATGTTTTCTAGGTTTTAGGATGTTATGGACAATTATAATAAGTGTCAAAGATTTGGGATCACATCATATTGATGACATATGATCATCAAATGGGAATCGCAAATAGATTGGCCAAGACAGGCCTGTGTGTTAAGGGGGGACTTAAGGAAGTCACTTTTCGAATTTTGTGAGTGCTGTAATTATTGAACTATGACTCAAATCTATATAAAATCATGAAAAATCACTTTTTTGACTCACATAAGTTCAATCAACATTTTTGGTCAAAATTGACGTAAAATTTGGATTCTCTGACCCATTTCCTTTCCAAAAAAGTATACTTTTATATGCATTTGATTAATAGTTCAATCATTACAGTACTCACAAAATTCAAATAATCAAGTTAAAAACTTCCTTGAGTCTCCCCTTAAAGGTAGATGTTGTGATTACTTGCCTGATTTTCAACTTTTATTTTACATGAAAGGTCATCCTTAAAATTGTCGCATTCCAAAGTTTGAGTTGCATAACTTCAATGGTTCTTATTTTAGAAGCACAAGGTCACACTAAAGAAATTTGCCCATTGAGTTGTACACAAACTGGGGGGGGGGGGGGGGGGGGGTTAAACCACCTTTGGCAGTAATTCACCACATTTTAGTCTATAATTTATAAATGGAACATTTCTGGTCCCTTAGATTTTACAGACACAATTAGAAAAATATGGGGATTCTTTTGATATCAAAATATCTTGATGTGAAGAAAAAATCATAGTCAAAAATAAGTGATCAGAAAGACACCTCAAAGTTATGTACAAAGAATCTTAAAACAATGGGTTCCAGAAGTTGCCCATGGGAAGCTTGTGATTAGAGTACAGTGGCAGTCCAGCATCATAATTTGGGGGGGGCGGGCCAAAGGGAGTCAAGAATTTTTTTGTCTAACTAATTTGGTATGAAAATGCGCGCTTGCGTGCCAAATTTAGCTGTTTTATGCTTAAATTGTCAACATTTGGACTAGTTTAATCTAATTTGGTAAGATTTTAAAAAAATCCTTTTTATGCTAAAATTTTCTATTCTTTTATAATTTTGACTCAATTTAATTTTTTTTTTGGGCAAACAATTTTTTTAATTTTATTTTTTTTTAATTTTATTTTTTTTTTTTGGGGGGGGGGAATACCCCCCTTGCCCCCCTGTAGCGCCGCCACTGTATAAGTATCACATGGGTATCAGATGAGTAATGCAATCGGAATCATACATAGTTACAACAAACCTACCAATGATAAATTTAAAGTTGACATAAGTATGAAAACATTAATTGCTTTTTTATCCCCCCCCCCCCCCCCCCCCCCCCCCCAATACAGCGAGAGAGGCATAGAGTGTGATAACTATCTGTCCCCATATGCCACAATGGAATTAGGACTGCTCTATCTGAAACATGGCAGATACCAGGAGGCTAAACTATTCCTCACACAAGCAAAGTAAGTATAGCCTACTTCACATGGATGACACTTAGGGTATCTCATGGATGTCACATGTGTGTCATATGAGTGTCATATGGGTAGCACAGGTACTAAAAGGCTAAACTATACCTCACATAAGCAAAGTAAGTATAGTCCACTACACATGGATGACACCTAGGGTATCTCATGGATGTCACATGTGTGTCACATGAGTGTCATATGGGTAGTACTAAAAGGCTAAACTATTCCTCACACAAGCAAAGTAAGTATAGCCTACTTCACATGGATGACACTTAGGGTATCTCATGGATGTCAAATATGTGTCACATGAGTGTCATATTGGTAGCACAGGTATGAAAAGGCTAAACTATACCTCACACAAGCAAAGTAAGTATAGCCTACTACACATGGATGACACCTAGGGTATCTCATGGATGTCACATGTGTCACATGAGTGTCATATGGGTAGTACTAAAAGGCTAAACTATACCTCACACAAGCAAAGTAAGTAGCCTGTTGCATGGGCATCACATGTGCATTATATAAGTATCATACAATGACAAAGTATAGCCTACTGCCTACATGGTAAAAACACATATTACATGATACCAGATACCATATTTAGGTGTATTTATTGCTCCATTCTAAAAACAAATGCACTCACGGCACAGGTTCCATTGAACAGTGCAGTGAAAAAGTACACTCCTGCACTGTAATTAAATACCAGAATAGCTACTTGAGCAATTAAGTAAGAATTAACTTTAATCTGTATTTCCTCTATAGCATTTGGATGAGTCAATTAACCTATTTTGTGTAGGACATAATATTCCAGTGTCTAATTTGAAAGGCTCTGCATTTTTGCAAACCTGTTTCCATTTGTTGCCTCTAAGAAGAAAGGCCATTAACACTTTCCATGCAGCTATTTGTTTTTCTATCTCAAGAATTGCTGAACCAATACTAGGAATTGTGTTCTTACTTTAACCCTACCATATCCCCAAAATACCACGACTGGGCACGTTGGTACCACCCGGCGTGGAAGTTTTTTGATGAAAAAATGGACCCAGCCCATATAGTTTGCGCAATATACTGCGCAAACTATCCTTTACAGCCGTGGTGAAGTGTGGAATCACTCGCCTCTGGTGCGAGAGGTCCCTGGATCAAATCCGGGGGGGGGGGGGGATATTTTGGTCGATTTTCCGCGTTGAAGAAAAAATTCTGAAAAAAGTGGGGGGTAGAGTTCAGGTTAATGCATTTCTCATGGTGACTCCAAATATAAATGAAATATATTTTTTTCGACATTTTTAAAAAATATTTGGTGAAATATCGTCTGCAGACGCCTGCCACTTTGAAAGTGTTTTGGAAAGTGTTAAGTTATAATTAAATTGGCCCTCCATGATTTCAGCAGGTAATGGACCTACGGCACATATTCTCATGGCCACAGTTCGACATACGCGGACGCACTTTGATCAGCTACGCACACATGCTTAAAAACTCACAAAATGCAGCTAACCAATCAGAGCCGTGAGGTCGAGCTTACGTAGTGCACACCACGGATGTCCGTTGCACCGTTTTCTGGGGTGAGGTTGAACTCGCGTACTTCACGCGAGGTCAACCTCATGTGATGTGCGTCCATTGTAACATGCCACATGGTTAATGTAGGCTATGATACCACATTTCTGCTATCATAATATGTGAACATTTCTGGTGGTACAGGCTTCAGACAGAACACTCTCAATATCATTGGGATTTAGTTTTTCAACAGTGCAACAGGGAAGAGTCCAAAACTTAGTTTGCCATTAGTTAATGCACTGTTCTGTGGGCGTAGCCATGCATTTATTATGCATTTGGAAATTGGATTCCATTGAATTGAATGAGCATGTCTTGCACACCACAACTTTGGTATCTATTTTTGTTTTTTGTTGAAATCTATTGGTAGGAATTTATATTGTTGATGTACTGTAAAAGTGGAAATGTTCGCGCTACATTTATATTTATTTTCGCGATTTTCACGCTAAAATCAGCAAGCATGAAAATAAAAACGTGCGAATATATTTATTTTACATGTAGGTCTATGTACAGAAGCTCAAAATCGCGAAAATAAAAACAGGCAAAATTGTTCAAAATGTGCGAAGCGCGAAAATTTCCACTTTTACAGTATTGTTGTAATAAATTAATTAATTCTCTGTTACATTTCTAATAAGGTCTCACAAAAAGTATATGTTGGAGAACAGACTTCATTTCAGACTACATGCAGCATTGCAAACCTTGAAATCTAAGATGGCAGGTGGAGAACAGGTCGATTTATATGACGGTGACGAAATAGATGGAGCGCGGCCTAACACAGCAGAAGGTGACCAATCAGATAGAGGGCAGTCTAACGTAGACCAATCAGCGGTAGCAAGGAGCATCTCAGCGGATGAAGGTTTAGGACAAACCACCATAGAAAGAACTGAGCTAACTGATGATTCAAATGATGCTGATGTTTCCGATAAGACACCAGAGATGACGACGGATGAAGATGCAACCGCTAGTGATGCCACAAATCATGTTGGAATTAAGATGGCAACACCAGAGATAGATGACTGTGTTGAGGATGTTAGTAAACTAAGTGTCAATTCAGCAGCTGATAGCCCTGACGTGTCAGTAAATAAGCCAAGCAGTAAAGCAGATGCGAGTAAGGACGGTGACAGAGACTGCAATAGTAATGATATGTCATTATGACAACATAGCTCAGGAAAAGGAGTGTGTATGAAACCAATCTATACATTTACCTTGGTAACATTCCTTGATCATATTTGTCTGGGCAGTTAGCCTTGAAGGTTGGAACAATTTGAGTAATCGGAACGATTGCACAACATCCAGCCAATCCGTATGTATCACCTTAATTTAATCATTTAACCTATATTCAGTTGTTGTACACAAAGTGTGTAGGTTTGGTCAATGGACTGTCTCGGCCATTCAAATATTACAATATTGCATTGGAGGTGAAAAGAGAACTATGGCACCAACACTTAATCGCAATTGATACAAAGGCACTTTTAATACAAACAAGATTACCAAATGTTATATGTGACGTGTTCTACCGAAACCAGACTTAATTGGGCAAGATATCAAAATTGAGTTAGTAATTGATTATTAAAGTAGAGATCTTCAGCTTTACAATGGTACTTTTTTTTTTTTAATCGGACTTCCCAAAACAGAATCATTTTCAAGTTCGTCTCTATGAAAACTCCAAATTGAGATATCGTCCTTTAAAGATGTACTTACACATTTTTTAAAAAAATTAAAAATTGCATTTTTTTTTTTTTTTAAATTTTTTAATCTGAAATTTTCACAATAATGTTATAAACACTCTGAAGATTAATTATTTGTACTTGAGAAACTCAAATTCCAAAAAAATCACCCCCTATTAGGTTTTGGGCTATTTCTCAGTTTGGAGCTCTGCCCTATTCCGTCTGGTTTCGGTAGAACATGTCACATATTGGAGGTTGTTTTCAATATCTGAGTCAAACAATAATAAACTGTTATTGAAAGTATTAAATTCTTGAAAAGTCCTGTAAATTTCCAGACATAGCACTTTCTTCATAGAGTGACGAGCTCCTTTCAAGACAAGTGACCTGTAAAGTGGTTGGTAGCTGAGAGACGGCTTGTTGTCCCATAAGGCAAAAAAAAGTTGTGTTGCCCTCACAAGTCTAAAAACGGAAAGGTCAGCCGGCCATTTTTTTATTTTAATATTTTAATTTGACCAAATCAACGATTTTATACCTATTATTTCAGTCAACATGTGTGAAGATACTAAGGAAAACGCTTACTGGATGTCTTTTCAACCCAATGGTGAATATTTTGGTTTCTTGCCCATCTCTGTGCAATTTTCACAGATTGGAAGATCTTGAGAAGAAAAAAATCTTGAAAAAAAGTCTTGGAAAAAAAAAATCTTGAAAAAAAGAAAAGAAAAGAAAATCTTTAAAAAAAAAAGAATAAAAAGAATAAATTCTTTAAAAAAATTAAAAAATACCCGGCCCACATTCTCGGAATTTTGACCCGGCCGGGTGAGGGCAACACAACTATTTTTTTTTTTGCCTAAGTAAATAACTTCCATTATGCACCTCTCAAAGTACCTGTGGATCCCGATACAATACTTGGAGCGTATTCAAATCAACCGGTTGTCCTGGAGATTTGATGTGGACATGCTGTAATCATTTGTATTATTGCTCCAGATTGCAGGTACATTAAAGGTGGGGATGATATCTCAAATGTAATACTTTTAATTTTAATAGGATTTTCATTTTTCCAAATAATTTTACTCACGTTTGGTTGAGGGTGCTGTAACAGTGATCTGTGGGTTGTTGCATGACGTGACATAGAAAAAAGGCCCCCTCGTCTTTGTTCATGGCGTTGGGTGCCTTCCATCTTATCCAAATGTCTTCACAGAAGCGTTGTGATTATGGTTCATAGAATCTTAATCACAACATTCTGTTCCTGCAAACCTGATGAATTTATTCAAAGATATAATACTTCCTAATTCAAATTTTATCCACACTGATGAACTTCCATACTAAGGCCAAAAAACAACAACTTTGTCTCAGCGCCTTTTGGCTTAAAAGCTATGTGCTGTGCGATTTTTATTTTTTGTTACCAAAATAAGCTATGTCCTATGCGGGGTTTTTTATTTTTGTTTTTTATAAATCAAAATATAGTCAATAGTTGTGCTTTTGTCTTTTTAATAAATCAGATAATCAGATATGATAAATGCACATTGTATGCTTGTGTTCTCTTTATCTCTTCACTTCACAAAGTTAGTTGAATGTGCGTTCTCAGTCACAAGGTTGCTGAGTATCACCCAAACTTACTAGGTTTTTTTGTTTTTTAAATCAAAAAAAGAAAGAAAAAAGGCTGCCGCACATATAAGCGCTACGCGCGAAATCCCATTTTAAATGCAATGCGCGCGGGCCGCTGAGACAGAGTGTTAACCTTTTTTGGCCTAAATGTTAACTCTTTGCCAACTTATCTCTCAGGGTAAACTTATTTAGTTTTAAAGAATGAGGACAAAGATTAATAAAACTTTAATGATCATCATATTTGTATAAACTAGATATGAGACACATTTGAACAAGATAAAGGTTGTTGCTTTATCTGTATAATGCTATGGACGTAGTTCCACCAATGCATGCATATGTGCGGGGGGGGGGGGGTGCTGACATGCATAAACACGGAAGTGCTTACAGGACTCTTTCAAAACTGGCCGCGTGTTATGATTGGTCAATTATGAAATTGTCACGTGCATGCATGCATAGTTGTTCACGAATTTCATGCTCTGGACGCATTATGCTACATAGCATTATGATAATGACTATAATAGTAAATAAAGTTTGTTTTCCATATGCTAGCATATTATAGCTAAAACCAAATATAAAATCAAGGCTCTCCTGGGTAGTTACACATATGTAATCTGCCGATGCAGGCACCGATGCATTTCCATACTTAATTGCGATTTCAGTATTTGCCGGTATTTTGTATCATATATTATTTCATGAGTTAGCCAGCACTCCTATATACTCTTATAAATGTCTTGTAGTTTCTATTTTCTTACTTTTTGTTGTGCAATCGTGTTATAGTTTTTCTTATTCTAAGCATACATGAATTTTCTGTTTGTATAGCACCATATTAACTTTCAGCTATAGGTACAGTAGGTGCTATGTATATATTTAATTTAACTTACATACTTCTATTATCTATAAAAATTGGTTATAAAGTGAGTTTTTTTTATTTTATTTGTAAAGTGTTGTGTTTATTGCTAGATGTTTTCAATGGTCTATGATAAGTTTTCACTACTAAGTATTGCACGGTATCATTGAAATTAACCTTGTGTTTGTATATCTAAGCACTTTGCTGTTTGTACACCTTGTTTGGGAGCTTCTGTTACTAAAATAGTTGAGATGACAAAAACACCTTATTCTACAGGTACGGGCAGACAACCCTTTCAAGTAGGCAAGTGTTGTAACATTTTCAGAAACTTTCTTTTTTTCTTCAATTTCTTTAAAGTACACAATTGAATCAAATTCACTAACAAAATTAATCCCAGAAAAGTTTATTTTTACTTAGAAATGTGCAACTTTTAAAAGGTATGAGCCTTTAAATTAATTATTTCAGGATCTTAAAAGTAGGCTAAATAACGACATCTGCTTTTGATTCCGATACTGCTAGGATCATTAGCCCAGGCTTCAATAGTTGACCAATAAGCAGTTTCCAACTGCTCCTAAAAGGCAAAAGGTTGTGCACCTGTATCTGGAATGTTTGTTTTCTTCTAAAACCTTGGTCTAAGAGAGAGATAATGATTATATTAGTATTTTCTTTTTGCACTTGCTATCATAAATGTGATGCATATAATAAGTATGACATAATGATACATATTGTCATTGTTCTGTCAAAACCTCATATCTCCATCCGGCCCTTCAGCATGTATAAAGTAATACTTCCTTTGTATAACCTTTGGACAGTCTACTCTAAACAAGTTCAAGGGCCAAAAATGCGTCTGTCAAAACCTTGTAAGTGCTCTTGCCCCTGAACATGTATAAAGCACATGCATAACGTTTATCAGTTTGACTTTATACATGCTGAGGGGCCAGAAAAAACATACAATGTTTTGACAGAACAGCAACAATTACTTGTCTGCCAAGCTTATACACTCTGCCTTTTTATCATAACTTCAGATGTGTATACAATACAATACAATACAGAAAGCATTAATTGCGCCATTTCCAAAAGGCTCAGAGCGCTTACAAGATAAAACCTTAAAATTACAACTTAAACTACAAAATGTGAGTGTAACATGAGCATAGTACGTACAATATATTATAGCAATTACAAAATAGATTAGAAACAAAATATAAACAGAAAAACTGTTTAAGGGAACAAATGAGTTTTAAGAGCTTTTTTTTGAACACACTTGTAGATGATGATTGTCTAATACAGATAGGTAGCTTATTCCACTCTTTTGACGCACAAACTGTGAAAGTTCTATCACCAGCTAGAACTCTAGTGATAGGGTATTGAAGACGTAGATAGTCATTAGAAGATCGGAGTGGTCTCTTTGGAACATATAATGATAAACAATTTGACAAGTAGATTGGTCCTTGGTTATGAAGACATTTATAAACACACAGAAGTAATTTAAAGATGATCCTTTGGCGTATTGGAAGCCAATGCAGTGATTTTAAAAGTGGTCCAGGCGAATGTTTTCGGTCGACTTCAAATACAAGACGTGCAGCCCAGTTTTGCAAACGTTGCAGGCGAATGATGTAAGTAGATGGTAGCGAAGAGAGAAGGCCATTACAATAATCGAGACGTGAGAGTATCAATGAACGTACAGCATGTTGACATGTAGGTTGATCAATATATTTCCTGATTCTGCCGATATTTCGTAAATGGAAAGTAACCGTTTTGCTGACATTTGTGATATGTGATGACATGGTCATTTGTGAATCAAAGAAGGCGCCTAAATTCCTTACGGTCTTCACAGGTTGAATGTTTTCATTTCCAATAGAAAGAGTTATATCAGATGGCAGATGGTGTTTGCGATTGTATGTAGATGCGGCAATAAAGAACTCTGTTTTGCTATCATAAAATGTATGTTCTATTATCAGTTACAAGAAATGTCTAGAAAGCCTGTGTTGTGTTCTCCCAGACTATAACAAATGCCAGTTTTTCTCCAGAAGTAGACAAACCTTTGAAGTAATAAAACCTTTTTATTAAACCTTTGAAGTATTTCTTCACATATATATTGATAAGCATGTAAATTAGTTTGTGAATAATGGCAGAAAGGTTTTTAGTTTTTATGTTAATATCATCTGTAATATATTTTCCTTGCAGTTTTGGTCGCTAAAAGAAGAGTATATTTTACATCTATTTATTAAAACGTTACATAATACTTGCACTATAATTCATGATTAAATATGTGGTTACAATTTGTAAACATCAACCAGACTTTCCTGCAAAGGCAACATTTTTTACCTTTAAAATAATTGTTTTTACACATGAATATTTGGAAGTCATTTTATGATATCTTTAATATTTATTTGGATTCTACTGAGAGCATGCTAACACTCATTTTGACCCAAATTCAAATGATATCCCACCAAATTGTCACACAGGGTGTAGGTAGCTAGGGATGGGGGATATGTCTACTTTAATGCCTAGAAAGGAATAAGGAATAAGAAAGGAATCACCTTAAGCTGTATCCAAACTTGTATGCAGCGCACAGTTTTATTCCATGTATGAGGTGACATCATGGTTTAAAAAGGTAGATATACTACCAGACCTACAGGGTGAGTAAAATAAAAGTGTACTCAACTTTATATCTTAAAATCTGCGCAAAGATTTCACAGATTTTTCATTGAGGCAGACATTAGCTTTCTAAAGAATTTGGTTGAAATTGGTTGTGGTAAACATATTTTATGCTCATTTGCGTAAAAGTGAACATTTTATAAACCGAACAAGATTTACGATATTTTCTCTTATAAGATCGATTGAATTCCACTATTGAAAACGGTCCATACTTTAGTCCTAGCTGCGTCCGACTATCACAAAAGCCAAAAATAATAATAATAATATTAATAATCATTAATATCAAACATTATTGAGTAAAATATTCAATATTGTGTTCGGTTTCAAAATGCAGTAACTTTACCAAAATGGTCATATTTGGTAAACGGTACCATGAAATGTCACGATTCTTTTTGATGATGATATTGAATAAATGCATCTATTGGGGCATACATTTGTTGCCTTCATATTCTGATAACAAATATTTTTCATAATTATTTTACTTTGAGTACACTTTTTTTTTACTCACCCTGTATATTGTCAAATGCATACTATATAATTTGATCAGTTCCAAATTGGCGAAGCCTCATTACAGCAGCAAATGAATACAGAAGACGCGGGCGTGCGTGAAGACAACAAGCGCACTGTGTATCATATGCGTGACGCGTGCATGCAGCAAAAAACGTGTGCATGTGGCCATAATTGCAGAAGTAGGCTTGGATTACTTTTGTGTGCGGAGAGATACTACATTGATTAAACTATAGTCTATTTCTCTTCCTCTGGACTGACGTAAATTTACAGACACAACATTTATGTACGCGTGTGTGTCTCCCACCTTTCTTAGTGTGTGTGTATATATACCAGCCCCTCAAGTAGTTGCACACGTCGATGTCTCGTGAAGTTAAAATAAATTATATTTGGATCATGAAGTCAAATATGGAGTCACAATTTGTAATAATTGACCTGGGAAAATGTTTGCATTTTATTATCCGTCACTAAACATACAATTGAATTTATGAACAAATGCTTTAAAAAGGATTTATATCCTTATCCTTGCTGTGTGTGACTCATTTATGTTCATCCCTGCCCTGCTTTCATACAATGTTGTTATAATATTTCAAATATAGATATTAAATAACGGTTATGTGCAATCTTTGTATGTATTTGCATACAGCTGGTTTATCTAAAGAAATGAGAAGACTCGCCCTAACCTTACTACACAACACAAACCACACAGCCAGCATTGGCTTACAATGCGTGCAAATGAAGTCTATTCCAGGGGTTCTCAATTTGCAGCTCACAAGCCAGATACAGCCCTTCAAGCGATGATAACTGTGGCAATATATGCCTCATTTTAATACCTATGTTGGGTCATGAATAGTTGAGAAGTTCTGGTCTCTCCCATGTCACAACATCTCCAGGCTATACACAGACACCAAAAACCTGGTCTATAGTTTTAATCAGTTCCAAATTGGTGAGAAATATTTGGTTTTATCTCTCCACGCTCAAAAATAATTCAAGTGTATGCGCGCGTGATTATGGCCACACACACACACGGTTTTGGTCCCATGCACGCATCACACATATGATACACAGTGCGCTTGTTTCCTACATTGCACCCGCATCCTTCTGTATTCATTCACTGCTGTAACAAGGCTTCGGCAATTTGGAACTGATCAAACTATAGAGGAGATTGACCGTCATGCTGATGACAGGTCAACCTCGGAGGCGAAAGGGCTATTCCCCCCCCCCCCCACCCCCCCACCCCCCCCCCCCACCCCCCCCCCCCCCCCGCCAGCTTGATCCTCCTTGTGTCTGTCTGTCCCCACTGAGTGTGTGAGAGGATTAGGGTTATATTCCATACCAAGGTATTTAATAAACATTAATATGATCAAGTAAACTTAAGTGATGAAGATGGGTTTGATTGGATTTGAATAGAGTAAAAACCATTCACATATTTATATATTTCACAACAGACTGTTCAATATACACTTTTTCACATTACGATTGCTCTGCAGTGCTCACAAGTTGATGTATATGGCCGGTTGAGTTCCATTATACAACAATATAACAATATTTTGATTAATTACAAGAAAGCATTGAACAGGATATGTAGAGGCACTTACTCGCTCTGTAATGTCAATACTGAAGATGTAGATCTGCTTTATATTTCACTATATATGTCTAGAAGCTACTAAAGTTATGTGTGCAATATTTGTATGGACATGGTTTTATCTTATTTATTATTTTTAAAACTGAGACTTAAGTCCAGGCTAGGGTAAACAACTGGAACTGGTGCAACTAGGTTTTGTAGCCTTAAGAGAAATTAGAATTAGTTGTATTCTTCTTTAATTCTTCCATTATCAGTTATTGATATATTATACAACAGCAAAATTAATGTCTATATCAGGCGACCAAAGAGCCCCGTTGTACAAGCCCAACCAGCCCATTTTTTTCTGAATTTTCAATTCGTTTGTTTGCTCATTTTTTGCAAATGTTTGATTTTGTTACAAATATTTTTTGAATTTTTTAAACAATTAAATGTTTGAATTCAATTTTTTTTTAAATGTTTGCATTTTGAAAAAATATTTTTTAACGTTTTTTGAAAAAATTTAAAATTCACCAAATGTTCCCGGTATTTTTTTAAAGCAAAAAAATGATAAAAACGACCGAAACACTATATGAGGTCTGTTTGCCCGTAGAACAGGGTGGATTTTCCGTCACCTCATGCTAAATATCTAAACCCATTAAAAACAAGTGTGGCCATTTGTTTCTATCGCCTAAATTTGGTTTATATCGTTTTATGTTCATAGCATGTTGTGCATCAATTCCAATGATACCACATTTGTGTAGCAATCACTTGTTTCAGTGCTCAGCCACTTGCTTGAGAATAGAAAATAGGAAGATCTCAATTTCAATGTACCAACATCATCACTATTTTGTGCTCAAAAGTCAATAGAGCATCACTGTAGTACTAGTCAATGTAACATTTCATTGAACAGACAACAGAATTGTTATTTTGAGAGCGTTTGAATTTGGCACGTTTTGATTGAGACCTTTCTAAATTCTCAAGCATGTGGTGTCTGTGGAAAGAGGAACACATCAACTTTCCATCGATATGTAACACAATATTGGTGATTAAATTGGTGATTGAAAAAAAATCTGCAATTGTTTTGAGGAGTTTATAAGTAGTAGAGAGTGGTGAGGAAATCTTGGAACCTTGGAAATCAACTTCTAATATTTTGATATCAGAAACCTTGGAAATCAACTTCTAATATTTTGATATCAGAAACAATGTATAGAAATGAATTGTGTTTGTTAATAGAATAAAATGTTAACGTCCCTCGCATACTTTTCATACAAATTTGAAGGGATAAATTATTCAAGGCTGAATATTTAAGGCTGATCAAATTGTGGGATTCAGACAAATGTATGGATGCTCCATTCTTGAATATTTACTTTTAAGGTACTTATATTATAACATGCACCAGACTTTCAATTTTTGAGCCCCATAGCAATCACAAAATGGAAATACTCAGAATATGACGTTAAACGTAGAGACTGTAGTTCAGTTTATAGTTTGTTTATATGTTTTATGTTCAAGCGCTTTGGGATCTCTTTGTTACAAATATGGCTACTGTAAAAGCTGACATTTTCGCGGTGGTTTTATTTTCGCGCTTTTCGCAGAAAAAAGATTTGCGCGAAAATTATAACACGCAAAAATATTTTTTTCAACATTCATACTGTGCATCCAGAAAGTCGCCCGCGAAAAAAACAATTCGCGAAATGTCTATGATATCAAAATGCGCGAAAATATCTGTACGCGAAAATATTGGCTTTTACAGTATTATTATTATTATTATTATTATGTTTAAAGTGCTCTCAATTGCCCTGTAATGCTGATAACATACTGTGGTCGCTTTGCGATCAGGTTGCTCCCGATGACATAATTTACGTCATTTGTTGTTCAATTGAGTCAGCGGTGACCTCAAGCGACTTTCCAAAAGTTGGGACAGGTCTGTAGTTGTCGAGTAGCTGTGAGAGCGATTTATGTTACAGTCCACATCCTGCGACCTGCTAGGATGTAATGAGCATAAGAGAAGAGAATGTTTCATACTGTAAAATAAGTTATAATAGACAAGTTTCATTGGTGCCTCTTGATTGAATCTTATATTATAAGAAAGCCCATTTCAACAAATTCTAGGTTTAGCAGAAGTTCAGGAAGTGTCGCTGCTCTCCAACTCTCCTTGCCATTTTGGGACGATTTGAAAATGCCATAGGTTGTAGATCTAGTAATTTATTTGTGAAGTCAGAGATAAGAACAACGGCTGATTCTGGTCATAGGACTTCCTACCAGAAAATATTCCTGATGCTGTCTTGAAGATGTGTAGATTGAGAATGAATAAGATCATCAGATCTGAGACTAATATATAACTAAAGAGATAAGAAGCGCCCATTCATAGCTGCTATACAGTGATCCAGGTCTGCTAATAGTTGATGGCCAATCGATTATCATCATTCAGTTTAATCTATATCACGACCTCATCCTTTGATTAGTAGCGCGCTATTTTAAATCCAGTGTAATCCACACATGAATTACAATTTTCTAAATAACCTGAACACACTTTAGCATGGGATGGTCACCGACTTACAGACCATGATAGATTTCTAAAATGATGAAACATTTATATCGCTAAACATTGTGGGATTTCAAAAGAAGTATGCCAATTAAAACCTAATAGTGACATTCTTGAACATAAACAATATAATCATATTTCATAATTTGTGTTTAGATTTAATATGAATTGAAACACAAAATGGGATATTTTGAAGAACTTTTTTGTCACTATTAGTTTTATATATATGATTGGCATACTTCTGAAATGCCAGAACTCTTGCGATATAAATTCATAATCATTTTAGAAATCTATCATGGTCTGTAAGTCGATAACTATCCCATACTAAAGTGTGTTCAGGTTATTTAGAAAATTGTTATACACGTGTGGATAACGTTGGATTCAAAATAGTGCGCTAACTCAAATAATGAGGTTTTGCTACAAATTAAACTGAATGATGATTATTGATTGGCCATCAACTATAACAAAATATCCGCATCGGACCTTGCGCACAGGGATGAATAGCTGTAGTGCATGGCTTCCTATCTCTTTTAGTTATATTAGTCTCGGATAAGATCATGCATGTGATAAACATACATGTAGGTTATACACGTGATAAACATAGGTTATAGATGTGATGTGCATGTGACACATTTATATATTTTACTTGCAATTACATGTTTTTCATGTGATGTACACAGGTCACAGGCGTGTTGCACATGTAATGTACATGTGATGTGCATTATTCAAATAAACGGTGTTAAGAAAATGGTAGTCCATTTAGTGTTATTTCAGAAGTCACTTGATGAAATTGAAAACAAGTGTTCAGAGAAATGTACAGGATGTGCGTGAGTGTTTGTTTTCCAGATTTGGCCTAATAACAAATTCAGAAAATTTATTAGGCAAAATGTTAACCAATTCTGTATCAAAATTCTGGGTTTTTCGTCTTGAGTGCTTTCCATCAATCAATTTTATTGATACTTTTCGTTGGCGGAATGAACATTTAGAAATGAGAAATATAGAGTATCTCAGAAAAAAATTGTACTCTAAATATTTGCGACTTTTTTTAAACGTTTCCGCAAATTATTGTTACATAGTTAGGCATGTGTAATAGTTACGTGTATATTTTTTCAAGAACGAAAGCCATATCATTTGGTTCTATATAAAATATCATAGCCAATTTGATAAAGTTATATTAGTGTTCTTTGACATAGAACACTAATATAACTTTATCAATTTGGCTTTTAGAACCAAATGATAAGGCTTTTGTTGTTTAAAAAGCTACATGGAAGCTGCCCCATGGACACTCATTCTAAGAACTTCCTGTTGTTTTGAAAAGTTGTGATCAATTTATGGAATACTGTCTCTATGATTGAAAGTTGATTTAATTGTTGAGAGTCTAAAGGCCTGTGGGGGGAGCACTGACTGAGAGTCTAAAGGCCCGTGGGGGAGCACCGACATAGGAAAGGGGTATAGGTATGTGCCACTCTGAAAGACCCCCTTTTTCACCCTCTTCTGCTTGCCCTAAAGGAGGGGTCCTGCAAGCACAACATTGGGCATTATTTATTAGAAAAATAATTATTGAGCCAAAATTGCAAAATGATATAGAATTCGGCAGTCCGCCGCCAGCAAAAAATAACTTCCCGATATATTGATAAAAGAACCAAGACAAAAAATGCCCAACAAATAAATCGATTCATCCATTATTTTGCCTGCCGAGGTGCGATACTTTTTGTAATACAATTTTACCATTGGTTGACACAATGACAACTTGACAAGGAGCATCTCAGCCGCATGGAATCAACGCCATACGATTGGGCTCGAATTCACACCTATAGTGCACGCGGGTGCGCCCAATAATATCACCCAACGTGCCGTATGTCAGTGCATGTAGAACAACTTCCGGGTTTGGAGAGTTTGGGCGAAAAAACACTCACCTTCCTGTGGTTTAACCGCCATTTACCAGTTTGTTCAGTTGTATAGATCTGCAGCGCTCACTTCACCTTTACAGCTGACCAATATTGATTACGTTGGCGCGGTGTGTTGAAATGATTTAGCATTGTTTCAGCTGGACTTTTGCTAATAATTATTATTTTACCGTTCGTTGAGTTGAATTCAAGCTTATAATAAAGTCAGTCAGTCAGTCACCCACTGCCACTGATATGTCCACCACATCCCGAGTTATTCTGTTTGGGTTCCGAGATCACTGACTCATGGTGATCTCGGAACCTAAACAGAATGACTTGTGGAACGCATATTCAGCAGACATGGCAGAGGGGGTTGATCATGCGGCCACATTGCACCAGATTGCCACTAAAAATGGTGCAGATGCTGATGTTCCTGAAGTGCAATGAGCATCTTCTTTAAATTCAACATATAACATTAGGCCAACTCAAAACTGCTTTTGATGATTGATGATTTGAGGTCAAAACTCAGGGGTTGTCAATGTCAAGCAATGAAATATTCAATTTTCTTCCCTGTTTCATTTGTATAGCCTTATTTTACTGACATGCTTATTTTAATGTAAGTACTCCCAGTTCCAAAGATATCGTTAATTTAGTATTGCTTTAAAAATGGTGAAATACAAAGAATATTAAGTTGTATCCTGGCTTTTATCACAATTATTAGCCTTAGCAATAGCAATAATTTACTTCTTTAGCTTGATCTGTTGTTGTTCGTCCATCGCAAAGCAAAGATGACAATGACAACAAAGATTAGTTAGTTGAATTTGATCTGTGTCCGAAGATGACTAACAAAAGACCAATCCGGGCAAGGAAGCATCTCCCACATGTGTGGCACTTGTGATCAGTATTTGGCGTTGTGACACTTGCTGCTCTCGTCTTGCGGACCTCACGTTTTCCCCCTACACTCTTTCTAATTTAAGTAATTTTGCATGCAAATATTTGCAGATAAGCAGTTTGTGAATAAAAGAACAACCACAAAGATAACACAAGCCTAATAAGTTAGTTACTGAACTGACTGTGATTATACTTTAGTAATTACAAGTAAACAGTATAGAACTGAAAGTATGATTATTAAAACGTTGATATAGTATTGGTGAACTGCGTCGTGAATTTGATTCATAAGGACTCGGACTCGGACTCGGATATTGAGGACTCGGACTCGGACTCGGACTCGGACATAAAAATTGGCAAAGACTCGGACTTGGACTCGAGTCCTTTCCTCAAGGACTCGGACTCGGACTCGGATGATTAGGACTCGACTCCAACACTGATATGTGACCCTTCAGACATCTTTAAAATGTCACTGTGCAAAGTCACACATTTCTCTCACTTTTTATTACCTGTCCACAGACCACCATTGTAGAGATCCTCAGATTGACCGCCATTGATTGATCATCAGATTGCGTTATTCCCAAAACAGCAATAAAGGGGTCAAAGGTCATGTAGGGTCATTAGAGGTCAATCTGTATACAACCCATGTTACCCATAAGATTTTTGTCACCAAGCTGGTTTGTAATAACCTTTGACCCCTTACTGTCAAAACTTTACACTATTTATTGCTGTTTTGGTGAATAACGCAATCTAAGGTAATCTGAGGATCAATCAATGGTGGTCAATCCGAGGATCTCTACAATGGCGGTCTGTGGACAGGTAATAAAAAGTGGGAAAAATGTGTGACTTTGCACAGTGACTTTTTAAAGATGTCTGAAGGGTCACATATCAAAAAAAAGTTTCTGGCTCCTTTATTTCTTGGTGATGTCAAGAACTTTTTGATATCCCCTCGTATATATACGTAGCAATGGAAATACCCACATGACTTTCCACCCGGGGTAGACCAACCCTAAGTCGACCAACCCTGGGTGGACTAGGGTTAGGTTTAGGTTTAGGGTTAGAAACAGTCCCTGGGTGGACCGCCATCCGTCCTTGTTTTTACCTCCCCGACCGCCATCCGTCCTTGTTTTTACCTTCCCCGACCGCCATCCGTCCTTGTTTTTACCTTCCCCGACCGCCATCCGTCCTTGTTTTTACCTTCCCCGACCGCCATCCGTCCTTGTTTTTACCTTCCCCGACCGCCATCCGTCCTTGTTTTTACCTTCCCCGACCGCCATCCGTCCTTGTTTTTACCTTCCCCAACCACCAACCCCCTGAGTTTTTTAACATATAATTTAGAATGAATATAGTTTCCATGGTGTTTTTTAAACAGTATTATGGTTTATTCCGTGAGGGCGCTATTGTAGTCCACCCAGGGTTGGTCGACTTAGGGTTGGTCTACCCCGGGACTGTCTACCCGTGTCTTCCCCGGGTGGAAAGTCATGTGGGTATTTCCATCGCTGCATATATACAGGCTGTCCCAAAATGATTAGTAGGGTAGGTGTGGGTAATACGGGACCTTTAAGACATTTGCATAATTAAAATACAAAATAACTGACTTAAATTTAAGCAAAGTTTGTTATTTGTAATCTACATTTTATAAACCTGTCTTGTAATTAAAAAACAGAGTCATTCTATGTTTGGTTTGGCTGTTATTATCAAATACTGACGTCATCATAAATGTCCCATCTTACCTACACGTGAAGGTAATACGGGACATTGTTTTGAGGACATTGTTTTGGTATGAAAAGTTATTTGACATTTTTTATTTAAAGAGTAACTGTTAAAAAACCATAAATAATGGTCCACTAATCCATTTAAGAGATAATAATGCATGAAGTACATTGGTACTAAAAAGGTACATTGCTGCAAAAAAAGAAAGAAAAAAGTACTGTAGGTGTGGGTAATACGGAACCTTTAAGACATTTGCATACCGTCATGCTGGCTGTCCCATATTACCTTCACCAATTGTGAACACACGGCTCCCATTCAATGCATTATAACACCAATGTACACTGTACTAGCGAAGCACACACACAATACATGTTGGACCAACACCTGAAACATGCTTAATAAAGCAAAAATTCAGGTCACGCCCCCTTTCCTTTTCTTTACCATCATATTCTATGAAAACACTATTTTTATATTAGACCAAAAATATGGGTGCATTTTTCCTTAAATTGACAGGTTGTGGTGATTTTCTGGCTGGTAATTCTTCCAGTAGCTTTGATAATAGTCATGCAATTCACTAAGGGTTTGATCTATCTATAGAGGTCTCTATTTAAAGTGCTAGTAATGCCAGACGGCTGTAGATGAGATTTCAGTGATGCGGTCCCGTATTACCTACGGTCCCGTATTACCCACACCTACCCTACCCATCGATGCCCAAATTTCGTTACATCTTTTCATCATCAAAATCATCAATGAGATTAGATCCGGGTTTTTTATCACATTTGATATACTGTACCCTTTCATTAGAATTTTAGATCATGAATATCGGACTTATTTAACTGAAGTTACACTCCATTGTGTAAGACATGGTGATTTCACCGTTTTGGCAAAGGGCAAAAAAATGTTTGTGAACAGATTGTTTGAAAGAAAATTAATACATCTCTTAATCTCTTGTCTGCTAATCTTTGGTTCCTTACTATTTGAAACTGTTGTTATATTATATGGTTGTTCAAACCATTCGTACTTCTTCATTTTGATTCATTTGAAGAGTAAAAATGGATCGTCACGCATGAGCGACCCCAAACTTTGTTTCTATAATGAGCTAGTTTTGAGGCTAAACTTGAGGGACATTTAAATAGGTAAACACGTGAGCATGGTTAATTAGCAGCCGGGGGGTGGTTCTCACATTTATATGGTAAACGTATAATGTGCCTGCTGCCTTTTGGGGTGCTTTTGCGCAAAAATTGGTAGGCGATGGGGTGGTTTTCATCAAAGACCAAAGCGCCCAATTGGCGTGTATTTTGAGGCATTTTTGGGAAAAGCGCCCAATTTGTGCAAAATTGGGTGCTTTTCTTACAAAATTGGTATATTGATGGGTGGGAAATTAGCCAAAAAATAAGTAGGCCTATAGGGAAAGTCACATTTTCGAAGTCCGGCAGGCACATCCACGTACGATTTTGGCGAAAGGTGAAATCACCATGTCTAACATAATGGAGTGTATCTTGAGTTTGATAAATCTGGTATTCATGATCTAAAATTCTATTGAAAGAATGCAGTATGACAATTTTATTATAAGATGATGAAAAAATAACGGACCTAATCCCGTTGATTTCGATGACGACAAAAATTCATGAACTTTGGGCATCGATGGGTACTAATCATTTTGGGACAGCCTGTTGTAGTCACAAAAATTAATAAAAACTGCCGTCTCTCAACATGCAAAAAAGTTGGGCTCGATAGTTATTTTTCTAACATATAATGCATAATGATGAGCTTGCGGGACCCCTCCTTTAAGACCCCCTCCCCTGCTTCAACTCTTAAAAGATCTCAATTTTAATGACAATTCCTGCTCCAAAGCTCCAAATATTTGACAAAAATGTGTTTTAAAACCCCAATTTTTTGAAAAAATGGCATTCTTACTAAACAAATTTGGGGGGACAGACCTACCCACCTAGATCAGTTCTTTAAAAGACCGCATTTTTTGTCAAAACTCCACTGCTCCGACCTGAATGGCAAACCTACCCAAAAATAAGTTGAGCGCCCCCCCCCCCCCCCCATCTAAAGGATGTGCAATTGCATCAAGTGTATAGCTCTGCTACAGAGCCTCTCTTAGTCCCACCCCGCCCCTTCATCAACACAACCTCTCCCCCCCCCCCTGCCCCTCCACTACTGATACATGATACATCATTATAGACCCTGCATAACAACATATGGACCAATGTGCAGACTATGTGCAGCCATAGCCAATCACTGGCATCTCCAGTGACACCAGTGACCAGACCAGAGACTAACTGCTTATTAATTACTAATAGCATAACACACCACACACACACCGGTATATAGTATAGAGTACCCAGTGACTGCATAGAGAGAGTGTTGGTTGACCTGCAATAAGTGTTTCTAGAATTTGGATTCAAAATAAACATGGGGTGGGCAAATCTGGGAAATACAGTAGAGCTACAAGTGTAAGACAAAAGAGACACATGGGAATGGTTTGCAACTAGACAGTGATGAGAACAATAGAGTAGCATGGCCATGGAAATCCCACAAGACGTGATGGCGTAAATTTGTTGTTGGCATTGGGGGATGATTGACCAGTGACGGAACCAGTATAAACATGTTCGGGGGAAAAAAACGGGGAGGGGGAACGACAGCGCAACGGGGCAACATTCCACATCTACACTTTTCTTTATAACTTCCAAATGCAACAATTGGTTGAAAATGCAAGCATTAGACAGTGGAAGCTTTCATGGCACATGGTGGGTTGAATATGAAAGAAGACAGGCAAGAATTGCCAGTTGGAAGAAAAAAAATCAAAAAATCCACCTTCTGCCTCAAAATTGATAATCAATTCAATTGTCAGTTTGGTTAATTTACATATACCTTTATAACAATTGCAGGGATAGGGACTGTATTATACCATTGGGATATTTCCTCTCAAGTATAACATAATACGTTTTAGAGAGAGATGGCATCCCATGAGTGGAATCTCATGTTCACATCCCCCATGTGATTTTTAAAATCAGTATTATTAAAGAAAGCTCGACCATATTTTTTTTTTGCACATTGATGTTTACAATGTTTAATTTCATATTTGTATGCATTACATAATATAATATTTTAACTGTAAAATTGAAGAATCAATGCAGGCCTTTCAAAAATACCATCAAAATGTTGTTTTTGCCCCAAAATCAAAATAGAAAGAAGATTCTTGACAAGTCCTCTTCTTCAGATTTAGGTAACATATTCAATAGCCACAAACTGGTATAAATATAACATTATCAACTTTGTGAAAGACCGAAGTTGATTGGATCATCGAAATTTGAATAATGAATGTTCTTAAATATGAAATCATAGCATGTTGCAGTAGTAGAGGCAACCCCGGGGGGGGGGGCACTTAACTTTTTTTGGGGTAGGGTTTGCCGCCCAGAGTCTCAAAAAGGGGGGCTATACAGAACTGAACTGAGTCGATTTTATGACGAAAAATAGGGTCTTAAGGAACTGATTTTTTTCTTCAAAAAAGTAGGTCTTGAGAACTGGCCTGGCGCGATTTTTGAATTTTCAATAAAATTGGGGTCTTAACTGATGCAGGCTCAAGAGGAGGGGGGGGGGGGGTCATAAGAGCTAGCAGCAAAGGGTGAAAAAGGGGGTCTTCAGCGCGGCACATACCTATACCCTTTTCCAATGTCAGTGCCTCCCCCCCCCCGGAGGCAACACCATTTTGACAAACAAGTGATTATTATAACCTATAATTATGACCATTAGGCATAGTAAAAAAAATTACATGTTTCCCGTCCGGACTTTTTAAAAAAAGGAGGAGGGAGGGTCTTACTATTTACTATTTTCCCATTTTTTGATATTTTTTTCAAGATGGCCGCCAAGTCGAAAGTGACCAACTGACTGTGTTGCAGACACCCCTAAACAGGAATTTCCACTCTAATTGCCAGAGGAATACAAATATGAAAAGGTTTACCTAATATATAGAGCCAAGTACACATTGTTATGAGATGACTACAAGTCTCGAATACTGTGTTTGGTAGCATGATTCTGATCATCTCCATTTGTAGCCATTTTTTAGGGGGTTTTGTCCGTATGTGTTGTGTTATCACGGACCAGTTACTGCCTTTTATCGTGGCTTTTTATCGTATTTTTTGTGGCACAAGAATCTTGAAAAGTAAGGACGTTGGTTGAAGGAAATTTTGATAAGTTGTGTATTATATTGATACCTACTGCATGAGCATATTTTTGAGGTCCAGAATTAGGCGTTACTAAGATGTTTTTGGGCCGTAACCAAGGCACGTTCTCTGTTTCACATTTAGGTATATGTGTTAGGATGTACAGTGATGCGCCCCTACGATAGTTTCTACGCATAAAGAAGTAGACCCCGAATTACATGGAATTAAAATGTGGTTTGTGTTTGTATTTATTGTATTTCATCAATCATTTTCCTCTCATTCTTCTCACTGGCATAATATGTTGGTGTTTGTTGTCATTTATACGCTATTTATAAGGTTATTTGCCTACGTTAATGAATGCGGATAGTTATAGTCAATTATAATTCAAGCAAATCGGCTGGCGTGAGTTCATTGATACCATGAGCTCACGTAGTCCTTTTCAGTACTTCTTCAGGCAAATGAATAAGGGGGAACCATACCAAAAAGACAAGGCTATCATGTGACTAATTTTAACATAATAATTAATGTCTAAATTCGGTTTTTCACGGACATATCGGACAGGTTTAACTTAAAAAATGAGTGCTCACCTGTTTCTTGACCCATATGCATCTATTATTCGGATGAAATTCAATCCGGTAGCCTTACATGCTTACACAGAAAAACAAAATTACCAATGTGATTATTGTTTTTTAAGATGGCCGACGAAGATTTTGTCTGAGACTAGTACGTATATACCACTCTCAGGATTTTGTATTAATACCACAGTTGTTTACTTGCTAGTCATAAATAAAAAGATCCAATGTGACTTTTCTGAACCACTTTTGCTAGCTCTTAGTTTCATAGCAATGTCATGAATTACAAAGAGAACATAAAAGGACAAGTTTGAGTCTCCAAAAATGTGAGTGAGTCCATGGACGGTGGGACCAAGTGGGCCATAAAAATGATTCCCTTCCAACATTGTACTTTTACCCGATACCCAAATTATAGATTTGGTACCAATCTATCGAAACTAGAGCGATAACGAAAATGAAAATACCCGGCGAAGAATCACATTTTAGCGAAAGAGTAAAAATAATGCACAGATTAAATACAAAATAAATCAATTTTAAATGAATCTCCGCATTAAATGTGCATTAAATAATCGTGATTTAGCCGACAATTTTTTTTAAAATAAGCTTATTATTATTTTTTATTATTTTTATTTGATGAATGAAATGATGGATAATTCCAGAATCAAATGTTTAGAGACATTTTGGGAATCTCGGGTCCCAAAATGGGCCCCGGGATATCGACTTAGTCTAAAAAATGATGGATACCATGATAAAATGTGTCCCGATGTGATTTTTTGGATGAATTTACATTTTGAGCTACTTATAAAGTCTGTGTACTGTATTCCCTTTACGAAAATGCAATCACCAAAATGTGATTGCAGCAAGGTGGTACCAGGTTGCACAAGGTTGTCGCACGGTTGCGTAAGGTTGCACAAGTTTGTCACAGGTTGTCGCACGGTTGCGTAAGGTTGCACACGTTTGTCGCAAGGTTGCACAAAGGTTGTGGATGATTGCTTCAAGGTTGCGCAACCTTCTCAGAACAACCAAACTGGTTGCGCAAGGTTGTATTTTTCCAAATTTAACCTTGCGCAAGGTTGCAGAATTGATTGCGATTTTCATAAGGGACGGGTCAAACTGCAACACATTTGACGCAGAAAAAAAATGTCCAGCAATTTAGCCTAAAGAAATGAATGGACACCATAAAATGTGTACCGATTTGAATTTTTGGGATTTTTTTCACATTTTGAGCTACGTATGAAGTCTGTGTAGCTAACCGGTCAAACCGCAACATATTTGACGGAGAAGAAAAAAATCTGACAATTTAGCCTAAAAAATGACAGACACCATAAAATGTGTCCTGATTTGATTTTTTGGATATGAATTCACATTTTGAGCTATGTATAAAGTCTGTGTAGCTAGCCGGTCATACTGCAACACATTTGACGGAGAAAAAAAAATCATACAATTTAGCCTAAAAAATGACAGACACCATAAAATGTATCCTGATTTGATTTTTTGGACATGATTTCACATTTTGAGCTGCGTATCAAGTCTGTGTAGCTAACGGGTCAAACCGCAACACATTTGACGGAGAAAAAAACATTCCGGCAATTTAGCCTAAAAAATGGCGGACACCATGAAATGTGTCCCGATTTGATTTTTTGGATATGATTTCACATTTTGAGTTACGTATAAAGTCTGTGTAGCTAGCCGGTCATACTGCAACACATTTGACGGAGAAAAAAAAATCAGACAATTTAGCCTAAAAAATGACAGACACCATAAAATGTGTCCTGATTTGATTTTTTGGACATGATTTCACATTTTGAGCTGCGTATAAAGTCTGTGTAGCTAACGGGTCAAACCGCAACACATTTGACGGAGAAAAAAACATTCCGGCAATTTAGCCTAAAAAATGGCGGACACCTTGAAATGTGTCCCAATTTGATTTTTTGGATATGATTTCACATTTTGAGCTACGTATGAAGTCTGTGTAGCTAGCCGGTCATACTGCAACACATTTGACGGAGAGAAAAAAAATCCGACAATTTAGCCTAAAAAATGACAAACACCATAAAATGTGTCCTGATTTGATTTTTTGGACATGATTTCACATTTTGAGCTGCGTATCAAGTCTGTGTAGCTAACGGGTCAAACCGCAACACATTTGACGGAGAAAAAAACATTCCGGCAATTTAGCCTAAAAAATGGCGGACACCATGAAATGTGTCCCGATTTGATTTTTTGGATATGATTTCACATTTTGAGCTACGTATAAAGTCTGTGTAGCTAGCCGGTCATACTGCAACACATTTGACGGAGAAAAAAAAATCTGGCAATTTAGCCTAAAAAATGACGGACACCATAAAAAGTGTCCCGATTTGATTTTTTGGATATGATTTCACTTTTTGAGCTACATATAAAGTCTGTGTAGCTAACGGGTCAAACCGCAACACATTTGACTGGGAGAAAAAGAAATCTGGCAATTTAGCCTCAAAAATGACGGACACCATAATAATGTGTCCCGATTTGATTTTTTGGATTTGATTTCACATTTTGAGTTACGTATAAAGTCTGTGTAGCTAACGGGTCAAACTGCAACACATTTGACGGAGAAAAAATAATTCCGGCAATTTAGCCTAAAAAATTACAGACCCCATAAAATGTGTCCCGATTTGATTGTTTGGATATGATTTCATTTTTTGAGCTGCGTATGTAGCTAACGGGTCAAACCGCAACACATTTGACGGAGAAAAAACATTCCGGCAATTTAGCCTAAAAAATGAGTGACACCATAAAATGTCTCCCGATTTGATTTTTTAGATATGATTTCACTTTATGAGCTACGTATAAAGTCTGTGTAGCTAACTGGTCAAACCGCAACAAATTTGATGGAGAAAAAAATTCCGGCAATTTAGCCTAAAAAATGACGGACACCATAAAATGTGTCCCGATTTGATTTTTTTGATATGATTTCACTTTTTGAGCTACGTGTAAAGTATGTGTATAATGAACTGATCAAACCGCAACACATTTGACGTATCAAATGATGTTCGCATTTCAAATTTTATCTCCAATATATTAAGTTTACATTAAATAATCGTGATTTAGCCGAAAAGGTGTTTTTAAGTAAGCTTATTTTTATTATTTTTGTTTATTATTTTGATGAATGAAATGATGGATAATTTTCAAATCAAATGTTTAGAGACATTTCGAGAATCAAACTATCCATTATAACAACACATCGCTAACAATGTGAGTGTGACAGTCATCGAATCTGGTTCCGCTGGGATCCTAAAGTACCAACCACATTAAACATGTCTACCGAAACCGCTCAACCAAAAACCATGCAACCCGATAACCGCAAAACCCGCGAACCGCGAAGCCCGAGAACCGCTCTAGTTTCTTTATGTTTCTTTCATTTTTCAGGTTGAATGAGGAACAAAACATCATTGATCGAAAGGATGTAGGCCTACATGTATTGGTCCCCGGGCCATGGTAGGCTACTATTTGAGAAGCCATGTCAATAATTCTGTGTCATGCATGGCATGAACATGCTATGAAATGATACAGCATTTCTATTACACCTGCCATTCATATGGGCAAAGGATCAATCAGTAAAAAAAATAATTTTAAATTAAAAAAAATAAAAAATAAAAAATAAAAAATAATTTTTATTTTTACAGAATTTTTGGAAATAGTAAATAGTAAAAAATAGGAGGCGGCGGCCAAAAAGGAGGCGGGCGGGGACGGGAAACATGTTTATTTTTTTACTAGGCCTTAGTTAAATTAAATAATAACTAGGTGATGTTGGGACCACTTGAGATTTTTTTTTTCCGAGTGCTTATAGGCCTACTTAAAACAGAGATGTTATTGATATAACATCACTATGTTTAATGAAGCTTCTTGGTTAATTGGTGGCGCTTTTAGGGTACGGTGTTTTTCTGAGATACTCTGTAGCCTGCCTATACTTTATTACTACATCCTTAACGGTCAAATATTGAATTGGATCGAGGCTTGGTTAGCTGGTCGGAAACAGAAGGTCATCACACAAGGAGCTGAATCGGGGTGGAAAAAGGTATCTAGCTCGGTAGTTCAAGGATCAGTTCTGCGGGCCCGCTCTGCTTCCTAATATACATGAATGACCTGGAATGTGATGTCAGCAGAACCTCCACTGTTAGCAAGTTTGCGGACGACAATAAAAAAAAGTCCACCCAGTGAGTACCGAAAAGGACATCGAGGACATGCAACAAGACATTGATCACCGTTTACAAAACTGGGCGGAAGAGTGGCAGATGAGAAACAACGCAGATAAATGTGGAGTTATGCACATAGGGTATCACAACACTCATCACACCTACCACTTGGGGAACACAGAGTTGAAAGAAACAACAGAAGAAAAATACCTTGGAGTCCTCATCAACAAGTCTCTCAAGGTGTCCTCACAGTGCGCAGCAGCAGCAAAAAAGGGAAACAGAACGTTGGGAATGATCAAGCGGAACTTCGCATACAAAAGCAAAGAGGTTGCATTGAAGCTCTACAAGTCCCTGGTTAGACCCCACCTACCTAGACTATGCAGTACAAGCCTGGAGCCCACACGAACCAGAGAAGGACAAGACACAACTCGAGAAAGTTCAAAGACGAGCAACCAAATTAATACCAAGCCTCAAACACCTCTCATACGAAGAGCGTATCAAAACTGCACTTGACTACATTAAGTACCAGAAGAGAAAGAGCAGACCTCATCCAGACGTATAGGATAATAACCCAAATTGACAAGATAGACCCCGATATGATGTTCAAAAAGGCTGAACACCAGAAAACCAGAGGACACTCACAGAAGTTTGCCAAAACAAGATCAAGATTGGACATTCGCAAAAACTTCTTTAGCCAGAGAGTGGGGGACAAATGGAACCAACTACCAGAGAGCGCCGTCGAAGCCCCACACTCCTCTGCTTCAAACAAAATCTCACTAAGGGAGCACATCAAAACTCGACCGCGCGGCAACCGGCGGTTCCACCAGGTTGGACCGCATATCATTGTTTAGAACAATAGAAACCGGCTGCAACAGCTCACGGAACTGCACGGAACCGGCGGTTGCCGGGCGGTCGAGTTTTGATGTGCTCCCTAACTTGGGTTTATAATGGGCAAGCAAGCCTCCTTAACCCTGCCACACTTTAATACTATAGGTGACGGTGTGGCCTTCAAGGTATGTTCAAGGTATGTTTTCGTACTGACGAAGTTACAATTCTAAACAAGTTAAATCTTAGGCCAAAATTACAGCCTCGAGATTCGAAATTCGGGAAAAGGATTAGGAGATGTGCTATGTTCCATGAATTGTCCGCGTTTTAATTTCAATTCCGCCCTATTAATAATCTCCATTTCCGTTACGAACCTTATCTTATTACACTTTCTACAATATTATTAGTTTTACCATGGACTTATGGTTTTATCAGACACCAGAGTTTTCAGTAGACCTTCTCAACTTACGAAGTCTATCTCAACGATTACTGAACTATTTAAGCATGTTTGTCCTTATGTAACGCATAGGCTCATATGGTGATTCCAAATGTGGTGATGAAATTCAATAATTTAGACATGTATGAAACATTTTGTGAGAAATTAGGTGCATTCTGAGGCCATTTCCTGTCTATTTTGTAAATAAAATGGCTGAATATCTTCAATCAGTGAAACACTAATGACAATTTGTATTTCAGGAACCTGCGAATGCGGAACTCAATTTTGATTATATTGAATAATTTAGATGAGCCCATTTCGAGACTTTCGCACACTACTAACCATCGGCTAACAACGTCTGATTTTTATTATCGTTGTCGAATATGCGACTGTCATATATTTATATACTTTATAAATTGATACTCTCCATGCATTGGAACCTTTACCGTCTGCTATTCCTTCAGATCCTCCCACCTCTATTTTTTTCTTTTTTCCTTTCCTCGATTATTTATACCCAGGGTGCTGCTGCAGCCACAGCAACAACCCCCCCCCCCCCCCCCCCCTTCCCCACACCACCCGGATCCGCCGCTGCTCTGGCGTCACCGCACGCAGTGGCCGGCACTGAGCCTCATAATTCTTTTTTTGGGGTGGGGGGAGATTTTTTTAGGGGGGGGGGGGGCATGAAGAAAATGATGCCCGCCAACCACGCACATTTTACCCTTAAATTGTCAAATTTGGTCTTATACTAACTAATTTAGTAAGAAAATGTGTGCACAACAGCACAACGCGGAAGCTAAAATTGTCTATTTTTTCTAATTTGTAACTAAATTGATTTTTCTTCTTTTTTTTGGGGGGGGGGGGGGAGGAGTGGGGGGGGACCAAATATTTGGGGAGGGGGGAATGCCCCCTTTCCCCCTGTAGTGCCGCCACTGACCGCACGCGGCAGAACACTAGAATTTTAGTAACCATAAATTAATTAAGACAATATCGGGACTCACAGATCTGGATACCCTAAGATAATTTAAATGGCGCCCTCTTTCTACAAGGAACATTCGATAATCTACCTCCAACCGACGCAGTGAAAAAAGTGCGACTTTAATTTTAATATGAAAACTTTCACGTTAAGGCCTATTACACTCTTACTAATATATAAAAAAAGGTTTTTAGATGATCATTTGAAAAACATTATACGGAGATATGCCATCTGTGGGATTGGGAAGCTCGCAGCAAACAGCTAAATATATTGCGTGTTTGTCAAAGTCAAATTCAAAAGTGGCCACAATAATTATGAGAATCACGTGGTGGGCGAACTTCTGCGCTGCCCCGAGGCCTTGTGCAGCTCCGCTCTACCCTACCTGATGGAATCGGTTAAAATGCAAGATGAAAATCTCCCGGGAAATTCTACGGGTTTCGTTGTATACACCTAAAGTCAGTGGCGTACCCGGGGGGGTAGGGCATTTCCCCCTGAAATAACCCCGTCGGTAAACACGACCCTCCGTTCGGTAGATTTGCGATTTTGACCATGCGATTTTTTCTGCCGGTTTTTTATGTGAACAACCTCATAACCCCCCTCCCCCCATTTGCGATTTTGACCATGCGATTTATCATGTTCGTCGGTACAACTATGGTCGTGCCCCCCTCCCCCCCCCCCCCCCCTCCCCCAGTTTCAGAAAGCTGGGTGTACGCCACTGCCTAAAGTTCTTATTCAAGAGATGTGTTGGAGGCAGCGCCCTCAATTATGATAAAAACTGAGATTAGTTTATTTTTATAATTGTATTAGCCTACATGTATGAACTTACACCTATAAGGATTAAGAAAAATCAGCTCTCTTTGTACAAGAAAACGTCGATTCAAAAAATGCTGGTCCCGCGGGACCAGCATTTTACGTCCGACAGTATCCCCCTGCAGTACGCATGATACATAACGCGAACCATATTTGCATAGAGGGCGTTTTTCAATAAATAGCGATGATATATTGTTTTAATCTAGTTTTGCCGTGTTTTTTGTTAGTAGAAACAACAATAATGGCGATTTTTAATGTTCATCTTGAATTCTCGGAAGTAAGTGGGGGGGGGGGGGGGGGGGGGGAGAAATTTGAGTCCAAAACGGCCCGAAAAAATGCTTTACACAAGTGAGTAACCGGCCCTGAGAGGTCCAGAACCAAGCGGCCCATGTGGCGATCGCCACAACGCCACAGTGGCCAGTCCGCCCCTGTCCGTGTTCAAACTGTCTATAAATATCACAGATGTATCTTCACGGACTCTTTCAAGAGCGGATGTAAAAGGATCCCAAGTTCAGAAAGGCTAGCAGGGGTTCTCACCTTTCCTATAGAGTGAAGTCATTAATTTTACAACCCTTTGTGTTGAGGACATAAAGCTCTTCGGAGAAAATAAAATGAATTGAGGATTCCAAATCTTACTGAGAGATGACAAGCCTTGTCATCATTATATATCATAATCATTGTATTGTCTGACTTTTTTGAATGATAAACACAACTCAGATGAAATTACGTTGAATTGAATTGAAGTTTGTGACACTACTCTATGTAAAACGAGTGGAAAGAGTGGAAATTCACTCGAAAAGGAGTCGAGTGAAGGGAGTGAAACGCAGGACAACCCGTTTTAGAGTGGAAAATGTCCACTCTAAAATGAGTGTGAAAGTTAATTTTCACTCTCAATAGAGTGGAATATTGTCATATAAAATCCCTTTCACTCCTTTTAGAGTGTTTTTCCACTCAAAAACGTGTTGTACTGCGTTTAACTCCTTGAAAGAGTGGAAATCCACTCTTATACATTTAGAGAGTACATACAATGAGATAGGCCCTCATAATACATGTTTCTTCTTTCGCACTACTTTACCATTTCCAAATTCCCCATGTTCTGAATGCAATAAAATCGACCCCCCCCCCCCAAAAAAAAACCCCCACCCAAACAAACAAAAAAACAAAAACAAAACAACAAACACATAAATTAACTATTTTGCATATTGAATTGGCATCAATCTCGGAGTTTTAGGTGTCAGGATATCAAAAAAGGTCAATAAATCTACGCAGCCAAAAATGGTATAGCCTATAGATAGAGAGGTGTAGTTTTTTAAAACTTAAATGAAGGTAATGAATCAACTTTTAAACAATGAAGACAAATTTGATTTTTGTAGAAAAGGTGTTTTTTTAAAAATATCGTTCATTTAAAACTATGAAATTGAAAAACAGAAAACAAAAAGACCCAAGCAGCGCCCCGTTTGACAAATTCGATCCTTTTTTACAAATATAATCAAAATGATTACTTCCTGTGAAATGTATAGCTAATTCCATTTTGAAATGGTGTAGATTTACCAATTTCATCATGAGAATTGATGTCACTCACGGTCAAAATTTCCCCTTCCCCATATATTGATTGTCGGTGTCGGTTGAGATTGGCACTGTCGGTTCATTTGACAAGGGGAATCCAGCAATTAATGACCGCAAGATAGGAAATTTTCGCGCGCTTTAGTGTTTTTGGACAGATTTGGACGGCTAATTTGTATTGCATTATTTATAGGTTTTTTTCTAGTATTTAAAATTTCGTATTTTGACAACCTGTATATTACCTAATATCAATAAGCTGGCCAATATTGTTTAAACATGCCTAGCCTTTAAATAGGTTCTGCATTTAGACAACCGAAAAAATAAAATAAATCACTATTTTGTCTAAAATTGTCATTGTTAATACACCCTATATAATGTTTAGGTCACCCTGTATATTTGATTTCTAGTTCGAGTTACCATATTTACAATCCTTAGATTATAACCTTTCCAAATTTATATGGTTTCAACACCCTTCGTAAAAATAAAATCATTTTGATATATTCTACTGAACGAAAATAGACCCATGTAACACAAATGTAGCCCAGGTTAAAAAACATGACCCGCAACCCCGGCCCGCAACATTTCCCTCGGACCCACTTCCGGAGCTAACGGGCATTTTGTGGAGAAGGGGTGTGGGTTAACCCTTTATCTCTGACTATTGAGTGGATAGATTCCGACATCATTCATTTATTTTGTACAATCAAGTGATGTATTTCTTTGAAATGTGTTTCCGTCGAAACAATAAATTAATTGAGCTTTGAAATTAAATCTGACAAGGTTGGTCTCAGGTTGGTACTTCCAGATACTGCTAAAATTATCATACGCTTGGAATAATTCATTCAATGGTTCCATCCTGCTTTCCAGAAAACAGCAATCGTTATCAGAGTAGTTCAGCCTACACATTGACATTTTGACTGGTTCGTAACAGCAGATGTCAACTTCTGACCATGCTGAACAGGCTTTTAATATCAATGGGGACATTTAAAAAAATAGATTAAAGTTAAGCAGAAAGATCCAAAAACCAAAAATATAAAAATATAGGCCTAATATTAAATAGATAAATAAATAAATAAATAAATAAAAACAGAATAAATAGTAGCCTAAAAGAAAGCAAATATCTTAAACGGTAGCCAATAAGCTTATTAGGCCTATGAAAGAATCGGTTCACCGATATGAAAGGAACAAATAAATAAATAAAAAGAACACTTACATGTAAAATGATAAACATAAGTTAACGTACAAAAAAGCTAATCTTTTAAGTTCTAACCAACCGACCAACCATTCAACCAATCTTTGATCACATAAACACGTGTGTAACTTCTTCGAGTATCGAGTTTCGAGTTTATAATTTCGAGTTTCGAGTATCGAGTTTCGAGTATCGAGTTTCGAGTTTCAAGTCAATTAAGAAAACGGGGTCTTAACCCTCTGAGCCTTTTTTGTAACACGGTTTAGGGGAGGGAGAGGGGTGACACCCCCTAATAAAATCCAGATCCAGCAGAGACGCAGAATATGCTTATGGTATAGCTAGAGGTCTCCTCTTTCCATACATACCAAAACAAGTACAAACATCCCACGCATGACGTCATAAACATGGCCGACCTCAAAATTATAAACTCGATACTCGAAAATCAATACTCGAAACTCGAAACTCGAAACTCGAAACGAAACACGAAACTCGAAACTCGAAGATAAACTTATAACACACCATAAACACTTACTGGAAAAATACCTAGTATACTTTAACTAGCATCAACTTAAAATAAATGAATAATTAACTAACCAACCAACCAACCAACCAACCAACCAACCAACCAACCAACCAACCAACCAACTAAATAAATAAATAATTAAATAAACAAATAAACAACCAACCAACCAACCAATCAACCAATCAACCAACTAAATAAATAAATAATTAAATAAACAAATAAATAAATAAATAAATAAATACATAAATAAATAAATAAATAAATAAATAAATAGATAGATAGATCAATAAATAAATAAATAAATAAATAAACATTTAAATTAAGTTTTTAATAAATAAAAAGTCGTAGCTATAAATAAATATGAACGTGTGTTTAATCTAATATTGTCTAGAGTGAATAATTTGATCTTGTTGAAGCACATTGATTCTTTTAAACTGTTAAAAACTTTCAATTCAGTTTGAAATGAGGTGGAATATAACCAAAGAGGGCCGCAAAAATACCGTTTTTGTCAACAGAAGGTGTGAATGGATAGCTCAAGGGGCGGCGACATCACAAGAAAGCGGCACACATAGTCGTATTGTTATTTATATATGTTAATCAGCTTAATTGCTCTGCGCAAGCGCACTGTGTCTTTAAAGTGCCAAAAGCATGCGCACAGCTCCCACGAAGATATTTCCGCAAAGTTCAATTTACCAAATGGCGATGGCGAAGAGACTACGCACGGGATTTTCTCCCGAAAATGGCCACAAAAGTGGCCGTTTAGATGGCTCTAAACGCAAAGAAAATACACCAACTCGCAATCCGGAGTCTTTATTAGATATTAGTGCAAAGGTTGTCGCTTTAAATATTCCATTTCAGCAAGTAGAAGAACGATTTTCGCGCATTCCCGAGCCGGTTCAGATGAAGATTATATTCTGGTCTTTCCCACGGAATGAAAAGGATATTTGCATGTACTCATCGCTTCATTATTCCACCGTTAGCGAGAGTGAATATCAAAAATTACCATTTCAAAGAGGAATGAGACTACTGGAGAATAATTCGGTTGAAAATGTTCTTCAAGTTGGTAAGTTTGTATTGTCTTTTGTTCATTAAAAATGTTTTGTAAACCGAAACATTATCGACATAATATTCTCATTGGAAGCCATATTGACCCGACCCTTCATTGTCGCATACAGCGAGGCAGGCGAGCCAGCCAGCCAGCCACATAAAACACGGACTGTAAACACGCATAGTAAATCAACACCGGGACGTGCGGTCGGCCATCAAGAGCTTTACAATTCGAGATAGATAACATTCATTTGTGGGGTTCGGTTGGGGATAGGCTGGGTTATTCGATCGGTTATGATGTCCATTTGATCCTGTGGTTTTTTAAACCAGGAATTTTTCATTACTGCGTCAATGCAGCGCTGTGTGTTCATTGGGAGCGGTTGGCCCTGGAATAGACTGCATTCATTGTGTATGCGCTATCGATTCTGAATCCATAAAAAGCAGCAGCACAAATAGAATCCAACAGAGCGGGTTTGATTAGCCTATTCGGAGAGAAAAGCTATGCATTTTGTTTCCATTATGTTAGGCACTACCCGCAGGCCCAGCGGTTTATTTCTATCCACTTCAGAATAAAATATTACTGTCGCCTCAGCCCAGCATCTGTTTTACTATTTTATGCATTGCACGGAGACGGGAAATCATGCGTTTTGTGTATTGAATTTAGTCAATGCAAGATTGGCCATGTATTATGTAAAGAAAATACCCGCCCCCAACAAGAATTTTATCAGCTTACAAACGCGTTTTAAAAGTATTTCCCGGATATTTTCTTGACCCACAAGCTTTATGTTATCACTTTGGCACACTCTCTAGCCCTGTCCCTCAGGTAGCAAAGAAGGCCATCCACCACTAAGAACATTAATCTTTAATAATTTGGCTTCATCACTTTCGTTTTAAAGTTCATTCTTCCTGTTCCCTGCTAGTGGCCTCACAGGGCAGCAGGAGTACTATAACAGCTGGTGGGTCGTCCGCCCGCTTCCTCAGGGCATATCGTGAGGGGTTATTTAGCGGGCTAAGTCTCCGTGGGCACCGGGACGGAAGAGCAAATTTAGCCCCAATCTCTGTTGAGTAGTTTTTTAGCTGTGGTTAGATGTGACACAGCAGCCATGCATGGGGATTGATTACCGTGAAACTGACCTATTCCAGCAGTAATGTAATACACTACCAGGCTTGGTTGTTTGTCCTGTCTTTCAGAATAAGCATTAGATGACTGGCCTCCATTGGGTGAAAGCTTAGGAAAATGAGGCCTGTTTGCACTAACTGTGTGTGATTTACTATGCTGTGTTAGTCATGCACAAAAGCTGGCTAGCAATGTAATAAGAAATAAATCTAAACCTGAGGCGGGCTGCCCACATTTATTTAGGCAAGCAGTATACTATTATTATACTAAAAATACTCGAGGTCTCTTTTGATTTTGAAAATAAAGAATGCACAATTATTCACAAATCTTTTCAAAATAAGGAAGGTTCAGGTCAGTATATTAAAATCATGCAAAACATGCTATTGAAATTTGATAAAGCAGCTAAATATCACAGCGCCTCATGCGGAGGGGGGGGGGGGAGTAGCCTATCTCCGGGGGGGGGGGGGGGGGGGGGGGGGAGTAGCCTATCTCCGGGGGTGGGGGGGGGGGGGGTTAGGGGCAGCTCCCCCAGACGGCTTTGATCTGGAAGACCAAATGGAAATGATTTTTGTAAAATAGGGGGTGTGCGAGGGGCCCCAATTTGAGTCAGGTCGGTTTAGATTAGCACTGTTGGTTAATTATCAAGTTCAAATTTTTGGCGCCAATTAAGGGACACCACATCATGAGCCCCCCTCCCGCTCTCAAATTTCTGACTTGGCTGTGGCAATCTGACAGCCTGGTAAAGCTAAAGTCCACCGGGGGGGGGGGGGGGGATACCCTTTGACCCCTCTGACAAGTGACACCACTGAACTGGAGGGGGGGGGGGGTAATTCTCGGGGGGATACCCTTTGACCCCTCTGACAAGTGACGCCACTGGGCTGGGGGGGGGGGGGGTAATTCTCGGTTAACATCTTTTGAAATGCCCAGAGAACTAACAGAAATTGATTAAATTAATGTGTTACAACATGTATAAATGGCATTACGATAGACAATCAGTATGGTATGGTTTGTGAGGACTATTTCGTCAACCTGGTCTATTTATTAAAACAGTTAGTCAATTTCTCCATTGCATGTAACCTCATGTCATGCCATCCTCATATAATGCATGTGTAGGATTACCTACCTAACATGTCAGGCTTCCTGGGTCAAATTTCCAAGTCATGGGGCTTTGCACTTTTTCTATCAAGCCTATTTCGTATAAGCGTTTTGCATGATTTTGATTATTAGGACATGTATGGGGCATGTCCAGCAGGGGATCCTGACGTCATAAGTTGATCTCAGAACTTTCACTGTATAGTGCCTGAAACGGAAGTGTTTTACTTTGTGGTGACTGCTTGGTTAAAAGATGACAAGATAAATAAGAATTTTGCCATGGTGTTCACGGGTGTGTGATTTTCTTTATGATAAGGTACCTTGTGACATGATCCTAGACCTGACATGCATGATACAGGTCATTCTTGCCTTTGAGCAAGTGTCTTTCAGACTTACTCATTCATTTCCCATGTATTCCTTGGGTAGGTTGGTAGAATACTAGAATAGTTAATAGGACTAGGAGTGTATTCAGTTACTGAACTAATCAGCCAGCTCTCAACTATGGTCTTTCAGTTTCAGTAATTACTTGATAGTGATCGCCACTGTCGCCAGCAAGCCTGTGTGGATTTGAACTATTCCTGTGATGAACTGTTGTTACTAGGCCTATCAAATACATTGAAGACTGGTCAGTAAAAAATGCTAAATTGTAGGTTTTTAGCATGTTGGTTAAATAGGCTAGTGGGTTTCCTGATAAAAAAATGCTTATAAGTTATAACAGAAAATACTCAAGTTTCACTATAAAAACACACAAATTCCTATCTTTTACTTGTAGTTTTATAGTGTACTTACACTAGGTTTTCTAGTGATGTCTGCTGTAATACATTTTTACATGTAGGTCTTATAAAAAATGCTTGTGGCTAGATTTGCACCTTAGAAGACCTCACCATACTGTGTCGTTTTATTCATGCCAGCGCTAACCTGAACTTAACCCATGTTTTCAGTGATTAGGCCTAAAAAAAAAAGAGGTTTGTTTGCCCAAACAAGAGTTGAAAAAAGTGGGTCGGTAGGTCGATTACCTTTTTCTTTTTCTTTTTCTTCTTTTTTTTGGCTTTAGACACATTTAGTGATGAAAAATACTTACAATTTAGTGTTCTTTATTAAAAACCCTAACCTTTCAATACTACGATTCATTACGGCATAAAACAATGTCCACCCGCATGATACAGCATCCGATTCGATGACATCAACCAAGCTGATAGTGATATGTGTGTACGAAATCGCTGCCCGGGTGAGCGTTCGCAGGTTAGTCGAGCGGTTAGGGACGGAGGGTCCGGGGGTCGAATCCCATGGGTTTCGTGGCTATTATTTGGTTAACAAATTCATACTTTGTCCCCCTCCCCCGGTTTCCACACTGTAAAAACAAAAACATAGCCTGGCTGGTTAGGGCTAATACGTATCTGGCAGCCTGTGCAAACCTTCAGACCATGCTGGACGGTCTGACATGTTCTGTTTTTCACTAGATAGTGGTAGCATCTTGGATTTGCATCTCCTTTGTGTTTTAAAGGGCAGCTTTGTTGATAAGTTTGGTAAATTAAGATGAAAATATAATTTTAATGCATATATTTTTTCAACAAAAAAAAAGAAGGAAAAAAAAGAAGGAAAAAAAAGGCATGGGGTTTTGAGATATTATGGGTCGGTCGTGTTTGGGCAAACAAACCTTCTTTTTTTTTAGGCCTTACGGTAATATAAATAATTAAGTCATTCTTACTAACTATTAATCTAAACACAATAATAATGGACATATGGCCTACATTGTATACAAGATATGGCTTGTCATCTTCATTTGATGAATAGCTTCATAGAAACTATAATTTGGTTGTTAGTACTTGGTGGTAATGGATGGTACTGGTAGGCCTATAGGCTATATTGCCATATTGAGAATAACTTAAAATGAATTAATTGATTGCAATCAATGAGCATTAATATGAGGGCACCATGCTATACTCTATTTCTCTTCCTCTGGACAGTGACGTAACTTTGCAGGCGCAGTATTTACGCATGCGTATGTGTCGTTCTACACGCGAGCGGCTCTAGTTAATATTATGCGAATATGTCAAGTGCTGTCTCGTGATGGACAAATAGACTATAGTTGGTATGTTTTTTTGGCTAATTCTGTGGTACAATCTGTAGTTACTGAAAGCCACACTTTACCAACTGCATCATTGCCTTCTGAAATTACACACAGACTAATGCTTTGCATGCATTGCATTCTATAGGTTTTATTCTAGTTTTGATCGGATCATTGATGACAGCATTGCATGCATGCATTGTGAATTCCATACACAACCATGAGAAGACAAACACCCCTTATAAACAAATGATGGGTAGAATTCAGCTAAAATAATAATTGATGATTCTATAGCCTAGGCACTAATTAGTTGAGAAATGGTAGTTCAGTTCCACCTTGGTTCCATGCTTTTAAATTTATATTGGACTGTCCGTGTGTGCATTGCAAGCATGTAGCTCTTTTGCAATTAAATGTTGTGGTCGAGGTTGTTTTATATTTTCTCAGTTTGTTGAAGCCATTCAACGTTGTACGCACATTCAAGGAGAAGTTGACACATAATGTACACTCCGGCACACAAACGGAATAAAAAATGATGATAGCCTTTACTAATTCTGTTAGATTAAATACTAGTATTACTAAAATATTTATGACATGAGTAAAATGAGTATTTTTTACCATTTATTTATGATTCATATTTATTTTGATCAAACACTAAATCTTTTTTGTATTTAAAAGTTTGTACAAAACAGCAGGGCCTGTAAGTTATTAGCAGAGATTCTAGGAAGCATGACTTCCATTTCTTTCATTACACAGGAAGTTGCCTTTGACAGTTTCGCAGCCTGTTATAGCCTTGGCTGCTGTGAGTTGATAAAGGTTCTGATAGGAACCAAACCCTATGGCAAAACAGGGGTGCATAATATGCAATCAGGATGGCTAGTAACAACTTTCATTTGCATTGTTGGGAAATTTGTGAAGTGAAAAACACTTTGCTGAAACAGGATGTTTGCTTAGACTGTTTATTGGGCATGTATGTCTTCAAATGATAAGAGACAGAAGAGTACAGGACTTTGGGAAATAACAATATACAACAAGGTTACAAGGGATGCTAGGTGGGGCTTCATTATGTTTGTTCCCATAGTTTGCCTGTTTGTTGTATTAATTAATTTATTCATTAATGATTAAATCAATACCTGGTTTACTAACCACAAAGAGGGCCATTTTTGCTGACATAATAATATTCTTCTTCAATGCTGAAATCTGTTTGTAATTTACTCATCTAAGTTAGGAAATTATAGAATTTCCCTCTGCACTGATTGGGTCACTCCATTCCCTGCATGTGAGTAGTGATATGCAGCAGTGATTTCACTTGGTAAACATCTCAAGGGTGAAACCAAAATGTTGCCCAAAGTTTGTGCTAAAGCCGTGTTTTAGGCAGTATAACAGATTTAAGTAAATTTTCTAAGGGTGAAACATCAAAAGTGAATAGTATTTTATTTTTACCCTTTGTAGAGAGTGAGTGAAAACAATTGTGTTGTTCTTTTAAAAATAATTCTCATTGAAAACATGTGAGAAATCCCAATTTTTAGTAGGTATTTAGGTAAAACTAAAATACCGTAGTACAAATACAGCAATTTTTCTTTTTGTTATTTGTTATAAATCTGTTTATGTATAGAAATGCTACATTCTGTATAGATACATCATACATCATACATGCCTGTTCTACAATGAAAAATAATTTAAAAATCTAAATAAAAGAAAGAAATTTGATTCAATTGTACAGTGTATTGATAACCATGGAGACCATAGAACCTATCCATACATGCTTGGAACCAGCATAAGTACATGGTGTACATGGCCTGTGATAGATGACTCATGGTGTCTATTGTCATAGTATATGGGTGAGGAATGCCCTTTGGGTCAAATTGTGTGAGTACGATGATGATGATGGTGAAACGAGCAGACAGCTAGAGACGGGTGATGCCTGGACTGATGGAGTAGGAATGGATGACAAGGGGAGAGAGAGGTGTAAAAGGTACCAGAAAGTGAAACTATCAATTTGCAACACATTTTGCTGTATTATATGGGTTCGGATGATGCATTCACACTCTCATTAAGTCAAGCCAAGATTAAACAGTGCATGCATTGATAAATTATGTGCCTTTTCCCCAAATGTACATGGAAAAGTTGCATAATCTTCTTCAGAATGCACACCACCAATTAATATTTTTCACTACGGTCAATGAAATCTAGCTTAGGTACATGTATAACACGCTGTCTAGATTCAAAGGTAAGGGATTTTAGCACAGATCGGGATTTTAGTAGCTACACATTTGGGCCCAATGGACAAAGCAACCTGCAAATGCCAAATTATAAAACATTTATTTACATTTACAGCACTTAACCTTTTCTAGGACGTTAAAATTATGACTTGGTAGGTTGGTAGTGTGCACTCTACAGGTCTGGAATTTGTTTTAAATTTGGTTTGTAGAATTGTTTCAATATTATTCAATCATTTAATCCTTTTGCTAATATCTAAAGCAATCATTTTACATGAATTTAAAGTGTTTGGAGGTAGTTTGTACTATTTGATCAAATTTGCTATCTACTGAAGATAGCAGCATCTAAAAAATAGTATGCAGTCATTGGTGTTATATTGTTTACTCAACATTGTAGAAAACAAACAAACTATAAAACTGGTTCGTCTCTATCAGTTCAAACAAGCTTAGTTGATGCCCTAAATTTATCAAAACTTACGCTTACCTCAGACCAGTAAGTTTAATGTTCTTGCTCAATGGCAAAATAAGCTGAAATGCCACTAAATGTACAGAAAACGTACAAAAAAAGGAGTCCGAAAGCTGTCCAATGTAGGAGATAGGGATACATGATTACATCGGTACATTGCCTTGGTTGCAAGTAAAGCTCATGCCAGGCATGGGTGGTGATACCAAATCCCAATTTATGAAAATAAAGTTACCTACATGTTCAGTCACAACAGACCATCTCATCTGAACCATCTTGAATTTGGGAACAAAAAAGTCATGTGTTTTTTACTCACTGTAGTTTAATCAGTTGCAAATTGGCAAGAAATATGCATATTTTATCTCTCCACGCGCTAAAGTAATCCAAATATACACGCTAGAGTTTGCACAATTTTGGCCAAATGCAGTCGTCACACATTTGATGCACAATGCATTGCGTTCATGGGCGCCTACAACCCTTCCAGCCCTCAAATTAACCAGAGGCAATTGCCGTCGGTGCCCCCACCTAGTTGCCTCAATGCCCTCAACTTCTGGCTGTTTTTAGTCCATTGAAAAGTACATAATTGCCTTGGTGCCCCTTTCAAATTGCCTGTAATTGTATTGCCCTTTCCATTTCTTAATTTGAGGGCTGAACCCTTCTGTATTAATTCACTGCTGTACGCATGATAAGGCGGCTTGCCAATTTGGAGCTGATCAAACTATAGTAAAAGGGTGTGTAGGGTATAACAGAATTATGCCAAAATGTCAGGCATAATTTCCCCATCTACAGGTATATTTAGTGGATCCAAGGGAGGGAAGGGAGTGCGCCAGCAGCTAGCAAAATTTGAAAAACCGGAGGTCAACCTCCTAAAATGTGTCCTTCTGGATCAATCCATGATGCATTCAGTGTGTTCAGAGACTCAAAGGGCAATATTACTGTGGATATACATTGAATGGGATAAGCCAACATTCCAGCAGTGAACAAAATAAAAGCAGATTATATACAAAGCAATTGCACATTATGTTGCTTGCTCTGTGCATAATATAATTTGCATAGTTGTGTGTATAATCATAAACCTTAGGGTCTACTTACCTGGGAAACACATTCATTTGATGTTGGTGTTCAATAAATCTTGCATGCATTTTGCAAGGTTTGGTGTCACATCATTTATGAGTGCATGAATGCTTCAGGTTTTGATCTATATAAGCTTTTGATATCCATCAGTATTATAGAGAATGAATTAGAATGAACTATTACTATATTCACCTACTGTAAGGAGATAAGTGGAGCAAAAAGAATTTGCATATTTACTTTCTTGAGCCTCATTTTGAATTGGACAAAATCAATTCTTTATTATTCCTATTCATAAGGAGTTAAGGTAAGTGGTTTGTGTTGGAGACTACTACAAGCTTTGCATCTTTAGAGGTTTCATATTTAATGAACATAAATTGAAGTGTAAAGACTAAATGCATACATTTTGATGAACAGATGGTGGAATGGTGATAATTCATAAAAGCTAATCCATCTTTCAGTTATTCATTGTCCGTTTGTGATCTGGCTACATCCTCCCTAAAAAATGGCTCTTCTAAATCTTCCTTTCCATGGTAATTACAATCAGATCTTCTCTGGATATTATATTTCATTGTTTTCAGAAGACTTTTCTCCAACATTTTGAGGAAAGTGGGTGCCCAAAGTCATTGTTGAAGGTACAGAGGTTTATTCATATCCAGGGAATATATGCCTACTGATATGCTCAATTGGTGACATGGTTGGTGTTCTATACCCATGTATTTCTTACTTTAATTTCATTAGGCCAAGTAAAACAAAACAACAGTTGATCGTCCGGACTTTTCAAAAAAAAGGATGCAGGGGGGGGGGGGCTTATTATTTAATTTTTTTTCTTTCCAAGATGGCCGCCGGCTTTTTGAAGTAAAAATTTCACACTCTGAGCCTCTTTACATTGTATGCATTTATTTAATGTACAGATACAGTTTGAATAAAGTTTTACTGGAAGCAACTTAAACATTTAATAGTTTTACATGCAATTTTTCGAAAAGTTTTACTATAAAAAAATGAAGAAAAAAAAATCAATAATAAAAAATAAATGCGACATGAAAAAAGGAAGAGGGCGGGACGATTAACTGTTGTTTTGTTTTACTTGGCCTTAGATACTGGTTATATAGGTCAGTGAACTAACTAGCTACATCGCGATATAGTGAACGTATTACATATTGTATGTAGGCCTATATCTTGCACTCATATACCCAACAGACAGGACATTCAGTTATCCGATGGATACTGATGTCACATCCTACAGAGAGTCACAATGGCTTCCTTGAGCTATTGATGTCATAATACATGTGTATATTATATGCAGCATATAAATGTAGAACTTTTCCCAATAACCATGTGTTTATACTCATTACTCTACCAGATTGTTTTTTGAAGTTGGCAAAGGCCTGGGTTCTGATGTCATAACTAGAGAAGCCATTTTGCAAAATAAATTGAAATTTCTGTAACAGTGTTTGATGAGAGTGGCACCAGCCCTAGTCTTGTAGAAAATCAGAGAGCGAAAATCCTCCTAACCATTGGCACACATGAGTTAATTATATCTCTCACCCATTATATTCTATGCATGGATCCTGGGCTTGCTATTTATAAACAGATCCACCAATGCAGCCAATCTGTTGTTTTACTTTCTGCTCATTGTGAACTCTTCCATTGGGCTGATGAGGTACATTGCTGTCTGTGATGGTTGGGTTTATGCACTCTAGTTATGCTTCATTACACATGGTCAATAACCCACAATTGTATGAGATTTACACCTTGTAAGTATTTAATCTATTGTATTAGATTCACTCATGCAGCACATCTGTATTGGCCACACACAAAGAATTCAACCCTTCTGACAGAAGTATTGGAAATCTATTTCTGTATTGGTTTCTATAGGCATTGGTTTCTCAACCAAGAAGTTTCTTGGGCGGTATACAACCCAGTCATAGCTGAGACTTATCAGAGAGACCTTGTTCTATACATTACATGTACATAATCTATAAAATATTTCAATCTATGTGATCCTTTTCCTTAGAGTAGAAGAATCTGGTCAGAAGAAGTATTGATTGTGAATAACTACAATTCAAATGTTATGAGGCATTACTTATTTTCAGAAAAGAGGATAACTATTTTTCTCTTTGTTTCCATACAATACTGAGGAATAAAACTTAGATCCAATCCATGACCATATTTGCATGGGTTGCCACTGCCATTTTGAAAAACTATTTAATCTCAAATAAACTTATGAAGAGGGTGTTTGTGTATTTCTGGCAAATTGACCCTTTTGCCTGGCTGACTCTGTATGCTAGCCAACTCTGCATGTTGAACTGACTTTTACTGCACTGCAGGCCATTGATGACTAACGCTACAAGCACATTATATCTACACACCATAGTCCATAGATCAAATACGAAATAGCCTCACGAAACAGAATAGTTATTTTGTGGTTTCTATTTTATTCCACATCAAAAGGTCTAGTCTCATAATGTTATGCTGCCCATTGACCTGTAAAGGGGCTTCACTCCCATTGGCAATATTTAAAATTATGGCAGTATTAAAATTTAGTTTCTATTGTTGGATATTGACTATGCTTACACTATTGATATTTAACCCAGTGCTTATGGCCATGGTTTGGCCTGAATGTGTTTTGTTACATGTTAATAATTAACAGGGCAAAGTTGCATACATATTATCATCAGGAAGGATACAAATGGTTAAAATCCAAATGTTTCAAACATTTAAAAAAACCACCAAAAAAACCCCAATGTCAACCCAATCCCAATGTCAACCTTCATTGGCATTCCCCTCTTAGCATTGTCTCTATTGGCATACCTCTATTGGCATACGTTCCATTAGTATCCTCCTCCCATTGGAGACCTGCCAACAGTATACACGCTCGCTCGTCATTATTACTGGTTTATTATTACTGCTCCACAGCCCCAAATCTAGCCTCATTGAAAGAGATTTGGCTGCAAAAAGGACCTGTTTGTGAAGCCTAGCCCTGTGACTACATGTAGTATACCGTATACTACTACATGTAGTACTAATCTCACTCTTAGTCGAAGCCAGTAGTAGGCAAAGTCAATGAATGTTTCCTGTAATCCTTATGAATTTTTGCCCGCGTTTGAGATTAGAAAATCCCCATAAAGTTCATTATTTTGTATCTTGTTCCTTTTAAATAAATCGACCGTAAATACCTGGAAAATGGTTGAATATATTTCATTAAAATACAAACCTGTGTATAAGTTGTGCAGAGTGGTGTTTTGACACAATATTGGCAGGTATAGAGCGCACTATATGTAGATGAAAATGCTGTTATTTGAAAATTTGAAATCCTATTAATTAATGAAAAATGAAAAAGTTGCCACATTATGGTTTGGAAAAAAATGTTACGGGAAACATAACATTGACTTTCATGTGCCAATCCATACAGCTTTACAAGTGATTGTGTCGGGCAACATGGTTAAAATATGCCGCTATCATTATTGCGCTACTTCAAGTTCCATAATTTATGAAATTTAATAAATCCTTGCTATCCACGGCCCACTACCACCTCCGTACCTAAATGACTGCAAACTGAAAGATGTAAACAAAGCATTGTTTGCCTACCCATGGATGGATGTCTATTCCTAGCTGAGGATTGTCTGCGCTGTATGTAGAATATGAAAAGTATGGCCTTGGTGTACTGGCAGCCTAGATGGAATAACCAAAGAGGCGTGAAAATTTTCCCCATGAGAAGAACGGAAAGCCTCTGCCAATGCCAATTTTCTTGATTACATGCCACTGGCTGAGGTTTTTTTCATACAGAACTCAGTATACCGAGTTTAATCTCAACAAAAGTTGTATACAAAAAAACGTTTTGGTAATGCAGTTATGGATGGTTAGTGAAATGTGCATGGCTGACTGGGGACTGACTATAAAGTACCGTGTGGTTATATTATGATGATGAGGCAACCATATTCATGTTGCAGTCGGTCAATTTGATTCGTTTAAATTTCAATATGCACTCAGCAGCACTTGGGTTATTTCTCGGATAAGAGCCAAATTGTGAAATTGTAAGCTTATTTTCTAAATTATATTGCATCAGTACGTTGTATGCAAAATATTCATGCATTCCTGTAATGTATCCACTGGTTACTGATGTCACATACGACACGTCAAGAGGTGTAAGTCTGCACTTTTGGACAACCTATGCCATGCTCTACACTACAACCCCATGGGGGTAAGGCGCCATAGACCCATTGCTCACGTGCAGGGATTGACTGATGTTGTCATGACAACTGAGACTGGCCCATAATGCCCCATTACTGACGCATAATCAAGTTAGCAGACTGTATGGAAATTCCATTTTGTTCCCATTTGAATTTTGCACACTGGCACACCGCAAGCTTGGTGCAACTAATGTGATTTTGAATCAATGATGATGGGGCCTGGATGAATGCCTTCTTTGCTTTTGGCACCATTTCATTGGCTAAGATAAAGGATCGTTTAGTTAATTTTCATTTGCTCTAGGTAGGTGTGTGTACATCCCAATTTACCTCATTTATGTCCGAGTCATGGGCTGTATTCCTCCATATCAGGTGGACCAATAGCACCATGCATGGGTATCAGACTTCATTTGTATAGTATTGTATACCTTGTAAAAATTGTAAGGAGCCTGAATCCTCTCAGCAGCACAAATTTGTAAATTTATAATGAAGGTTATCAATGCTTTCAAGATCCATAGAATAGAAGTGAGTGGAGGGAAATAAATCTCTGGCGATGAGCCCACGCTTGTTCCCGAAATGTTCTTTTCTTCTAATTTTTTGGAGAAAAAAACCAATTCAAAATTGTCAAAATGAACAAACATTTCGAGAAGTTTTTTTTGGGACCAGTTTAGTTTCTGTCCAGGATTAATTTGAAACCGTAGAACACTTTATGTAGAACCCAACCCATGACACTTAAATGATAATTTCACTATCTTTTGGTTATTCACTGTTTATCATATCAGTGTTATTGTCTATGCATCATTTTTCTCTCAAAAGATCTCATGGAAACCTTAGTCTTGATTAAACCATAAACTCAACGTTACCCTTTTATTTTGTACGAGTTGAAGAGGTATTGTAAGATTTTGCAGAATTTCCCATGTGCAAAATGTGCGGAACTCACAAAATTAAAACCCTTCAAAAACCACCTACCATTGTGTGCAGTCTACCACCTTCTATAGACTAGGCTATACTCCCTCCTCCATAGTGGTATGTCTTGACTGTGTGTTGCCTGGCTGACTGACTGGCTGGGTCATTGACCTTATGGTCATATACTTCGTGCTATAAATAGATTCTATAGTTAGACCCAGATACAGAATAAAGCTTGCACTTGTTACTATGTAATTATTATTACTAGTATTAGAAGATGGCCCACTTAAATGAATTTAAATTAATGTAGCATTTTAATCCCGCTTTCAATTTAAGGATGCTACGTTTAAATATTATTATAAATCACTATGTCCATTAGTCTTAAGAGAAAAATACACCTTATGAAAAATTGGGGGAAATGTTGATTGACTCTTTAGACTTTAGGGTATGTATTGTAGACTACATGTTGGCCAAATTCATTATTCAAGATTGTTTCAAAGTATTTAAGGTTTCCTCTTCCTTCTTATTTTTCTGGCCATTGTAAATAAATTGATACAGGCTAGCTCAGCGCATGTGCATATGTCATAGTCACTGTCTTAACACTATGGACATAATTCAAGCTATTTCTGCTGTTCGCGAAGCTGCGTCCAGATCGTAAATGCGCTAACAACTATGCATGCATGCGCATCATGAATGACCAATCAGAACGCGCAGTCAATTTTGAAATCGCCCGGTACGATTCCAAGTTCACACATGTACGCACGCACAAATTGTTAGAATTATGTCCATAGTATTTTGACGCTTTCTATAGTACCTCATGTCAATTGAGTCATTTTCAGACCAAGGGGGTGGGCCTATTTCGGCTCAATTTGTTCACTTGGTTTTTTACTTATACAAATAATCACAGACATCACATCCTATACACACCACATTGGATTTCTCTTCTGACAACGAAACATCATATCCATCACCACAGCTAGAATTTTGGTGAGAGTCCGTGTACGGATTCTCGCAAATATTCTCGTGAACGAATTATAACGGCAAATATTCTCGTAAACGAATTATAATGGTAAACGAATTATAATGAATCAAACTTGATTCTTGTAAATTTTTACGTTAAGTATTTAGACCTGAGAATCAAATAATTCTTGAAAACAACTTTGCAAGAATCAAGTTTGATTCTCGCACTATGCGACAAAATTCTTTCCTATCACATGTGCATCACGTGCACACAACACTGGTCAATTTTGGCCACTGTGCAGACAGGCTTGCTTGGCTGTAAAATTAACATGAGGTTGATACAGGGAGAATATTAATTCTGTCGTCCTTTTATCCATCAGCTGCCTGGATTCTTGAGTCTCTTGCGGCGGCCTGATACGAGGCTGACTGTTATACTTACTCATTGAGGCCTGCCTACCTTACCGCTGTAAGCCTGTATACCGCACCGGTAGAATAATATCTTAGATTGAACATGACAAGTTGAGATGCCTCCTTCATCATCTGTCTGTACCTTCATATTGCGTGTGCAGGCTATAGAGCTGTTTTGTTATTCTGTGCCAGGTTAGCTATCATCTTTGGCCATCTATTTCATGTTGACTAAAGGTTTGCAGCTTGCATGTGTCATCAAGGGGTCAGTTTGCTTTTAAATTTCTAGCTAGGGATTGTCTCAGTTGCTGGAAAGGATGCGGATTGATTGGGAATGTAAAAGAGGCTAGTGTGTTTTCAGATCAGGGAAACTGTATTAAAAATGTCAAGAACAAGTTCAAGATTTGGTTTTGAAGTTGAGAGCCAACAGTCAAAAACACTAGCTTGAGAAGAATATCAAAGTGAAATATCATAATCCGTATGAAATGCAATCTGGCTCATTAATTAGCTGATATCCTGTATTTTAGTTTATTTCCAGAATGGCAGCATGTATACAGCTAGCTAAGCATCATGGGTTTAATACTATTGCCGCCGCTTGTGACTTGCATTCCCCGGTATTCACCATCATGTTCAAGCTCTACCGGGTTCTTGTTAGGGGGAAATCCTGCACGCACACACTCTCACATAGCCTCCCTCGTATGAAATGAGTCAAACCCAGCAGACTTCAGTGTAGTCCAACACCCCTTGAACCATTTTGATCAATGGAGGATTTTGCAATCAGCAAGGCACAGGATAGGGAGATACAATCATATGGCTAGAGGCAGCTGGCATTACAGCCAGTCCGGCAGAGTCTTTAACTATATACAACACACAATTTATCTATAAATATTCTCAATATTCCTGTGTTAATATCATATTGAACTACATGTGTCAAAAGATATTTAAAATAATTTCAGTCGTTACTTTTTCTTAAAAGGTAAATGTTGTCAGTTAAACATTACCCTGTGTGTCTTACTTGTTTTAATACCAGTCATACATTTTAGTTGTTAAAAAATATTTTCAAAATTAACAGATATTCTATCAAAAAGAAATACCGGATTATAATCCACCCTAGTTTTGAACTGAATGATTTGTGAATTGGTTGTGGTTCTCAGATTGGGCCGACTTCGTTTCATACCAAATATATGAGCACCGAGCAGAGGATGTCACAAATACTACATAAATTGGGAGAGATTTTTGAGTCATTACTCAAGATGAGTTCTTTCAATTTTGCTGTAGAAAAAGGAGAGGAAGCTATACTGCAGGTGTCGTAATCGTAATCATGAGCAGATTATCTAATGACAGAACTACAATGTTAGTGTCAATGTGAAGCAGTAGGTGTTATAATAAGGTTACTGGTCATGTAATTGAGGTATTAATATACTGGCTATTGGTCAAGAGACTTGTCTTGCCTATAATACTAGTTGAGCAGGTTTCGTATCCTTTCGGTGGGTTTGGATGTGCGTGCATATGTTTGACAGTATGAAGTTAACCACATCCTTGACGTTGTCGTTTGAAAGTTAAAGGGTTTGAAAGTTAAAGGATTGCGTTCAGTGGGGACCTTAGTTGACCTGAGTTGTCTGATTCATATGATTTGTTGCCCTCATGCCCAATCTTTATAGTGTTCATCCCTTGATATAAGAAGATAGCAAAGTAAACAAATGGAAATTGATGTAAATGTTTATTTGTACATCTTTACCTTTACCTAGGCTTTTTCAGCCTCTGTAGGCTGAAGCCCTCTTTCAGCATCTTCCATCTGTGTCTGTCTTGTGCTTCTCTTGTCCATGTCGTTCCTCTGTATTCGGTTAATTCGTACATAAAAAACACAAAATACCTATTTTATAATGTACAGGTATTTTCTTTTTGTTAGATTGACCAGATTTCCTTTTGTACCATCTGTGGACAGTGTTCCTGAACCTTTCAACCTGACAGTAATTTTGCATACTATTTCTAAATATGTCCAAGTATGCATTGTACATCACAAAATTGCAAATCAACACGCGAGAATGTTTAAACTTGGCAGAGTGTGAAATGGCCACTTAAATACAGTACATGTCCCAAGTCCAAGAGTGTTTGATAAAAGCCCTTGTTGCGGCCTCAAGTCTACAGTTACATCTCACGCCACCGGACCTGTGGGTTAACTTTGGGGACCAATATATTGCTTGAGGCTTTCCTATCGCACTGACCTGACTGCGTGCGTGCATGTGTGTGATTCGTCTGTCTCACTCTATCAGACTATATGCAGGTTCTAACGGAGCACTAATCCATTATAATGTGCAGTGAAGTTTGAAAGGTGATCCATGCAAGGAAACTTGTCATATAACTGGATGAGACTCATTAAATATAGCTGCACTATTCAAAGCTACCTAAACCACATCTGTGTATTGAAACAGCCGCTACATATGACTATGTACAATAAATGTATAATCTACTCCAAGGAAATTAATTTGCACCATAGGCCAAACCATTTCTGTCTAAATTTCCCCCTTATTGTGTTGTTGGCTCATAGTGGTGGCATGATAATTCAGTAAGCTAGCATGCCATGCAGACAGGCTGGCAGGCCCCTTATGTGTCAGCACTAGTGCCTGCCCGTTTATGCATGCAGCGACCGACGTACTTTATACCTTTGTGGTCTCTTGTTCAGGGGATAGAATTGATGGGTTTCGGGACTTAAGGGGTCACTTTGGCAATTTGTGATGCGAGTGCGATGCCGCTGTTGTTGCTGCTTCATTGAGATTAGCAATGCATGCCTCAGAGAAAGGCAACGAAGAAGGGAAATCCGAGGCGTTGTAGATTGATAAGAGATAAGGCTGTATGCAAGCTGAGCACGATGCATGCAGGGTATGGGAATTGGAAAATATTGCACGAGAAATTTTGATCATCAGGGGCTTTTAGCTGACAAATCAACAAAATAAACCCATTAGTGCTCAGTAATGAAATTGTGGAGAATGAAAGGATTGGTTTCTCAGAGTTAATACAGAATTGTGACATAACCCAAATAGAATAAGTTCCAAGACAGTTACGAATACTAGTAGTGTGCTTAATATTGTGGTAATTGGAACATAATTTCACTTATAATACATTTACTGTAAAACCACTTAATTTCACGAATTTCGCGAGGGTGTGGATTCGCAAAACTGACAAATTTTGCATTGAAATTAACAGTAAACTTTCCAGATTCGCGAAATTAAATGCACACAAAAATAGCAGTAATTTCAAATTCTCGAAAAAAAGTATCCGCGAAATTAGAGTGTTTTACAGTATTGCCAATTATCATACAACCGATTGTTTATGGGATTTTGAAATCATGTTTTTGCTAAGAAAATTGTTAACATTTAAAAAAAATCCATTTCTTTAAAAAAAAAGATAGGCCTATTATAATATTAACTGCCATATATGTTTAAACAAAAGATCTATACCCACAACAGTCAAATTGATCAAAATGGTTAGGTATTCCAAAAGGCAATCATAATTTGTTAACATATTATCAACCTGATACAGTCCAACGTGATTGGTCTACATGTTGCTCTGTTTTGTTCCTGATATTTTTCACCAAAAACATGATGACTAGCGTACCATACACAAATTGTGTGTAACATTAATCACTTAATACGTTGTAATTGCTATATCAATACAATTTTTACTAATCATGTTTCAAAATGTTATGCTACGTTTATACATTCAATCAGTATTTTTTCATCACTGGAGGCCAAAAGTGTATGTAAATGTAATGCCTCGTTTGACGTAGTGGGTATCTGCCAATATTACAGTGAGTTATATTGCAGATTGTAAGTGAAATGTGACATGTGTCAAAGTGAACTCCATCGCATGAAATGTTGCATCTTGTACAGGCAGCAAATATGCCACTTTAAAAAACTGCAAAATGCTTATTTTTGTAAGATGAGTAATACTCGGCGTACAAAAAAAAAAGAAGTATTTTCTGTTCAGAATTTTAAACAGAAAGACAGACCTGACCATCAAAAATGCAATACACTTAGCTGCTCATTGAGCCATTCACTGATGAAAGCTGATGGGTTTTCCATCACATTTTGGCCATGGGAAGAGGATTTATTCATTATTTAATATTTTTTGAACATTCATTAGTCATTTTCCGAATGTAGCAGTTTTAAACGTTAATTTATAGTTTAAAATAGGCATGCGAGCGGGACACGGTTCGACCGTGTCACGCACGTATGACCCGTGGCCCGTAAGCAAAACACTGTATACGAAAACACGAACTAGATTTTACAATTTGAACTAACACATTTTCGTAATAAAACACAAGGAAATACAAGGAAACTAATGGATTATTAGCCATTTATTTAGACTATGTGCATGAAAGTTCAAATAAAAAACAATGATTCCGTCCCTTATTACTGCTAATTAATATAATAATATGGAGTTTACCAGGCACTTCGATCGCTCGCGAGTGATACTAAAGCGCCATTGTTACAGCTAGTCTTATTCCCAATCATTTTTATTGCTCCTTTTCGTAACACTAGGCGGCATGAGAACAAGACTAGCATTAATTTAAAAGTGACGTCATGATTATAATTGATAAATTCTCCGAATTGCGCAGAAAGCCGCCATTTTGTACACATTTTAAACCGACAGAAAAAATTCTGCGCAACTACGTGTAAAGCAATGGGATTTTTAACTCTGGACGAAAGTGAATATGAACCGCCGATATTTAAGGATTTACCATACTTTGTTTTAGTTATTTGAAGATGACACTCAATCTTTAGGTTTGGCTTTGATGGTACGTGATCAGAGATCAAGTAGGGAATCTTTTTGCGTAGCTCTTTTTGCTACATATTTGTGCATTAGTGTTCAAAAGTGTGTCGTATTTCGTGATGCTACATTGGTTAAATCGAACGCTGCGTGGTGGTATGCACTATGCCGGTTATTACGGGGCTTGGGCTCTACTGTGGGTTGGGTTTGGGAATTCACGGAGAGTGAGACTAATACGGGATACGGGTACCCGTGACACGCACGTATAGAATGACCCGTGTCACGTAAGAGAAAAAACACGGGATAACTCAAGCCTAGTTTAAAACCCACCAAAATTCAATATTTAGTTTGAATAGTGAAATGCTCTAAAATTAAGGTTTGGCTAGAAAAGGGAACGTTTCACTGATGGAAAAGCTGATGGGTTTTCCATCACATTTTGGCCATGGGAAGAGGATTTATTCATGAATATTTTTTGAACATTCAATAGTCATTTTCCGAATGTAGCAGTTTTAAACGTTAATTTATAGTTTAAAACCCACCAAAATTCAATATTTAGTTTGAATAGTGAAATGCTCTAAAATTAAGGTTTGGCTAGAAAAGGGAACGTTTCACTGATGGAAAAGCTGATGGGTTTTCCATCACATTTTGGCCATGGGAAGAGGATTTATTCATGAATATTTTTTGAACATTCAATAGTCATTTTCCGAATGTAGCAGTTTTAAACGTTAATTTATAGTTTAAAACCCACCAAAATTGGGTATTTAGTTTGAACATTGAAATGCTCTAAAATTAAGATTTGGCTAGAAAAGTGAACGTTTATAAATGGGTTGAAATATTATTAAATTCATTTTCAATTCTACCATGTGTCCATTTGGATTTTAGACCCAATTTGATGAACAAAACCCCCAAATAAATAATAATAATAATAATCTGTTGGCTCTATAAATCAACTTTTCTTGTCTTTGAATAAAACCCATTTGCTATAATTATAATACAGGGCCATAGATGAGGAGTGTGAGTTAATAAACATAAAACAATATTTATTGTGTGTGTGTGTTTTGATGACTTTTGTGATGATGATCAGTCAATGACCTTGATACAGTTGACTTGACAATGACCTACAATGCATTGTATTGTTACCAGAAGCTAGTGGGATGTGCCTTGTTGAACACTGATAGAAAATGAACAATGTTGTTTTTGGGAAAGTGAGAATTTTTGTGCTCTGCCTCTGGTCAGATTGAAACATTTTGGGCTTAACCCTGTATTGATTCTGGTAATCTTGAGGAACAATACATTATAACTTTTTTGTTCAGTGGGTTTCAGAGTTTAAGATGTTTGTAACAGGTTTGTATCTTCTTATGTACCGTAAGCATTTTATACAAGTTTTGTAGTGACCAAACCCTCAGAACCATGAATTCAAACAGCCGGATTAAAAGGGCCCTCCTCCTTTTCAGGTTCGCAAAGTTTATCGCTATTACCATGTTTCCAATGGTGATTGCACTATCACAATATCATCTCATTGATTTTATGTTGTTTTTCATATTCCATCCAATTCAAATTCAAGCTTCAAAATATCTACCTAACATAACGTCATTGAATCGCATTGTATAAAATGATAAGAAAAAATGTGTTTTATAATTTTGTTAAGCCCCAAATTAAGGTGGCATTGATCAGATGCTTTACCATGCGAGGTCTTGTGGCCCATAATAAGGCAGTTTTTGCCAGGCAAGCAACAGATCCTGGGTTCGATTCCCGGGCGAGATTGTTTTCCCATAATTGTCTCTTTTCTATCCCCGATGGCGAACCTGTTTAAATTATTTATAATTTGTTTAATACCCGTCGTATGCCTATTATTTCTGTGAACAGTTTTTACTTTCTTTTGAATTTTTTTGTGAACAGTTTAAACTTTTTTTTGAATTTTTTGAAAAGTCCTAATAAAAGTCCTTTTCAAAAAATAAAGAAAAACATTAGAAATTATTGATTTCAAAAGGAAAAGAATTGATAGAAATAACCCAATATGCAAATGTAGCCCAAAATGGGGTGGTTTGGCAGATTTGTACTCAATAGAAGCCCAATTTATGGTGTAACTATTGATTTCAAAAGGATTTGAATTGATAGAAATAACCCAATATGCAAATGTAGCCCAAAATGCGGTGGTTTGGCAGCACCTGTCAGTCAGCTAAGCCCCTTCCCTCTCCAAACTATTGAATACAATAGCAGTGTTTGCATGTATTGTCAACTTCTCCTCCCATTATGATTACATCTGAATAGGTAAGAGTTTGAAATCAATCTCTATTGTAAGACTTGTGAGAGGCTAGGTTTGATAGACAGGTAATAAAGCATTGCTTAGTCAAGTATGGAGGGAGACTGTTTGGTGTATCTCTATACCAAACTACTGGAAAAGTGGTGGTTTTTGTGTGAAGAGTATTTCTTAAGTTATTCGAAATTCAGGTCTGCATGTTGAATAATTTGTGTTTTTGAGTTGGGGCTGGAACTTTTTTAGACTAATAAATATTCAATGAAAATTATTATGCACAAGGGCTTCAAATCTTCAAGTCAGTGTGTTAAAACAACATGATTCAAATTGGCCAAACCTCTCTGTGTTTTTCTCTATATTATTTAACAATTTTCAGTGCAAATAATATGGAAGAATTTATGTGGCATGACAATTTCCTTCCCCTTCTTTTGCAGTACCATGCATTCAATCATTCTCTGCCACAATGTCTTTGTTTGGGTTATTTATCTTCCCATTAATGTAGATTAGAGGAACTCAATTAGATTAATTAGACTTTCCAATTAGTAGAACAAGATACGCTTCACTTCAGTTTTCAAGATGACATCTCCTATCCTGATCCACCAACCATTGATGGTTTTCATTTATGTAAAAATGTAATTGTGTACAAAATAACATTGGAATTAGAATTGTAGCTGAACACCACAGTACTAGTAAGTATTACTTTGATTGTGTTTCTTAATTTGTTTACCCATTTCTAGATGGTCAGATCATGCAATATAATATTTAGTGACTGTCTACAGCGCTGGGAACAGATGAGATCCTCCATGCAGGACATGTGCATTTTAACACCAAATCATTAGTTATTGATCATGCATTTGCTATTGCACCAGTGACAGTTATTGCACATGGATAGCACACTGTGTTTGGCCCCAAAATGGTGATTTACCTCGCCTTAAAGCTGGCTCTCTTGTCAATTCCTGGTATTAAGCCTACTTAGGGAGAGTATTTCATATGTTGGCTGTAAATGGTATAAATGATCTTTTGTGGCTACTTGGTTGGATGTAAGAAGTACTTCAAATGCATGGTCATGACAATAATTATTAATAAAATGGAACATTGGAGATAGGAATTTATACAACACCTAAGAAAATCATTGTTATTTCGTTGGAGGATTATTATAGGTCACGTGTGCATCGACCCCTACAATACATTGCACGGTAAGACGCTCGGCGGCCATAACGCGATTAGGCCTACACGTAAGCCCACGACTATAAATAAATCTCTGAATAATATTGTTTCAAATGACAATAATTTTCTTAGATGTTGTATAAAACAAATAATGAATGTTTTTTCATTCGTGCAATGGAAAGAATATTTTCATTCGGTGAAAGATGCAATGTTCCATTCAACTCGGCTCTGCCTCGTTGAATGGAACATTGCATCTTTCACCTCATGAAAATATTCTTACCAGTGCACTCATAAACATTCATTATTCGTATACTATTGCATGCAAAACATACACAAATATACACACAAAATATTGGTTCCCAAATACTAACATAACTAACATCATCATACATAAAATAATATTTTCATTGTAAAATTTAAATTGTTAAAATCCAAATATAATTTTGAATATTTTTAGATGTAAACATTTGTTTGACTACCTAACACCAGTTTTGCACTCAGCAAAAGAGCTAGAAAAGATGTGGACAACAAGTCATAGCCATGAAATTAACAACTAACTGCGCACAAGAGACGTTGATTGTATGAAATATTTCCCCAACATTTGCCAGTATTAAAAGATTGCTATATGACTACATGTAGGAATGGCATGGATGGGCAGTGTGGTGAACCAAACAATACTGATCAATGGACCTTGTGAGAAACGCAATGTTATTGAATTCAGCGCTAATTGAGAGTGACAAGTCATGTGGCCCAAACCAACCAATGAAAAGATCTCTGTTTTGTGTTCATTGACCACAATGAATGACTTCAGAAGCTGATTCAATAACAAACCATCCATGTGTAGAATAATCGCGATTTCTGTGCACCACACAGGCCCAACCATGGCGATGTGTTACTGTATAGAATATATTGATTAAATGTTGCTTGATTTTGTGATTTGATTATAAATTCAGGATCCAGTCATCCAACGAAACGCTGCAATTTTAGAGAGTCTGATTCACTGTGTACACACAATAGACATGCAATTCTATACCATAAAGTAGTGTATACATAGCCAGATTCAAGATCGTGGAAATGGAAGCAAAACTAATTTTCATTTCAACACTTATGTTGGGCAGTTTTCCAGTGGGTATTTAAGCTTGCGTGATATTCCATGTGGGATTTAGTTTTAGAAATTAATATATTTACACACATATTTTATTTTCAGTATGGGGAGAAATTAACATAAATTGATAAGTGTGTTAATATTCTATATAATGCAAGGATGACAAATTTTCAAATAGAAATATCAGGACTACACATGAAAGGATCAGTGGCTGTACCTCATGGTGTTAGATTATCATTTATTTTTGATGTTGATATTTCAAACTCCTCTTTGCATTTATACAGGCAGTATTGCCTGTAGCGACAAGTCCATTTGTCATCATTGGTAATCAATATTAAACCACATTGCCATTCTGAGCAGACAGCGTTAGATATGTAGCCATAAAGTTACATGGGATTTATCCACGTCGGCCTGTGTGTGCAGGACCCTCGGAGTGGACGACTCTTGAGAGTGATGCAGTTTTGGATAGTGGACACTACTACCTACGTATGTGTAGCCAATATTCAGGGTATTTTACAATCCTTAGGCTTGCAAGCTGGGTCAATATGGATGGATAGAAAGAAAAAAACCCATGATGGCTAATAGTAATAATAAAGCGATATTGTTTGATAATAATTTGAATGTAGCCTTGTCATGAGATATGTATGTTTTATTTTAAATGGAGAACAATCCGGGTAATAATATGCCTACAAATTAGCTGTGATACACATCCATCAGGGTGGTGGCATTATATTCAGCATGATCACAAAATTTGTTGAAAGTGAAAATATTGAACAGGCAGCTAAAGCAAGTGATGGTTCAAATAAAACATGATGAGGAGCCCACATCATGAATAAAGGTATGGGGCCTACCAACTGGACAAGGATATTTGAACGGAAAGGGCAATCCAACTTTAGGAATTAGATAAATAAGTTGGCTAGTTGTTTACTGTCAAATATGAGAGGATGATTCCACAGACTTTTCTCGAGATGTAATAGAAACAAATTTTAAATATTTACAATATTTTTACACTTTTAAATTGCTTGACAATATTTCATTATACTATTTTTTTTGCATCAGTAACTAATTTTTTTACAATAGGCCATTATTTATAATAATATACAGTGTATGTACGTCTTAAAAAGTGGTCACAGTACGCTCCACTCATTCCAGTTTGCCCTTTTCTGTCATTTTAAAGATGCAAAGTGGCCCAAATAATTTTACTACACTTTTTGAACAATTTGCCACATCTTTTCACCATTATACCACCGATTTGAACGGAACAAAGTTGATTTCATAGCTGCAGAAATTGCCTTGTCAAACAGACAAAACTGAAATAATAGTGTCACTAAAAATATGATGTTTTTGAAATTGTATACTTTGTTACATCTAGACTAGAGGTAAAGCAAGGACTCAAATGGAAATTTAAGCATATCAAGTTTTATGCTACATGTTGGCCGGCCATAAGATACAACATCGGACCATAGTGTACAAGTAAATGTAACTGTATTGTTGCCATATAATCAATGTAAAGCAGATAACAACAAAGACGCAAAGTGGCCAAAGTTATCTAAAAACGGGTTAGATGACAATGGCTAATTAAATCTTCTTGGATGAAACAGATTGTCTTTCATGAAATACAACAATACATACTGATTTCATTGCACGTTCAAATTTAGATGTGTGGGTTGATTTGTATGCATGTTAATATATTGTGCAGTGGGATCTGGACCCCACCCTGTTTATCTTTCGCCTCCAGGATCCGCCGCTCTTCGAGGTCACTAATCAGTGTCTTTCTTCATGGACTTAGGTTTCCACACTTTTTACTTTTCCATTTTTGAGAGGGTGGATTGCAACAAGAAAAATGCAACCCCAGTTAACTAACCCATTTTAGGGTTTCCCATCCCAACTACCCTTAGATTTCCTGAGAAGAATGTGGGATTTCTGACTATTCTTTTATGTGTAAATGTAATTGTATAATTTTATTGTAAGTCTGTATTTTACTTTCTGACCAGGTTCATCTACTCTCTACCATAAAAATCCTGGATTTTGCCCACTTTAAGTGTGATCTGGGTACCCCTTTTCCTGGTTATCTACAAAACAAATCTCTATAACCAGTATCACAGAAAAAAGTGTAAACTGGTCACAATAACCAAAAATGACTATATAATTTCTATTGAAGCCATTTACAATGGCAAAGTCATTGTGCTAGGATAGATAATGTTACATCACGATGACGGTTAACATGTAATTGTAGACAGGTTACTAATATGTTACGACTTTTCTGTTGTTGTCTGAACACGCCTTATGCTAGAGTAGGTACATGGCATTCAGTTGACTTTGGAGTACGTTATTACAGGGTCAAGAAGTGACCTATTTCTCTGATTTTAACCAAGACAGAATAAGAAGTTGAGAATGCAAACACAATCACCCATCGTTCATAGGTAATGTTAACAACTTGGAACGATTGTACATGAAAAACAATCAACATAAGGGTTGCATGAAATAATAATTATGACCTGAGCATCTGCATTAGCATTATTTGAGGTTTCATGATTTCATTATTTCATTCAAATATATTCCTCTTTGTAGAGAAGAACCACTATTTACCCCACTACATATAAAATCGGGTTGGAAAATGGTTGCTACAGAGAGACATGCTAAACTGCCTATATACTGATTATACATACATCTGGGTGAGAGTGAAAGTTTACATTATACCGTGTTGGCAAATAATTCCTGTGTACCATATGTGCCAGCTATAAATGAAACTGACAAAGACAATTAAGCTTATCCTCCCTACATGCGCTATTAAAGTGAAGTATAGCTTATTGGATATTACCAGCAAATATTGCAAGGTTTTCATTGCATTTGCATTAATACCTTATTTTTCATTATCCTGAGTGCAGTTTTGTAATGATCTGAATCTAGCCAGCTGCAAGCAATATTGATCAAAGTCATGGTGAAATACTCAACCACATCAAATAATTCCTATTTTGCATAAACTATAATAAATAGACAGATACCAAATTCAGAGTACTTACCTCGGTAACTTATTGAAATGAATAGATAGAATGTAATGAGCAGACAACTGTCTGATTGACAATGGCATTATCATATCATCCAACGTTTCCTAAAATAGTTGGGGAGTTATTGGTTGCATAAAATGACAAAAATAGTACCGTCAAAACAATAGTGCTGTATGTATTTATATACACACATTGTAAATTCATTATTCGCACAATTTACCCAGAAACATCCAAACCAATTAAGGATTACTATGGCAGCCTGAATATTAGGTGTTATGAATGTGTGTAACTCCAATCTGGAACATACACATCATTTTCATACATTGTACTTGGAATATTTGTACACATACATATTATTTAGTCCAATCAAACTCATTAAAATCGTTTTTTGCTTTACTTGTTATTGTTTTTTCATTGCAATGGATCATGCCTGTACATGTATACTGCAGTTGTATCACAGATCTGTTATTCATCATGCTTCATTGTTGTCGTTCTACAAATTGTTGATGTTAGAGACTATATTATGGTGTTTGTTCCTTATCTACTGACAATCTAACATTGAAAATATCTAGGAAGATAGAGGCCCAATTTCAAAATCCTGCAAAACAACTGCTTTATGCTGTAGTTAGGGTCCTGATTGGCAAAAATCACATGTGTATTTTCTGTTGGTGGTGAGGTTTGATTTTTACTCTATCCACACACCCATGTCAAAAAATAATATCCCCTTTCTTCTGCCTAACTGTTTTTAACTCATCTAATTTTCATTACTATTGCTTTATGACAGTGAAATTTGACAAACAAGTATGGTTTATTCAGGAGGGATTTGAATTTAAGGAGACATTGAATATTCCATTGGAATGAAATATTCAATGTCAAGTTATTGATGGAAATTCAGCTGATTATGAATTGTAATGAAAGCTGTAGATGTAATTGTCCATACTTTGGCAAATATTTACATACTTAGATTCAATTGTGGCCTGTGTTGATTTGATATGTGTTTGATGTTGGAATAGACTTATGGGTTTGTACCATAGTGGTATTGCTATAATACAGAAAAATATCTTTAGTATATTAATTATTAGTATTACACAGAACATTTGAACCTGATGAAAATTCTTTGTTCAGTCTCCTGATGTATGATGGGTAAAATTGCCATTTATATATATCTGATTATTTGTTGTAGGGTGTTTGGTCTCTACAATTCAAGTTCATGCATGTATTCTGGTAAGCACTGTATAGTGTACCCACATAGTATATAATTGCACACAAATTAAGTTGTAAAATGGTGTTGTACTACCACCACTATATCAATATGGAACAAATTAGCATGAATTGCACATACAACATGTAGTCTACCTGCAACAAAGCAGATTTATGAATACTTGAAAGAGTTGAACATGTGAAATTGCAATCCTATTTTAATAATTTAACCATGTATCAGGAAGTTGCGTAGGGAGGGGACAAAAGGTATCAACAAAATTTGTCCCTTCCCACTGGAGTGAATGAAGAGTGATGCATCATGTGATGGATGGGTAGGAGGGGAGGGAGAGGAGAGAGGTAGAAGAGTAGATATCTATCTTCCTATGGGTGCCATATTTGAATGCATTGAATTAAACAAAGTGACTGTCTATTTGCACCAAATTGAATTTACACTCTATGTGTATGCCTCTGTGACTGGGATTGCCATGTTCTTGATAATCCCTGAATGATGCATTTGCAACAAATTAATTACGACTATTCGCACTACTTATTAGCAGCGTGTATAATATGTAATATGTAAAACGAGTTAGTGATTTGATATGCGCGGACAGTGTGGGTGATATTCAAAGTACACCTCAACTAACTCTGTGGTGTATAATAAAACCCCACAAGGCTTTATGTGTGGGGGTGAAACACAAGCAAACATATCTTGTCTATGCTAGCCCTGCCTACCAGCCCACTCGCTACCCTTCGGCACTCTTTAGGGTTGGTTTCATTATGTACAATGTACCTTCTACATAATACATGATCTCCTCTACTCCTCCTCATGTGCTCCCTGTACTTTACAAATCATGCTCATACTATCTACAGGGTAATGGGTACTAACCCTGAGCAAATTGAGTCATTACTTGGTGTGCTATCTGAAGGAAATTTTATTGCAAGTGTTTGAAGAAGTACCATTATGGTTGAATTCCTACTTTGAAATTGGATGCATTGTGGAAGTAGATACCAATGTATTATTTTGTGTTTTTGTAATCAATTACTCTTGCTCTAGTATATTTTGTTGTATTCCATAATCCATTGAGTAAATTCCTATTGTTTTATTGTGTAGATTTCTACTATCTAATTTGGTCTTATTCATTTTGTTATTCCCATCACAGGATTTCATCTAAGTGGTACCGTTACAGAGCAAGGGAATTCATTGTATAATGAGCCGGAACAAGCCCATCAAGTATCCATCAGTTTTGACAGGTGTAAAATCACTTCCGTCAAATGTACATGCGGTAATAGGGACATATTTTGGTGCCAACATGTGGTGGCGCTCTCTTTATACCGGATTCGTCGGGCAAATGTTGTGCAATTACGATTACCTATCTCAGAAACATTACTGCAGATGGACAGAGAACAACTTCAAAAATTTGCACAGTACCTTATAACAGAACATCATACAAATGTGTTACCAACAGCACAGAAATTGGCAGATGAGATCCTTCAGTCAAAGTCAAAAATAAACCAACTACCAGGTAAGTTGGATGAACCCGTCTCTTGTCAAGGCTCAAGATAATCGTTTTTTTACCTGGAGCTACTTTTTTTCCAAGTAGCGCCCGGATCGTGGGATTTATTGAGAACCAGGAGCTACTTTCAGTCTACCGGGAGCTAACTTTTTATTAAATCGTATTGTCAAATCGAAATTCGATGTTTTGGGCAAGCTTCCTGATCGTCAACGGGCGTTGGTTTGGACAAAATATCAGCCCTCGGTTGTTTATTTTTCAGCATTTCCGGGCGCTATGACAGGAGGACCGAGGGTAAAAATCGCCCAGCACCCGCTTATCTTGAGCCTTGTCTCTCGTGTCATGTAGATGTAATGGATTCTTAAGTGCTCAACAAAAGGGAAATCACTGTTTTAGTAAACTGGCCTCTCGGATTTTGCCTACAAATATCACGGGTTTTTCCGGGGCCTAATTATAAGTCCTTTGATTATACTTGTATATGTTTGGTTATGAAAAAGCTGTTGTGGGAAACGTGATTTGGCAGCCCTTTTGTAAGTGTAGCAGATATATGAAGGGGGCAATTACAAAAGGATACTTCCCTATTTGGTACCCCTACCCACATCTAACCTCATTAGGAACTGTAAGTTAGCAAGCTAGCTCATAAAGGTTATTTTAGGATTGTGACCTAGCGGGCATCAGGACATCCCTACTAAAGGAAGAAATGATTAGTCGAAGGGCTACTGTCAAATATTATAAGCCTACATGACTGTCAAAGTGGACAATTTTGCTCTTTGTTAATTTTCGTGAACCATAACCGTTGTGTGAAAGTAAGAAGTGTGCATATTTTAAGTATTAAATTGGAATTCAAGTAAGGGCAGCGGAAGAATGAGCAATGGTTTGTGATGGTTTCCAGTTTTCAATACGATTTATTCCTTTAAAATATACTACCGGGTTCCAATTCCAAAGTGTCGGCAATCAATTATTTCCTTTCATCTTTCGGCGGCCCTTATCGAGGTTCATTAAATTGACAAAAAATCATAAATTTTCCAACATACGATATCGTTTTTAAATTTTAAAACAGAATGCTGACAATATTACATGTACACTAAAACTAAAATAACCACTATCACAGCACGTAGTTATATGTGACAACAGTTTTGCTGTTCTCTCAAAAAATACCATGAGAAAGAATAAGCCCAGTTATTATTCAGATTTGTCAATACCACATGTTGTCCTCCATTTGATGAGACAATTTCTATGGGAATGTAGTTTGTTTAGTTACAATTTGTAATACCGTACGCCCGTTTTCAAGGAGGAAAACACAGACATTGAATTTTGACAGCAAATTAATAAAGACTTAAAATGATGCACATAACTGATAATTAATGGGGTGTTTCCGTTATGTGACCCACTGCACGGTGGCACACTTCAGAATTCGGCAGTATGGAGTAAACCATGGGGTTTATTCTTTAAGTTTTCTGAATTCTTAATTTGTGTCAGCGTGCAGTTGGTCACCTTACGTAAACGCCTCTGATAGGGAAAGGGCTTGCCTATGCTACTTTTGAATATCTTCCCCCCTCCTTCTGTGGTAGGGATAGACAAATGTTAATGATGGCAGTGCTCCACTGCACAACCCCCCCCCCCCCCCCCCCCCCCTAATCATGCAGTAGCGGTAACCCCTTTCAGCACCCTCTCCCTGTGCGGGACTGTAGGGTGGGGGGGGGGGGGGGGGGGGGGTTATGGGCATGGTAAGGCATGCTTATGGCACGGAAGCATGGCTGGCTGCCATTGTATAGAAAGTAATGCCGCTGTGCTTCAGGAGGTCTATAAATAGATTAGGAAGTCATCTGTGCAGTTATTTTTAACGAGTCTGCTCAAACTTGACCTTGTCGTAATAATGCGATTAGATCTGAGGATTTCTTGATTGGACAAATGTTTTAGATGTTATTGAAGAATTTCATATTATACTGTTCAGTATTCATCAAATCTGAATAGAATCTACTCAATTTTGGATACCGTATTCATATTTTATTTTTATATGGACATGAAATAGTTCACTGCTTTAAGAAAGCAAGGAAATTGGTAATGAAAGCTACTAAGTTAATATAGAAAAAAAGGGTGTTTCTTAAGGTAACACCCTGGCACGCTTGACACCCTTTGAATTTGACAATCTATACAGAATAAAACATTCTGCATAACATCATGTGTTTGCATTTTAGAAGTATTTCCGAGGAAATATGCATAGCTTTCATTACCAATTTCCTTGCTTTTTTAAAACAGTGACATATTTCGCATCCATATCAAAATTAAAATTTCCGAGGGTTTTATAATCTTAATGAATAATTGTGTCAATTGTATTTGAAGAACAATTCATAACGAAGAAATGTTTCTTGATTTTCATGTATAATATAGTAATGACATATTTGTAAGCCAGTGAAGTGATGCCTGATGGTAGGTATTACATTTATGTGGTTAGGAAGTTGAAGCAATCTGGAAGTATAGAATGCTGCGTCATCATTACCAACAGGTGGATCGGATATTTGAATCTATATTGTACAACCTGCTAGTCTACACTGATGAATTACCTTCTTGAATGAAGCTTCACACACACACAACAAATAATACTCAATAGTTGTTGTATCATTTATTCATGTACATGTAACTTGAATTATAACAAAAGTGATAGTCTAAAGTGTAATTTGTAGTGGTTATATACAAGCAAAATTCTATTAACTCTAACCTTCATGATCACTACAAATCACTACATTACTAGGTGCTGGTAGCCTGTGATTCTCCCATCTGTCTCGTGGCGTGATCAGGCAGGCTAACATATGTTGACGACCTGGGTTCAATTCTCCCATCTGTCTTGTGGTGCGATCAGGCAGCCTATCATATGTTGAGGACCTGGGTTCAATTCCTGGCACTGGCGCGGTTGGACTTTCCCCTTTTTTTGACCTGTTTTCTCACCTGATAGTTTTATTCCCCAAAACATCCCTCGGGGTTGGGATTAAACCATGTTTATATCATTCTAAAATAATAAGTTTTGTGATTCTGATTCAATGCTTCATACATTTCATCATCAATTTTTCTGTCAAATTTGTGAGCAAAAATGGTTGAACTTGTTAAATTGCATTTGGCGTCATAGCCAGCAACTTATTCAATTCAAGTTTTAATATAAGCCTCTATTCTAAAATACTATTGATAGTTTTGATGTAAATATGCCCAAGGTTTAAAAAAAATTGACCACAGCTGAAAATACAAAAAGACATGGCTGAATGAATTATTAAAACAATATACAGAAAGTGACCATAGCCATGATCAAATTAAGGTGAGTATTTGACATTGTCCATCCATGACTAGATTGACCAGTCTGTATACAGTTCCTTCTGGTCATTTGATCAAAGAAGTTGTTGAACTGGCCAAAGAATTGCCTGACCTCTTTATATCACACATACAAAATTGACCAAGGGCTTTTAGGGACATATGGAAAGCACTTGAGCTGAAATTCATTCTGGTTGAACTCCACTGGTGGTGTTGTATGCGGAGTTTCCTTTCACACTATGGGCCATGTTTTATTCTGAAGGTTCCTTTGAAGTTGAGTTGAGAAGATTGGCAGTACAGCTAGGGCATAAAGCAACGATATTGAGTAGAAGATCTGGTTTCTATACCATGCCTGGTTAATGAATGCAGCAATTTGGATGCATTTATTTAGCAAGAAATTTGAATAACATATGGCATGATACTGGATAGCATTTGAAAACCTGAATTTCCCGGTGTATAAAATATTAATGAGAGACTTTTAAATATGGTCACTGTGAAAATAGGAATTGTTAGTTATCATGGTATGGACAATAAAACACAATATAACATTCAAATAAAAGAAAAAAAAGTAGGGAAACAATATTAATTGTATGCTTGAAGTGTATGTGAAACTATTGCTTGTATGACGCATGTAAAATAGTATAATCATGAATGTAACACAATGCATTCAAATTTCAATATGTGATCATCAAATTTACTCAATAGAGAAAGGGCTTCTTATTCAATAGAATCACATATCTTGCATTGAATTTGGAATGTATGCCTCCTTGCAAAATGCAGGAAATGTAATTTACCAAATAACAACCAAATGTCTACCTTTGAAAGCATGTTCAAAAGTACAGTATATACCAGCTAATAATAATCTGAATCTAGGCTAAATGGACATGTACTGCTTTTTGAGGCCAAACTTCTCAATTTTACACTCATGTACACTAACAAAATCAATGAGGTCAAATATGGGATTATTCTGGGTTTACCAACTAGTAATTATGGAGCCTATGGTGGGTGATGTTGTAATTATAATATTGTTATTGTTTACAGGTGCTCCCGACCCCACAGCAGGTGCGAGTATTGATGATGATAGCTGTTGGCATCTAGATGAAGAACAAGTACAAGAACAAGTCAAACTATATCTACAGCAAGGAGGTTATTATGACTCAGGAAAGCAACTCAATTCACTCTTTGCCAAGGTAAATGACAGATCCAAGTTTATGTATTTAGAGCAATTGAGCATTTTATAAGTTATGAAGTCCCCAGATAGGGAAGTGAGGGAAAATCAACAATTCTTTATCCACCGCTTGATTTATTCATTTCTTAGCAATGATTTTTGAAAATAAGTGAACAAATAAAATAAAACAAATTCACAGTTCTGTTAAAAAAGAATGAAAAAAAAGAGAAATAAAATAACATGAAAATAATTAAGTGTGACATCAGGGAAGCCCCATCTTTTTGGAATTTTAAAACAAAATCAGTTAATAACAGGTAAAGGTAGCATAGGTTCAAGGATAACTCGTTCATTGTAGAAGTCATCCGTAAAACACCCCACCCAATTGCCCATTACAGCGTTTGTCTGTTAGACTTGTATGCATGTGTTCATTTCCCATATGATATGATAGGAGCCAATGCCGTCTCTATGGATATGAGCACAAAAGAGAGATGAGCAATCCAATTCACTTAGTAACAACATATTGGATGATGGCTGCTATAATTAGGTATATTATGGTAATCGTCTATAGCGTGGCTCATTAGTACATAAATGTTACCTCAACCTATAAAGGTGCTGTCTTCAGGGAACCCATACCCTATACAATTCAACCCACTGATACCGTGGCAGTATTAAAGTGAGCGACAATTATCACGGACATTTTTGAGTTGCATAATTTATGTTTTGTGATTTTTTTTCACCAAACAGTTGGATCACATTGAAATGGTTATAAATATGGATTTGCCAATGAAGTTAATTGTTTGGAAATTCTGCATTTATACAATTTTATATCATAATAATTTTGCAGTTCTTTTAATTTGCTTATACCGTACTGACGCGTGTATAGTCCTACCCTTTTTTTACCCCAAAATATACGTAAATTAGGGGGTGTGACTTAAATCGGGTGCCCATGTATGCCCAAAATTTTTCATCTAAATAATTGAAGAAAAAAAACGGACTTAAAAAACACCTTGTCGGCTAAATTGTGATGATTTAATGCAAATATATAGCGGGATTCATTTGAAATAGATTTATTTCGTCAAATCAGTTCATTTTTGGTACTCTTGTGCTCGCTAAAATGTGATATTTCACCGCGTATGACACTTTTCGTAAGCTCGCGTGACAAGTGGCAAGTCTACATTTAGAAATTAGAAATATGTCACAATTTCGACAATAGATGGCGCTATAACAATAACCAACTTGATCTGTCAATCGCGCAGCACGGCCGATAATGAAGTGAAAATCACATTTTGCGAGCATAGAAGTACAAAAAATCCACAGGTTTGACTAAATAAATGTATTTCAAATACATCTCCGCTATACATTTGCATCAAATAATCATGAATTACCTGACCACATGTTTTTTTAAGTAAGCTTATTTTTATTTTATTTTTCATTTTCATATATATTTTTTTGAATCGGGAAGGTGATTCTGGTTCCCGGGACCCGACATTTTCAGGTGAGACTCGATTTTCCCGGGACTCGCGCCCAGCCTTAAGTAGTGTACAAGTCTGACATGTACACTACTTTTTACCCCTGGGACTTAAGACGGGTGCCCATCTTAGTCTGAGATATGAGCTCAATTAGGGGGTGGGACTTAAATCGAGTATGGAACTATACACGCGTCAGTACGGTAGTATTCTACATTCTACATGATGGATATAATGGTAGGATCAACATTGTTAAATTAAGCAAACTCAATTTTAGAACTACCAATTCTTGTGACAACCCCATGATGGTATTGCGTGTGTCATACGTGTACTTTAAAAAAAAAGCAAATTTGAACTTTGAACTTTATAAGCATGAGCAAAACTGACTTTGCATAATACGCACACAAGTGAAGAAATTACCCCGAAACAAAAGTATATTGATTTACTTTTCAAAATGATGTTGTTTTTGTTATCAGCGAGTACAGAGTCTTTGATATCCGACTGTTTCTTTCATTCTTTTTTCAAGTGAAAGATACATGTATATACTGTAAAAGCCAATATTTTTGTGTAAAGATATTTTCGCGTAATTTGATATCATAGACATTTTGCGAATTGTTTTTTTTTTGCGAGCGAGCTTCTGGATGCATTGCATGAATGTTGAAAACAATATTTTTGTGTGTTATAATTTTTGCGCGAAAAAGCGTGAAAATAAAACCACCGCGAAAATTTCAGCTTTTAAAGTATATGATGCTGTGCTGATGTGTTTCTAATGTCAAGTTTCATTTGTGTTTATAGGTTAGAGAAATGCTGAGGGTACGTGATTCCAATGGTGCTAGAATGCTTACACTGATCACAGAACAGTTTATGATAGATCCAAGATTACAGTTATGGAAACAACAAGGAACACCTATGACAGACAAACATAGACAACTCTGGGATCAGCTAGGTGAGTCTTGTCAGAGCATGTTAAACATTGGATAACAATAATTATATAGTGCTAGATAAAAAGAGGACATTCTAGACGTGAAGTCTTCAAAACTCTTGAAATGATGTTTTGATGTTATCATTAGAATTGAACAAATTGATGGGTGTACACAGTGAGAAGTGTGCTTAAAAGGCAAATTTAAATTATAATTGACAAGAATAAAAGGACATAAACCCAATCCAGCCATCGAAAGACAAGACAAGACAGTAACAGTAACACCATTTGAAAAAAACGTTCACATTTGGGTGCAGATGTTATTGACCAGTTCAGCAGTTACGCTTTTTAACATTTTGTGCAAAGATTTACATATTGATTTTTGAGTAACAATCACTATGTCAAGTATGATAAAAACAATTCAAGCTGTATAATCTGGATCATAATGTGTACAGATGGTGGCTTTCCCGTACCTTGTACAAAATATCTCTGAAACTGTACCTATGCATTAATCATTGCTTATCATCTCATGAACATTTGGGTTTATATTTACTGTGACTTGTATGTAGGGTTAGATTTGTAATTAAGCAAATTTTTGTTACTGATTGCCACTGTAGTGTAAATGATGTACCGCTATATTGAGTGATCTGTCTGTTCATGGTCTGTTCATGCATCCATGGTTTGAGAGTGGTTAGTACACCATCCATACTTGTCTAGTTTGACAAAGATACGTGTAGTACTATCTGATTGTACTGCAGACTTTGTTATCTGTAGTCCTATCTGACACATTGACTGATGCTTGACCGAGTGAGTAGCTAGTTGACTAATGCACTAGATGCATCTAGAGTAAGTCATACCAATTTGCTACCAAACTAGTGTTCACTATAATTAATACCACTTTGTTGATTAGTAGTCGGGAGTAATGGATCATTATAAATGCTGATAGAGGGCGTGAGTAGCTAGTTGACAAGATGCATCTAGAGTAAGTCATACCAATTTGCTACCAAACTAGTGTTCACTATAATTAATGCCACTTTGTTGATTAGTAGTCGGGAGTAATGGATCATTATAAATGCTGATTCTCTTCTTAGTAATTCTAGCATGCTGCGGATAAATTAGATCTTAAATTGTTAAGTACTGCTCTCCAAAATATGGTGTTTTTCTATTGATAATTGCACTATGACATAAACATTGGGGCATGGCATATACAAATCCATCTGTGCCCTTCTTTCTTTGTGACATTGTCAAATTTCAACCGTTGGTCAGACCAGTCACTAGGCATAGGGCAGATATAACGAGTCTATCAAATCACATGTAATATTGTACAGAGCATTGTTTGATAATTTGAAATCTTTCATAAAGCAGCTCTAGAGGGGTTTGTCAATTATTCAATTATATAGTCAATAATCACATTTATTCAATGTGCATTCAGTTTATTGAATTGACATTTTTTTTCAAAAATCAAGACACAATAGCGATTTGTGTGTTCTTTGATTTTATTAACCTACTTTCAAATTAAAAATTTACTTTATGGGTGATATGCTGTAGGAAAATGATTGTATCCAACTGGATGATGTGATTATCATAAAAACAGCGATGCACATTGGATGGTACTATAAATTGGCAATTTTAGTTTTGTTATTTGAAATTCTTGCGGTGCGGTGTATTTTTATATGGGGAGTGGGGACCGTGTTCCTAAAAACACCTCATTGCTGTATTATACATTATTTCAATGACATGTTACCATCAATTCGAACCAGCTTGGCATTCTATTCTCAGTGTATAGCCATTATTATCTAGCAAGCTGATTACTGATAACATAAATCATCAGCTGGTGCTATGAACTGCTCTAGAGAAATAAGAGTAATATTTTACAGTTTCCAAAAATATGCCTCCATCAAATAACATAGTGGTTTTGCTCTACAGACTTGCATTTTAAAGCAGTCAATATGGACTGTCCATTGGTTTGCCAGCAGGCTTTGTTAGCTTTTCAATATAATTAGTATATATATAGAGCCAGCCCTTGAAGGACTTTGAAGCTTTTATTCCATGACGATAGAAGATCAAATTGATGTGTATGCCTTGTCAATTTTACCTCCACCAATAGGAGTTGCCCATTAATATTTCACTACTGCTTTTACTGTAGCCTGCCTCGCTGGGTTTATGCACAAGTGGTCTTTCCACTTGAAATTATGCTTAGTTGTGTAGGATGAGGAGCGTGCTTATTGATGCCATCCATACATTTTGCAGTACTAACGCAATATGTTATCTCAATATGATGACAAATCTGTCAGGAGTATAGAATTCTACTAAAACATGTATTGGGTCTGTTCTCTGGCTGGGTAGCCATATTGTTTGCCTTCATTTTATGGGCGCATGCAATAAGTATGTGGTATATTTAAGTCCCTACAATGCTAGCGTGATTTGAATAAAGATATTGTGTGTGTGAATGAATGAGTCAATAGAATTGACCTGTACCCCATAGACATAATAAAGCCGTGGTACTGATCCCTCCAACTTATTTTATTCTCAAATCTCCTGCTGACTATGGCTCAGACTCCTGTGCGTTTTTACGGTGGTTTGACTACCTTGACAAGAGTCCTGTGTGATGCATGTGTATGGCTTAGTAATAATGGACAAAGCTTAGAAGTCCCTCTACTTTGTTAGTCAGCAGTAGAAAATATCTCAATAAACCCCTAGGACTGACTCCTGGCTGATTTAGGTAGTGGCGCTAGTGGTTTATGCACATTGAACAGAATTACTGTAGTGCCAAGTTTTTAACTTGATTTAATACATTTGCCATGCCACGGTTTCTCTCCGAGCGGTTGTTCCGATCAGCAGGCAAGGTATATTTAATATTCAAATCTATGCAAAGGCACTAACCAGCCTATGAATGAATGAATGAATGATTGGAGTGGAATAGCAAACCCAATGTTGTGGAAACCCACATATTTAAATGGCTAATGGATAAGTGTTGTATAGAAAACCCTGTTTTCTGATAAAATTACTGATAAAATGGGAAAGTAACTGTCACTAAAAGTATTCTGTCAGTTCATATTTATTTAGTGATGATTCCATGTTTCATTCATCTTCAACCACATAAAAGTAGATATATGCAGGAATCTTTCTGACATATGTGATGCGATCTGTGAAAACCCGCCACATGTCGGGATTTTCCATATTGGAGATATTTATATCATAAGAAAGCTGAATCTGTGCTGATTACAGAACCGTCTTGATCATTTTTCTACGATCACTACAAAAAAAGTTATGAGTGAATGATGGTTGTGATGTCATAAAAAGCTACAAAACAAGAAATCATGAAAACAGGCCATAACAGATACATAGTTCAATAGAATAATATTATAAGGCTAATTAGAAAAGTGTCTTCAGTAAGTTTTTGAAGGTGAAATTTCATAAAAGGTGATGATACAAAGTATTAGAAATTAATTTTCTAAACAAAATATTTAAAATTTAAAAAAAGTTTTTTTTATTTTATTTAAAAAAAAAATTCTTTCTATTTTACCCATAATCCCTATTTCACATTTTGCGACATCCGACGGGTTTTCACAGATCGCATCACATATGTGTATGCGGCAAAAGGGTGTGCACAGTTGTCGGTAAAATACATTTCTAGATATTGGTGAAATTAGGCATGGAAAAAACAAAAGAAATTTAAGAGAATTTACAGTAATTTTTCTTCATAAAATCAGAAAGCAGTATCCAAGCTTAACTACAAAGGTGTCATTATATGACGCATTCAAAAAGCTCATTTTGTTGGTATTTGATATGTTAAAATCTCAACAATGTTTTTGAGAGACAACTGGTACCCCCTTGCTGCAATTGTACACAAATCATTTAAAAAACCCTTCCACCATAGTGATTTTTGAACAATACAAATTCCGCAGTATTGACCCAACTGGAAGTGTATTCTATCTCACTCTACATAGGAAGTATTATCTCATGTGATTGAGTAACAAGTGTTACTAGATTTAATCAAGGTAACAGGAAGATTGGGTCATGGCTAAATTATTCAAGATTAAGTCATTAAACTGGAAATCATCAATAAAATATATTTCACAATTGATGAAAGACTACAATTGACAGCGACAGAAACGACATATTTTACATACAGTATGAAAGAAATCGCCTTGATCTGCTAACCAAATCTTTATATTATTTCTGTTTGTTAGTTGCAACCCCCCATCATGAAATACTTCCTTTCCTGTCTTTAACGAAAATTCCCATATTTTCATTGTCAAAGTTATTTATGTGACCATTAAAAAATCATTACATTTATTTATTTTATTTTTGGCAATGGTGGGTGTGGTAGTGCTGCAATGCATTATACATTTTGTGGTTCAATTTTTAAGAAATATTGATTGTTAAATAAACTTCCCTTTTTATACCACTTGTCTTTGACTAGAACTATAGAACTGATCCCTATTCACCACTTTTAAGGGTTACTACATTCCCTTTAGACAAAGGAAAATGAATAAGATCCTATGACGTTGTATAATTGATTTATTACAAGTTGATGTCTATGTTGATTTCCTTTCTAATAGGTATAACTGTATAGCATCATTGTAATTAGCTTTATATCATACAGTCATGATGAAGCATGTGTTGGTGGTAAAGAATGATAATTCCTGACAAAAGTAATCAAGCGATGAATGCCAGGTATGGTGGCTATTAAATGGTCAGGTCGGGTAGTTATGAGCTGATAGGAAACTTTTACTATGAGTCAAAAAACCCTAATTGCTGGCACTCGTTAGAAGCTGTCAAGATTTGTATTCTGAAAATAAGTGAAATGGCCACCATACATGTACTTTGACACATGGTGGACACACACCCACTAATTAACACTTTGTGTGCTGAAGTTAAATGTGTAATACTCTGTTTAATAATACAGCTTATCCCTTGAATCTCCCTGTTCTGTCATCTAGTCCGTATTAATAAAACTGTCAGGAATTTCAAATGCCAACTCATGTCCCCCATCTAATATAGTCATAACCCACACTGGACAGTCATCAAATAAATGTTGACATATGAGTGGGATAGTCTAAATCCAGTTTCAGTTCTGCAGTAAAAGGTTACAACTATTGCATATGGGAGGTCAGTTTGCACAAGACAAGGATGCGCTACCAAAAAGGGTTTAGGTGACAACAGCTCCCTGTTCTATGTACCCAATTTATTTTATTTTCATTTTTTATTTAACATTTTTTTCAACAAAATTGTTTTGAAAAATGTTGCATATTTTTTGAAAATGTGTGAGAATGTGATTTATTTTGGAAAATTTACTTACAAAATTGTTGAAATTCACCAACATTTACACAAATATTTTGAAGAAAAAAACACAACATAAAACGCTTGACAGACCGACCCTCCGTATCTGCATGGTATCTGAGAGGTACCGACCCTCTCTATCTGAGAGGTCCGTTGGCCTGTTAAACAGCTAGTTGTTGACAAAATGAGGTAATAATATCTGATACATTGGGTTCACAGGTATAACACATTCATATTGCCTGTATCACAAGTTCATGGGTTCTAGATCTCACTGGTAATATTGCTACCTTTGTGGTAGTAAGGTCATTGGTAGTTTCTACTTGTACACTGTACTTTGTATTGGTAGGATATGTGTGTTATTCTTTTCAGCGTTCATTTACCTCCAATGCACACACATATTATCCTTGTTTGGTGTCAAAAGGAAAACCTATTCCTTCCTGATCTATCCCACAATGCATCTGGATTATCTGATTTATATCATCAGTACACTGATGTCTTTGTTGCACAGGAAAGGGATAACTTTCTAAAATACAAATTTGTATTTAGGGGGCTGTCATTTTCTTCGGGAGGGGGGGGGGGCCACAAATATGGTGGGGGGGGGTCATAATTTTGTAAAATCTCAAATAGGGGGGGTTATAGTTTTGTGTAGCAATTCAGATTCTAAAATTTCAAAACGGCAATTTTTTTCGCGCTTCGCGCGCATTCATCTAAGCATATCCCTTATAAATGTACATATTTACAACACATTTCCTGTTTATTTTTCATTATTTGCTATTTTAGTCATTACAAAAGCTAACTTCGATAGGCCGGGGGGGGGGGGTCATAAAATTATTTTGTGTCGGATAGGGGGGGGTTATAAATTTATTAACAACGGCCATTGACATATTTGTGACCCCCCCCCTCCCGAAGAAAATGATAGCCCCCTTATAGTGCAATTAATATTATGATTCCAAAATTCGTAACAGTTGTTGGTGACGCACACGATGAGAGGAACAGAATTTATTTTAAAATAAAAAGAATTTCTGTAAAATTTTGGCTTAATTAATATTAAAATATTAAGCTTTGTTTTCCTTTGGAAAGAAAGAAGAGACACACAGAAAAGGGTCATGTGCAGTTGTGCACACACTTAACCATTTACTGAATATAGTACCACATGTCGCCAATGAGGGGAGTAGGTGGACATCACTGTGGAAGTAACATAATTGCCTCCCAAGTTTGCCCTACATGTTGAAATTAATTCTTCAATTTATTATGAAATATCGAATAGGAATGGTATCTAGAATGTAATATTAATCATTAATGGAAATTGGTCTTCGAGTTACCTTACATTACAATTCATTTTGAAAAGGGGTCTGAGAGAGCAAATATTTCAGGAAACTACAAATGTTCAGGAAAATAACATGTCCCGCCCTACATTTTGTAAACAGCTTTGCCCTTGATATTTTACCTTGCCCTTCGCTACACTCTGAGGTACTGTCAAACCAAAAATGTTTGTGTGTATTTAAATTTCGCTAATTTTGCAAGGAGTACTTTGTCATGCTGTAAATATTTCCAATCTACTATAGCAGTGCATTGCAAAGTTAGGAAATGTAACTCCAAAGTTTACATTTGCGAAATGTTAATACCATGAATTGGCCAGTATTGCTGATTTGTGAACTGTTTAACTCGCGAACATTTCTGGTTTTACAGTATGATGGCTGGTACCCTCTCCTGTTTATTAAAATATCATAAATATTGGATGTAATTATTATAATTTCGATTCATATTTGTTTTTCTAGGTCTACTATGGATGGTCGTAGTCATGAACCCCGGATATAGTGAGAAAGAAAAGCATCAGTGGAAAGAAAATCTAGTACAATGGAGTTCCAATGACCTTTGCCCTCTAGAAGACGCAGATGCCAGGAATAATCTGACCAATCCAGGACATGTAGCGGTACACAATGCGGCGGGTAAGTATTTGGGAGATTTTGAAATGAAATAAAAAAAGTTGACAATTTACCTCCATTTTTGGTTTTACAATGTTTCACAGGTAAACTAGCAGCTTCATCAAGTTGGCAATGTTTGCACTCTGGCAATCAAGACTTCATGTTAACAATTGCCAACACCATAGAAGGTGTGACTCAATCAATGTGAAAGAGAATTACCAATTACCTAGATTTGTGTCAAATAAATCAAGTTCTAATCCATGTAAAATACATGTATAACCAAGTTTGTGTAGATCCGAACCAACTACTAGTAAACCTAGAAAAAGGAAGCTTACCGATTGTGCTGAATCCCCGCCATTTTTGCTTGTGCCATTACATCTGTGATCTACATACAGTGTTATTATGTCTACTCCATCAAAGTATCATGTCACATGAAATCAAGTGTATATTGCTAACACATAGCATGCTCATCAACATCTAGGCCTATATCACATGAATAACATGCGATATAATATTCAATTTTTTATATATGTTCAAACAGGTCCTGCAAACGGTGCTGATTCCCCTCGAACTATTTTCACTCGTGCCATTGAATCGTGTGATCTACAGTGGTCAGATGCCCACCTTCAAAGTGTACTAAACAACGACTACTACCGGTGTGTTCCAGGTGGACCCTGGGATAATTCAGACAAGCAAGGAGAGTTTGATTCAGAAGGCAGCCCCTTATGGTCAGGTATGTGGTATTTACATGTAACTGTGTATGGAGAGAGGTTATTATGTTGCGCTGCGCTGAAAAGTGGAACAAGTACAGAAAGGAAATATTGTTGTGTTTGTAACAAATCAAAGCATAAAAGGAAAATTGATTTTATTCTAAATGGTAATCAATCTTGTCCATGTGCGGATGTCATTTGTAGCACCACCTCTTGGATACAAACAAGAAATTTACTATGTCAAATTTATCACTTATAATAATTTGAATATTTTCAAGCCAAAATGCACCTTGAAATAGTAATCTCAGCAAAGATTGAATATTTAAGTAGGAAGAACCTTATAAATTTATAGGTAGCTTGTTTTGACAGGTTGTTTTCCATTTTTATGCTGATGACTACAGCACTAGCTAGAGCTACATGTACATCTAGCTAGCGAGCTAGATTTAGAGTCATTACCGATTTGGCGGGATTACCTATCTATGCAGAGAAAGCTTCCTGCTGATGGTATTCGTGACTGATTTGTCAAATTTATCATGCTCAAAAAGCCATATATCCCCAGTGATTCGTGATGCCACGATAGCACCTGCATGCTGTGTACAGACAGTGTGAGATACAGGGCTGATTCACATGAAATATGGATGGCCTCAGCATTTGTATTGCCTGAGTGCCAGGCAATCTATGGTCCACTGTCATACTGGCCCCTTCCGTTGGTTTAGCCAGGAGTGCAGGAAAAGTAGTCATGGTCATATCTCTTGGTTTTCATTGTAGTGTAGGATATTCGGATGCTAGTTGTTAGCCTGGATGAAAGGCCACATGCAATGTTCTACTAGGATGAAAGCCCACATGCAATGCGCTACAGCCCAAGCCATTTCAATGTCAACACTTCATAATTTTGTCACAATCCAAATATCATGGCTAATGTTTCATGGAGTTTTGTTCATACGGTGATCAAAGAAAACTAATCAATGTTTGTATGAAATATTTTTGTCTACCAAAAACTCATACGATGATTTGAATGTCGTTTTGTTTACCTATCACGAGACAGTGTCATATACTGTGTCAGTACTAATTGCAGTACATGTACATAAACGTGCACGTCTACGTTAGCGTAAACACATGCGTAGAAAGACGGAAGTCACATACGCGTGCGTAAATGCTGCGCCGGTTAAGTTGCACCACCGTCCAAAGGAAGTGATATAGAGTGTAGTGGGTGTTTGGTAACATTTCTCACTCCTTATTTAATATCATGTGAGTATTGATCAGAGCGACCCAGTACCTCGAGTGCCAAGTATTAAACTAAACCTACATTTTGTGCAGTTTTCTACTTGACTAGTTTATGCAGATATCCATATCAGCTTCATGTGTAATGTTCTGCTCTATATCTATTACATGTTCTAGTTGATCTATTTCATGTGCTATGCTCTAGATGTACAACATTATATATAGAAATGAGGCCGGTCTAGTTCAAGTTCACTGTACTTTAGGGTGGAGCCATTACACATGAGAGGCTATAGAGGTATTATCTAAAGTATATTACCGGTCTGTGGATAGCATGCAGCGCAGGAGTAGACTATACATTAGCCTTGCCCATGGGGCAGGTTGGCTCAGTGGTAAAGACTGAACTAGTTGGATTATACTCAAAATGCAGCGTGCCCCGGCCTATGTCAAGTTGTATTTACATTAGAGCTGGAACTCACTGTTGATAACAGTTACTAATATTGAACACATATGTGCTGTAAGCATGCTAGGTCAGGGCAAGATTATGTTTTAATGTAGAGTAGTTTGAATGAATAGGAGTATTATGATAATGGTCTATTGAGAACAGGATGTTGGGATAGAAAAGATTCAGATATATTGCCACAAGGTGCTATCTACAAAGGCTGCTGTATTTTAGGTTATTTTCTTAACAAAGGCACCAGTAATATATAACATAGGGCAGCTATTACAGATATGACCTTTTCACATGTCCAGGGTTGTAATCCTATATGCTATAGCTGCCTTGTTTACTTTTCATTTATAGGCATATACTGGTTCAGTATACAAACGTTTATTAAAACATGTGGCAGCTATTAGAGATGGGACTTTATTGCACTAAACCTTCAATACAGGTTGTTATGGGTAGCATAAAGCTAGGGCTGGGCGATAGATACATTTTCATATCATGGATTTTACTAACACATGTCAGAGTCACTGCATTAGTGCTCTTTCCACTTTCACATCACAGATGCTTTTTAAAAAAAAATACATATGACTTCAACATAGTATAAATGTAACACTTTCAATTTTACTTATTATTAGCTGAAAATATTAAGAATTAAACAAATGATTTAATATATTCTGTAATTTCAAGTTTGAATGGCACAGAATAGACATGAAAACAGAAGAACAAAAAGGATTTGGAACAATAATGAATAAACAATTTCAATTCTACATTAAAAAAATTCACAACATTTGAAGCATTTATTGATTTATATTAGGTCTACAACTGATGGTGATCAGAAAACATACAAACAAATGATTTGTTGGTGACTTGCTGGAAATCAATCATGCTATTGCATCACCATTATATGGATTTCCCTTTTGGATGATTGAATTTATTACAGTTAAATCACATGTACCACACATGATCAGTTCTTATAGCTTCGTTACGCTGACTGGACAGGGACAGTGGAATATGAACTTGTGTCCAGTATATAATGCTGGCAAAATAAGCCAACTCATTTACCACTCAAACGAGATTTATTTACTCTCAAATCTTTAGAATTGTTGATCAAAACAATTGCTTTGAATATGTAAGCGTACTACTACTAGTGTACTAATATATGTTACTAGGCGGTCACCCGGGTTTGCTGGTTCTCGGGTTTGGTGGTTTGTAGAATGCATGCATAAAGCCCGATCGGACAAACTTTTCGACCCTTAGACGACCTTTGACCCCGGACGACCCTATATGTTATCTTTCAGTTTCATTATTTTCCATTCTAAATTGTATGTCTATTCACTCTATTGTGTGTATGAAACATAAGCTAAATCTAAATTATTTATATTTTGCAGAACATTTGCCCACTGCTTGCGCTAGAGTGGACGCCTTACGTTCCCATGGTTATCCCAAAGAAGCGTTAAGATTAGCTGTAGGTATTGTACGCAATCTTAAGAAACAGCAGAAAGAACACCTTAGACAACTCAAGCATTGTAAGTACACATCTGACATACAGACAAACTTTAAATTATCATTTGAAATTGGAATTCTTTTTTTTGTCTCAGAGAAATTCATCATGGGTTTAACGATATTTAGTATTACAATAAATTTCATACACTTAAGAAACTTATATTTGGCTGATTTGGTCATTCTGATATGCGTACGCAAATGAAAATGTGACATATAGGTAGATAGAATTACGCCCACGTAACGTGATGGCTACTTACGCCAAGTTGACTAATGTTTACGTGGGTCATAGAAGTTGATATTATATAGATGCATGTGCTTGCATGTGTGTATTGTGGCACTATAGGATTTTGATTGGACTCGCACATCACAATAATACGTCTGAAATTATCCATGTGATCTTGAAAAACTGTGTGGTTGTATGCTTCGCAGCAATTTCTTTAACAAGTTATTACAATCATTATATGAAGTGTTTAGCATACAGAATAAAAGCACTGAGAGCTAAAAGGAATGAATGTGAACTATTTATTAATTTACCCCCGACTCCAAAATTCTACATACAAGTACAATGTTTAAATATAGCTGCAACGACACTAGAATTAACAAGAAAATGTCAATGGTGCAGAAATTGTAGCTAAATATAGTTTGTTGGTGGAAGAGCTAGTAACGGTCCCTTATATCCCCTACGCACGGATCAGTATAGACTCTTGCACAGGAAAGTTAGCCTTAAAGTTTGCTAGAATTGATGAACATCTCTGCCGTGTTTTAAATGCTGTTGTTTGAAAGATAACGTTATCTTTAAATGCATGTGTACCTGTGTTATAAGAGCTATATTCAAATATGGAATAGTTTTTAGCAAATGAAGGTTTGAACAAATGTCAAATTGTCAATAGTTTCCACACAAGTCCACTGTCCAAGAAATATTGCATCCATAACAATTATCAAATGTCTGGAATGCCATGATTAAATAATCAATATGTTCTTCACTGATTTTGCTAGAAAAGATGTGTACATTTTTGTTCTAAAATTGAATGATTTAAAATATGTTATGCCCCCTTTCTACTTACGTTATTAAATATACTGTTTTGAATGGCACTGATTACCCCATCCTACCCTTGGTAATATGAATACTTTGTTAGTTAATCAAGCATTAACTATGCCTTTTAGTTGCATCTGTTGTGAAATGCATCACAATAGACATAATTAGTCGCCTATGTGGAAGGGAAAGGTTGAACGTGCACAAAACAGGCCTTGGATTAATCAGTCTATATAAAGAAACCAATGATGTAAATAAGTTGAAACATGTGAAATAAAAAATATTGTAAAGAAATCAAAATAGTACACAGAACATCTTTCTTATGTTTCAAATGTTTTCCTGTAAATATTGCCAAATAGTTACCATTGATGTTTGTTTGTTCCTTTTTTTAGCGAGGAAAGGCAAACATCGTAGAGCTTCACAGAATGCGTTTCATGGAGAGAATTGGTTTGCTGGTCATCCCCGTGGCAACGTAGAAGCTTGGGTAGGACACCCGCTAGATCCTATTGGTTGTTTGTTAGATACATTATTAGAAGCTTCTACTATCCAAGATGGCAGATCTAGTGATGTAGGGGGCAATAGTTCAGGTAAGATGATCAATAATTATCTAAATAATGATCTATAGCGAATACAATGACTGGTAAAAACATGAACGTGTCCAAATGAAAGGAGGAAATATAAGTAAAGCCAGAAATTCCCATTTAATGTAATACAAAGTAGTAGTCAAAGCAAGGCAATAGTTCAAAACAAGGAAAAATGATCATTGGTTTATTTTACAAATGAAAGTTGAAATAATATGTTTCTGCGACCTGGTGAAATTATTCAAAAACCTAACTATTTATGTTGTATATTTACAGATAGCAGTAATGCAGACATACCAAGTTGTAGTACATCAGTGAGACAATACCGTCATGTACACATCCCAGGATCTCATGATCAACTAGAAACTTACCTAACACTAGCCTATGAGGTAGTGTTAGTAGGATTAGGACAACAACGTATAATGCCTATGGGACTGTATGCACAAGATAAAGCATGTCATGCAGAGGAAGAGCTAATAGCGAGGCATAGAGATATTCCAATGGATTCAAAACTAGTTACAGTGCTACAAAGACAGGCTGCTACGCTCATGGAAGGTTAGTATTTAGTTATTGTTAGACCCCATTTGACTAAACAAATTATAATAAGTTATATTTAGTTGAAAGCACAGACCCTGACCATATGTTTTAGTTTACCCTTTTATGGTATAAAAATAAATCAGATTTTAAGATATTGAAACCATCTGGAGATAAATAAATGGTATAATGTAAATGTTTTTTCTCTAGAGTTGTTCTACCTCTTTATTGAGTTGTTTGTCAGAGGCAGAGTAATGTGTGTTAGTAATATCCTGCCTATGCATGGTCACTAATGGTCACTATGCCTTAGGCAAGCATACACGCAGCCCAGTGTTGATCCATGCAGCCTGCTGCTGCTGCTGTATAAAACGTGTGTCTACTTTATTCTCAAATAAGCTGCTTAACCAGCCTGATATATATCAATGAATAAGTATAGCCTTATCAATATTATAAATTGTGAGAACATAATTTAATGTATGCATGGAAAGAAATGGCCTATGTTCCCAGGTATGGTAATATTAGTATTATACACTGTGTCTTTTGTCATATTCAAGAGTTATGGCCCACAGATCTGACATATTAATACTCCGTCATGATGTGTACATGTACTGTAGACAAAAGCATTGGTCCATAATGAGTCTAGTGCCTCCTATATAAAATGATAGCAGAGTTAAGCAACTTTCAGTCATGTAAATTTCAAGGAACTAGCTGCCATCTCAAAATATCGTTGAGAAGGAATATTTTGTGTAGTTACAGTAAGAAATAACCATTTTATGACTGGAGCTATATTGCCGTTGGTGCTTATACGTAGGGTAAAAGTTCAAAAAATAATGCTGTTTTTAATTTGACCAACTGACTGGTCATTTTAGTTTCCTAGACCATGCTGTGTGTAGCGTCATTCGTATTGATGCAGGTCAATGATTTGTGCTATGTCACAGCCTGTATTATACACCAGTGTCATATTAAGTTTGGTTTGGTCAACGGGAAACCAACTCAATATGGCTAAACAGTGATTTGATATGCCCTTAAATCAGTGGGTTATATTATTGTTGGTCTTTTTATAGGTTTATCTGTGATCCGATATATGCCTTGTAGTCTTGTGTTTTATCTTGGTCTTTTTATAGTCTTCATACAGAGGCTACATCATGGGTGGATCCTATCCGCAGTCTCAACTATTGATAATGACCATGATAGGGCTTAGTGATTGATTCGGTTAGACTGGTGCAGAGTCTAAGGTTGCATTTATTTTTTCAAATGCTCTATATGATAGCTTTTCCCACTGTCTAAAGCTGGCAATACAATTGATGTATAAGTCTCTGCTCCATGTGATTAAATAACACCCATTTTCATGAGTGGTTTATTTCAGTTTTCTTGTTTATTTTATGTCAATGGTTGTAAGAATTGTATCAAAAAGAGGAATGAACAACACTGGATTGCAATTGAAGTGAATCTTTTAACGCATAACTTCATCGTTGGTGAATAGTTTGCACTGCTTTTAACTGTATGGAAGCAGATTTTCTGCATTCAAGTCATGTATGGCAGTACTAGGGATATTCTCTGTAGAGATTAATACTGCAATTCAGTGCAATGCTGGATATAAACTCTATAGAGATTACTTATTACTACATCTTTCCTGACACCTTAGCAGGGTTGACTGACAAGTTAGATATTTGTACAGCCACCCTATGGACAATATGTCTATTGCATGATTGAATTAAAGTATAGGAACATAAATGGTTAAGTGTTCAACATGTTTTATTATTGTCAATATATTCTTGATCCACAAATCAAGATGTGCAGCTTTATGTCATGTAATGTACATATATACATGATGAATCACAATACAAGAAATACTGTTGCTTCGTGAATAAATATCAGGTCATTATTTTTGTTAAATTATGTCAAGATTTTTTTAATGATGATAATGAACAAAAATATCATTCATATTCCTAATTTAAGAATGTGTTTTCTGTGAATTAGAAAAATGTGTTTTCTGTGATTTAAAAAACAAATAATTTGGCATGATATTTGACATCCTGTTTCTCACAGCTTAACGATTAAGCTCACCTTTTTGGTACCTTCAGAATTCTCTCTGAAGTCATCAGGAAGTAGAGGCCATGTAATCCCTGTTGGAGAGTTAATAATCAATTACATTTTATTTATGTTATACAGCAGGTGGACCAAGCAGTGGACTTGGTCTAAATGTACCGCCTGAGAGTGTACCCATGCATACATTTGGAAGATATCTCTTTCAAACATTACTGCCTTATGATGAAGATTTAGCCTACAAAGTTGGACTTAGAGCTATGAGGTAAGGCCATCATGTATGTCACAAGGACATGACATGAATTTGCATAATATTTAATATTTCTTCATTTCATTTCATTTCATTTCATTTCATTTCATTTCATTTCATTTCATTTCATTTCATTTCATTTCATTTCATTTCATTTCATTTCATTTCATTTCATTTCATTTCATTTCATTTCATTTCATTTCATTTCATTTCATTTCATTTCATTTCATTTCATTTCATTTCATTTCATTTCATTTCATTTCATTTCATTTCATTTCATTTCATTTCAGATCAGATCAGATCAGATCAGATCAGATCAGATCAGATCAGATCAGATCAGATCAGATCAGATCAGATCAGATCAGATCAGATCAGATCAGATCAGATCAGATCAGATCAGATCAGATCAGATCAGATCAGATCATTTTAGATCAGATCAGATCATTTCAGATCATTTCAGATCTATTCTGTTCTGTTCTGTTCTATGCTATTCGATCGATTCCATTCCAATCTATTCAATTCTATTAAAATTTATTTCAATTTCAATAAATTTCATTTTGATTAATGTTGTGTTTCATCACATTCAAAAGCGCTTTGTGTGCACATGTGCGCTGTCTCATTTCAAAGAGCTATGGGCGCACATTTTATCTCAATTAATATGATCACAATTTTATCGTACTTCCAAAACTATGTGCACATATGCTATCTCAATTGAAAGATCCAGGTGCATATCTTATCTTATTTCAAGGTGCACACCTCATTTGTAAAGGCTATGTGATCATATTTTAATGAATTGCATGTTGTCTCTAGTCAAAGATCAATATATTGATATGTTATCATATTTCTAGGAACTATTTGCATACATGTTATATCATTCCCTAAAAGCTATGCATACATGTGATCTCGTTTTCAAGATCGGCATCCCAATTCAAAGATTCTTAAAATAAAAATGATCCATTTTTCAAAGAGCATACTTTATCTTATTCTTATGATTTTTGCTGCTCAATTATTAGATATCACCAACAATATCATCTGGTTTCTTTGTGAATATTCAATAATGTTTTACATTTTCATCTATCCATTCATCAAGCACCATGCATTATCTTAACGACATAGCATTATCATCTGGTTTCTTTTTAAATACTGTAGCATCATGCTCAATCATTAGACATAACCTACACAATCATTAGACATAAGGCCAATGTAATGAAATAACATAGTTCACGTCAGGGATTTTTTGAAAATGAGGAGGTGACTTTTCATTATTCATTATTCATTATTTCTCGTAACTCATATTCTGATGGATGTAGCCATGTTCGATAGAACTTTGATAGATTATCACCTGAATATTTTGAGTGTACATTTTCAATAGGCCTATGTACACATAGAAATCTTGATTTTATAATTCATCTTTTTCTTTATTTATGGTGTATTTTCATGCAATCAAAATTCAATAAAACAAGGCAAACACACCCCAAGTCCCCAAACTGTGAGTTGTTTACAACAACAATGACTGAAGTGAATGACTGACATGATTCCCCTGTCTCGACCGGCCCTCCCCGGCCCTAACCACCATGAATCATGATCCACACGATGTGCCCCACAGCAACTATAGTCATCAGATATTGTGGGGATAAAGGGGATACAGGTACAAGCATTCCAACTTGTTACGCATGATTTTGCATGTTTATCGTAAAGCCAAGGGTGCAAAATTTGAAATACTTTCAGTCTAACATTAAACATGCGCGGAGAAAATCACTTTCATCACCTTTTTACGGTCATGCACCATTCCCACACGAGCCTCACATTTGGGGGGTTTCATATGTAAGAAATTCAATAATGTTTTTTATTAAAATATGCTAGTTCTTCTTTGAAAACCAAGTGGTGATTCTATAATTCTCGGGCAGTTCTGCAAATGAACTAAGTTGACTTGAAGACGTGCTTCAACAAAGTCCCGATATACATGGCGCAATACGCGCAGCCTCTGTGCTATGTCAATACAGATAGGACACCACAAACGTAATCTTTAACAGATTGAGGCTATATCACATCGTTGCACTGGCATAGTTCTTATACAGCAGTGCCGGGAAGGCCAATGAGAGCCCAATTCAGCTGGGGTTGAGATACAGAAGGTACAGACGGTAGAAGACCCGTTTTGCGATTGTTCTTGATGTATTAATCAATTTTCGTACCGGATTTGTTTGGGGTTTTTTCAGCATAAAATATCAAATAATGAAATCAATAAAAATAATGATTTTTTTAAACTTTTACTCGGGCACCTGACGTGAACCATGTGATTTCATTCCATTGGCCTAACCTACACTTTCATCAGATTTATATCCATCCATCTATCCTTCATGCTCATCATTTACATAACTAATACTATCATCAGATTTATATCCATCCATCTATACTTCATTCTTCTAGACATAACATACACAATCATCATGCTCAATCATGACCTAACCTACATTCAACAACTCCCCCATACCTTAAGTACAGTAACAAAGCGTTGTTGATTTGAGATAAACCCACTGTTCATATGCAAATTACTAGGATAGCGAACCTTATTTGGAAACCGCAAAATTGTAAACAAACAAAAATGTTCGCACAAATTTTGTTCATTTTTTCGGCGTATAAATGCATTTCGCCATGAAATCCTTAAAGTTAGCAAATAGCTTTATATACCGAAATGTAGCTATACCCCTGAGGAAAATATTCTTGGCGAGGGCCATATGTAAAGGTTCACTTCTAAAGCCACAATTTTAGCCGAACCGTCGCTATCTGAGCGCAAGAGAATCGCAATTTTTGCATCATCGCGGCGAAATGTGTTCGCTTTGATCTCCAGGACCGTATCACTATTGAAACGGAGGGGTGTGTTTTGATTTTATACAAATATTCTATAAACATCAAAATGTGTTGTGTAAATTAAACGCATTCTTGATTTAATTTTTCTCCGAATGTTAAAGGTGGTGTGTGAATAAAATGCTATTTACATAATATTTTTAATTTCACAATTACTTGCGAAATAATTTGTCTTCTCTCATGTTTACCTTTTGTAACCCAGCCCATTCTGAAGTTCGATCGCCCATTTACGGGGAACGGACGATGTCCAAATAAGGGCCTAATTATAATAAATGTTAACTTTTTTTTCTCGATTTTTAAAGAGCAGCTATTTTTTTTATGTCAAATTAAGCCTATTAAAACAAGTTTTGTACTTGTTTTCATTAATTATCCAAAACGATATTCACATTTGAATGATGTAAATATGTTTGGTCGTTGTTGAACGGGGTTCAACAAGGTCTTCGTCGTTGTTTATCTTGAATCGACAACGGTAAGACGGGTTTATTTTGCTCGGACTGCCCTCGCAAAATAAACCCGTCTTACCGTTGTCGATTCAAGATAAACAACTCCGACACCTTATTGAACCCCTAACTATCATCAGATTTCTATCCATCGATCTATCCTTCATGCTCAATCACTAGCCATAACCTACACTATCATCAGATATATATCAATCCTTCATGCTCAATTATTATACATAACCTACACTCATCAGATTTCTTTCCATCCATCTATACTTCATCTATCTAACTTTGTGCAGTGACGTTAGAGCGTATTCTTATGATTGACAATTACACACATGCAAAAGAAGTGCGCTCAAAACCATACAATCTGACGTCACTGCACAGAATACAATATAAGCAGGTTCTCTATGTGGCTCATGGATTCAATAACACATCTATCATCATTAACCCTATTTATAACTACTTCAACAGATGTGCTTTCTTGACACCCAGGCTTCCAATTTTGGAGGATGTTGGACCAGGAGGTGCTGGTGCCGGTATGAATGGTGTATTGATGGGACGATATCCACGCTGGTTTGTACTCGGACATATTGAGTCTCAACAATGTGAATTAGCTGGATGTATGATGACCGCTGCTAAAGGTCAGTATAGCAATGGCAAATTGCATGTTAAATCTAGTACATCAACCATAGTTGAACGTATCTTAAGTGAATTTGACTAATTATGTAATAATTATACATTCATCCAGCAACTAAAAGGGTGTGTAATGAAGTCATCTAAGGTGGGCATGTCATACAACAACTCCTTTGATACGGCATTGGTTGAATGGAAAATATATTTCATAACTGGATCTTATCAGCATAGACTAATGCATTTATTGCTTTATCAACTATGCTATTCAGAGTCAGTTATGTCTTTGAAAGCCCAATCTTCCTGAATGTTTTATTATGGAATATGTAGGAATAAGCATGTACTGTAAAAGTGGTTATTTTCGCGCGTTTAAATGTTTGCGCTTTGCCGACTATCAGCCATTTCGCTTGTTTTTAAATTCGCGATTTGAAAGTTCATTACATAGACTTATACACAAAATAAATATGTTTGTGTGTTTATATTTTCGCGGTAGCTGCTTGAAGCGCGAAAATAAATGTATCACGAAAATGTCCACGTTTACAGTACCCTAAAGGCCATTACGGCTTAAATCACCCACACTGACTGTTACAGCCTGTTTACAAGACACTGACTGTAGTTTGAATTTGTGTGTCCTATCACACACATGTAAAATCACCAGCGGTCCACTACATGTACCAGTAACAGACACTGGAACAAGATGGTTATCTATCTGTATAACTCATTGAGGGCTAGGTGGAAATAATTCCTTTCCTGTGTCTTAATCTTGGCATACATATAAGTCACAAACCATGAGAGGTTAGTCACATTGTGGCTCTAATAAAGCGCCAACATGTGCAAAAATCACACGTTATTAATTAATTGAAACCATACACACATATTAATGTGGGAAATCAAGTTATAAATAACTCTAAAGGATTGTATTTGTCTTGGCTTGCTGTGTGCATAAATCTGTGGAGTCTTTTTTGGATAGGTGACCATAAGACTTATTACATTTTGAAATTAGTTATTACACAATGAGCAGACAGGCAGGCAGGCATTGCATGGTGGACATCATACACCTGCAAATATTGTCAAGTCAGAGCCTATATGGGATATATGTAGATTATTCATATCCAAGTACTGCTGACTGAAATGTTTGATGACAGTAGACAGCAGCCATTGGCAAGATATGATTAGTAGGGGGACATGCTGTAATATATTGGCTAGTAAATATGGAGCCATATATGACTAGTCGTGTGCTTGACTTGTAACACACTTACTTGCACCAGTATGTACTACTTCACTGACAGCGCTTCTTGATTAACAAACCAGCAACCTTCTTGCAAAAACCAATAGAAGTCTAAAACTAGGAATCTAAATTTAATATAATCTACACAAACCATGCCCAATCATGAACTTTATTCCAACAGATATAACTGAGATATAAAAGATGAGTTGATCCAGTTGATCTACGGATTAGCCAACTTGTCATATTTAATCCGCCTTAATACACCATCCAACGCCTGACATTATGGAAACCAACGCCTGACATTATAGAAGGCCTGGTTGTCATTGCGCCATTTGTGGGGGAATTAAGGCAGATTGCCTGCCCGCGTCTGTCCAGTCTCATATGCAATATAATATCTCTTGTAAGCTTCCTCTATAAGGACAAGGCTAGGTTACTCATATGGGTGGTGTTGATAGTCATAACTAAACCAGCAAGGCACTGCCACTTTCTATTCAGACAGTATAGTCCATGGGAGTATCACAGTGTTAATGACATCATTGCCTAGTCACTGTGATAACCACACGTGTGTGTCAAGCTGTCAAACTACAGTGGGTGGTACCTAATATATGTCAAAAAATATTGTCCAATCACTGGATTGAATTCTTGTTGCTAGGGAATTTCCATTTGGATCATGATGGTTGTTTTTATGCAATATACTGCGTAGGTATCTTGTGCCATCAATGTTGACATTTTTATTTGGAGCAATTTCTTACCCATCTGAAGAGATGCTTGTAATTGAACTTATGAATACCCATTACCCCCTCTCAAGAATGGCTACAGTCTGCAAATAATGTGGAATTGTCACATTCTACACACCTTATCCCCTTGACATCACAACGTAACGGAAAGATCATTATTATGTGTCCCGTAAACTAAAATTCACTCTTAAAATAGTGAACACCACATCAGATGATACTTCTAGCAAAAGATACCAAGGGTAATTAGTTTGATCAAAGGACATGTATAAAGGTTAATAAATGTTTTATAACCAACATGAATATAATATTCAATTCCTGTTGCAATGGTTGAAAAGTAGTTTTAAATATGAATGCTGATCATGTATTTAATGTGATGAAGCATCCAGCCACAACTGTGCCAGTGCGGGTTGACATTTGGCTTGGCTTGTGATGCTAGAATGATGCTACCAAAATTATTTTGACAGGAATCATGCTGTAGATTAAAACAAAAGCTAATTTTTTGTTTTGTGCTTCTTTTGCAGACGATGTGCGTCGTTTACGGACAGTGTTAGAAGCGGCCCAGCATCATATTCACAGTGCCTCCCAACTCTTCAAACTTTCCCAAGAGGCTTTTAAGGTGGCTACCCCAGCAGATGGTACCCATTATACCCTCCTGAAAGCCACATTTGAACTGGGCCTTCATATTATGCGTATAACGCTGTCTAATATGAACTGGCGACGTCGTGAGATGGTTAGGTGGATGGTGACCTGTGCCACAGAGATAGGAGTTAGTGCCCTTATCACTGTAATGCAGTCTTGGTATACACTATTCACACCCACCGAAGCAACAACGATGGTGGCTACAACTGTAATGTCACCTAACACTGCCTTAAGGTTAAATCTAAACTATCGTCAACAAGAGGAATTAGCTCGATGTGCACGTAGTGTTGCCTTACAGTGTGCTGCTAAAGACCCACCTTCGTGTGCATTATGTGCATTAACACTATGTGAGAAGGATCCTATAGCTTTCAAAGCAGCTTATCAGATAGTAGTAGATGCTGCAGCAGGTGCTAATCCACATATGAATTCATCACAACTCTTTACAATTGCAAGATATATGGAACATAGAGGTTATGCTAATCATGCATATGACTTAGCTGTGCTAGCTATGAGGAACTTAACATTGGGATATAATCAGGATACCCACCCTGCTATCAATGATGTGTATTGGGCATGTGCTCTTAGTCATTCATTAGGCAAGGATCAACTAAGCAATATGATTCCGTTGGTGGTGAAGAGTGTACAGTGTGCCTCTGTGCTAGCAGATGTCCTTCACAGGTTAGTATTTACATGCACATCATGTGTATTTCACATGGACATCACATGTTTACCACATTGATGTCACATGGGAATTGTGTACATGTCCCATGTATAACACCTACATGTCACATAACATGGTTTACTTAAAAGTTATATTCTTTAAAAAGAATTGTACAATAGTATACATACATACAATTTACATGTACATAGCGTGCGTGTCACATGTACATGAGTCCTTCAAGCATAGAGTAAGTTTGTGGGAAGATCGTGTGGCTTCGTTATACTTTTTCTGATATTTTCCCCAGATTTTATTTTTTCTAAGAAAATGTCACTAACCAAGAAATGGGAAATAACTAAAATTCTCAATGTACCCTAATACAATTTGTTGCATAACAGATTCAAGGCCAATGAGACTTTTATGTGCCATCCATGAATTTGGAGACGGAAATTAATACTTTCATGGCCTATTATTTTAGCAATGACTCTCTACATACATGGTAGAAAATGTATTAGTCAATGAAGTTACAAACATACAATCCTACATGTATGGTCAATGTTACTTGTATTAATCAAAATTATTTCCTGAAATGCCGTCTTAAGTGCACTGTGCGCCCTTTTTTATGACTGCATGTAGAGTTGTTATTATTTACGTCTTGTCTGAAATTTGTTGTTATTTACATCAATTTTATTTCATTTATTGCTATTTACAGATGTACCTTAACAGCTCCTGGTGTGGGATGTCTTCCTGATGGAAAACGTCGCTGTATTAAGCTCCTCCCCTATGACAAGGATCCAATGAGACAACTCCTAGACGCTGCTATCAATGCATACATCAATACTGCGCACTCAAGATTAACACACATTAGCCCAAGGCACTATGGAGATTTTATTGAATTCCTAAGCAAAGCTAGGGAAACATTTCTATTAGCCCCAGATGGACATATACGCTTTGCAAAACTCATTGATGAATTAAAGGTCATGTATCGGGGCAAAAAGAAACTGATGCATTTAGTCAGGGAACGGTTTGGATGACTAGCACGCTCTATGTACTATCAAATAGCTGGATGTAGCAGTCTAACAGGATATAGCAGTCTAACATTATAACTACATGTAGTGATAGTACATTATACGCCATGAACACATCCATCATATGTATATCACATGCATATAGCATAGATATCACATGGATACCACATGCATTTTACATGTGCGTCATATGCCTGGATATATCAAACCTAACATAACAATGATATCCAGTGATTACGCGGCAGCAAAACTGTGGCCTTGCTTCCAGTGGAAAGAGTGAGATGTACTAATATTGTATGCTTGTTGATTGATTATGGATGGTATTATACACTGTATAGAAATCACCATATTCGTATCATGCGAATTAGTGGACTATGTGATGTGCGTTTTATTTGTCTATAAAGTATGTAGACAAAATATTTATTTGTAAATGTTTTGGGATTTATATTGTTCATGATCATATTCCTGTTGAATTATATAATGATAACACATGGAATGCTATCTAACCATCAATATACTATTACTTTTCCTCTGGACAGTGACGTAACAGAACAAGACTAGTGCAGCATTTACGTACACGTATGTATCTTCCATCTTTGTACATGTTTTTCCCTACGCCAGCGCCTCGAGTAGGCGCTTACATTTATGTGCTGCATTTAGCAAATGACGCAGTTATGTCACTGTCTAGTGATAAACTGCTCAAAAAAAGTTTGGAATATTTTTTCTAGCACAAGATTTTCAATCGCAGGATATGTTCATTAAGTGTTATATATCCATGTAAAGCTGATGTGTTCATCTTTACACCGATACCAGATTTGAAGCAATCCCTTGCTCCAGTGCTCAGCTACATGCTTGAGAACATGGGGAGGTCACAATCTGAATATGCCAACATCAACACTATTTTTTGCTCAAAAGAACATCTTTGTCGTCTGTTCAATGAAGGGTTACATTGACCACTACAGTGTAGTGTGATGATCTATTGATTTTTAAGCACAAAATAGTGTTGATTTTGGCACTTTCAGATTGCAACCTCCCCATGTTCTCAAGCATGTGGCTGAGCACTGGAACAAGGGAATGCTTCAAATTGGATATCATTGTAAAGATGAACACTAAATTAGCTTTACATGGATATATAACACTTAATGAACACATCCCGCAATATTTGAAAATCTTGTGCTAGAAAAAATATTCCAAACTTTTTTTGAGCAGTTTAGATAAATATAATGTGATATCAATAGAGGGCAGTATCATTCTGAAGTTTGATAGTCATTCATCCTTTGTTTTGTATATCAGATCCAGAGAAAACTCTGGTCAGATAATTTGATAATCTCTTATAGAAAACAAATATTACACGTGCCCAGGTAATGATCATGATCAATTGTTATACATAAGGGCTGCTTGTTGGGAGTGTTTCAAGAATATTATGTCGCATTTATGTGCCTCCTGCTCTATGGTTTAATGATCTTCTTTCTGTTGCTTTCATTTAGCCATATTCTGGATATATGTTATTTTTGTTACATCCCAAAATCCAATGGTGCAATTGACATCAGCTGTGCATCCTTGTTGTAGTTGACCGTAATGGAGTATTACCAGCAGTTTAACCTAAGTTTGTTACATGTTAACCAGGTTAAACCTAGTTAAACTAAATGGAGCATGATGTGTTGCTTGTTTAACTATGGTTTGCTTCAATACGTTATGCTTGTTAATCTGATAAGCAGAAACTTAAACCTGATCCAAACCTATAAGTATTTAACCTCATAATGAATGACCTGGTTAACATAGTAACAACTATTTATCGTAGGTCAGCTGGACTGAGTATTGTCAACTGATATTCATAGGATGTCGTTGTTGTCATGTAATATATAAAGTAAGATAAGTAGATATTATAGTAGTAAAAGATGATTTATACTTTTGATTTGTTTTATAATAAATTTATTCAATCAGAACAAGATTATTTCATTTATGAAGGAAATCCATTTGGCATTAGTAATCATGGTCTGTGTGATAAAAATGATTATAGGCGTGTATATGTTACACAGGGTGGCATTGAACTTGAGTCATTTTGTCAAACTATATATATAAATTAAGGACATTTTATTTTAAATTCTACTTTTCGATTTACCATTTAATTTTTGTGTGCAAATTATTCAGTAAGCTATACAGCTCAATCATGTTTTAAACATGACTCAGAAAAGCTGTTTTATGATTTTTCTTGTTTAAAAAAAAGCAAATTTACTTTATACAACAATCTTTCTTATGCATGTTATTATTACTATTGATGAGAGCAATTCAATTTTAGGCATATATTACATTGGGCTAATATTTCCCCCAGAAAATATCTGTTTCATTTTTGTCCCGTTACTTTATTTTCTTTTAAGCGGGCAGACACTAGATCTACCTCAGACAGACAGTTGTCATTAATATGATCAGTAGTAATTTATCAGCTATATCTTGTACTAGAGAGAAATTGCATGTTATAAGAATGCTGCTATCAAATAGAAAATAAAAGGCTTAGTGATGAGTTATGCATATAGTATGGGACACAATTCCAAATCCATTAGTGTCTCTGATTGGCTCATTACAGGATATAATTTGATATACTCCTGTGAGTAACCAATCAAAAAGGCGCTTTTATATATCTCTCTATCAACCATACCACCATTCTTACTGTATCTCTGATTGGCTAAATGTATGGTATAACACTCTTTGTAACCAATCAAAATTGTACTTAGATGCCGATATATAGGCAGGTAGTGCTCAGGGGGTTATGTACACAATTCCAAATCTATTTGTTTGAATATGTGATATAATGAGGTATTAAGAGGTCACTAATTCATTATGAGCAAAAACAAAGCATAGCTGCTTTCAAATATATTACTTGGTACCTGTTATTGTGTTGAACAAAAAGTACATAATTCCAAGCTCATTAATTCAATTCTCCGAATTACAAATATGAAAGCCAAGCAAAAATGGTGTTAACTATAGTCTTTAATAATTAAACAAACAATTTCGGAAAAGCATTCTGCGTAAACAAGTTCAAGCAGTCAGGGATAGCGCTACTGGGGGTTCTTGCGCGTTTAGCGCATAGAAAGCGCATAGCGCATATTTTTTCATTTTCGCGCAATAAATTAGCTGAAAATCCAAAATAACCCCTTATTTTTCACACTTTTGTGGGGTTCAGGGTTCTAAAAACCCTAATTTAAAAACCTAGCGCTACCCCTGCAAGCAGTGTGTATGTATGCTGCATTAATGCATACACACTTGCGCTGTATACTGTGTAAGCAGTACACACAAATCCCTGTGCTAGCGCTAGTGATACATCAATCATGTATCTTGTAGATGCGTATACGCTATCAGGAACTTGTCCGTTCAATAATTAATCAGACTATAACAGATTAGATATCAAATACATGAACTGCCAGCCCATAATCAATATATCAAAGTCCATACTCAATATATCCACTCAGTTTAATGTGCATGTATCTGAAACTTTCCGCAAAATCTTTGGAGTTTAAAAATTGAACCCTGTGCAACTTGATAGTACTCTTTGCTTTTGTGAAATATATTCTTGTGTCAAGCAGTATACTGATATATCACAAATATGCTTGTCGTGTATGATAAGCATGTCACATAGGTGTACGTTAAATGCATGTCACACTGACCAACATCCTGATTTACAATGGAATGTATGCCTAAACTAGTTAAACCCTTGAATTTCTTGTTAAGGAATGGATGGATGGATATTTGCTGTAGTAGTAGTATACTGAAGTTGCCATAACTGAAATGTTATACAAGAAAAGATATTCAGTGTAAGACGTTTATTATATAAATGATAAAGATCAAAGAAGTTAAGAACAAATATACATTATTAGAAAAGAAATCAACAAATAATATTAGATTGTCTGGTTGAGGCATATACACCATGCAGTTGTTGTTATTATCATTTGGTACGGTTATAACCCAGGTTTCAAACTATCACTATACCTCGGCAGTTTGCACACCAATGTGCATCTCCACCTGACTGGAACATTATAGTCGTCGGCAGAGAATTTCAGCACTGGCCCTCGCGTGTGTGCTAAATAATGAGCATGTGGGCGGTAATATTCTTGACGCCATAGATACAATCAGGCCAATCCGATGCATGTTAAAGTCTTGTTATTCTATTCCACCAAATGGAACTGCTGTGCATTTACTGCACTTCCGTGTTGACGCTTAGTACGCGATCGTAACAGAAAGAAGTGCTGAACTTGTTTGCCGCTGACTATAATGTGGCATTATTAGTTGCAGACGTGTTTCACCAATACTTTGCTGGATGTTTTTGAGTGAATTCATGATTACTTGTAGATAGATAGGTGCAATATTGTAGTATGCTCACCTCATTATTTTTTGTGTTTACAAATGAGTGTGCTATGCCATAGTATGTCACATGTACTTCACATGCACACCACATGCATGTCACAAGTATTTCACATTCATGACACATGCTTATCACATGCATAATCCATGTACATCACATGTGATATGCCACTGTTAACTATAGGCAACCTGCCTGCATTCTCTGTGTATAATTGTGTACATATTGAGAAATGATTTGTAGCATTTTATTTTTGTTTCTCAATATATTTTTGTTGGCATTTTGTATACATGTGCAAACTGTTGAAATTTTGAGTTACTGTAGTTGTATCGTAAGTTTGGGGAGGTAGGGTGGAACTGAAATGAGATCATGATGTAATCATGATGGTCATACGGGCATGTACATTCAGTACTATTGAGGGGCCAAAACAACAGGAGTTTTGAGTTTTGGTTGGATCTTTTTTGCCGATTCCCAAATAGGGACGACCTTATATTGGACAAATTATGTGTTATGTAAAATGTATATATATATATTATTGATATGATGGTTAACACAGGTGCATATTGTAAGGCCCCGGACTATGCTTGAATATGTACATATAAGGCGTCTTATTAAGCTTAAATATAAAGCTTATATTTATCATGTCATACTCATGGTGTAATGTAACCATTCTTTTTAATAAAGACAATATAAAATTGAGCCTAGTCCTCTATGTTCATGTGAAAAATAGGAAGATGAAGTGGTATAACAATCTATGATCATCTTTTTAATTCAAGGATGACCTTTAGCTTGTTGACAGCAAGTTTAGAAGACTTTATTTTATTATATTATCTTTATTGAATGAAATGTCAGTAGTTGTGTTATATACCTCATGTGTGATTATTTTATTTCTATATAAACCTCATCAATGTGGACAATTCTGTGTATAAATTGTACAAGTTTATAAAAAAATATTGAAATACTTTCTTTTTTCTCATGGTATTTGTATTTGTGTGTATGATTTAATATTTCAATTTCCCATGATGCAAACAGAGTCCTATTGAAAAAAGTCAACATTCAGTTGCATGTAGGGAAATGGAAGCGAAACTGTTGCTATTGTCATGACTAGGTTTAATGGGGGGAACATAGGGAGCTTCCAACAATACAACGCATACGGTAATGGTTTAGACAAACGGCCAGCCCTCATAAATATGTAACACAACTCTTAGTAATATAATAAAATATAGATTGAAATAATGAGACATAATTATGATTAAATTGTGAGCGAGAAAGGAATTTCTGTTCCTCGACTCTAGCCAGCTATTTATGATTGTTTAATAAAAGATATTCATATACGCTTAGTAGTGTCGAACCAATCGGAAAGAGAGAAACTAAAATATGCATGGTGCATTGCACTCTGTGTGTGTGCGTGGTTGAATGTGCGCACCACAGGCTTTGTTTTGATTAGTTATTCAGGCATCACGGGTTCGCCGATTTTCATTGTGGGTGTTCACAAACTTGTTAACATGTTTTATTCATTATTACATAGATCAAAATTATGCTCAAATTGTGAATTTTGATTTGTATAGTGTCGTGTATGAATTAGGTCAATACACGCGTATGTTTGTTTCTGAATATTAGACAAATCAATGCACTTGCGCAAATGTTGATATACTCAAAATAGCACTCCCCCTGCGGGTTGTGCTATTATTCACACATCAACATCAGCACGCATGCATTAATTTGTCTAATTTATCTTGAAACAACACATATGCATTTATTGACTTATAATTAAAGGTACAACTCATTTGAAATGGGAGAATTAAGCGGTCAATATAGACTTCCTTTTCATAATTGTTTGTGAATACCCAAAATAAATTGACCAGAAAGACAAATCATGAAGTGTGAAAATCTCATATATTTCCCATTATGAGGCGCTGGGTACTTGGTCTTAATTGAAACAATTGACTTCCATAAAACTAGAAGTCAATAAACATCACAATTATTAAGATTCTTTGAATTATATAATGGCACAGGAAATGCACCGATTGTTATTGATTTAAAAAGTCCAACTGAATTATTATTTGACCATTCTCCATCTTAGCAATCCAAAGTATTACCATTTAATGTATACATTTGGATTGTTCCATTTAAATAGACTTTGCATAACGAGTTATCTGCCCAGTTGATCACAAATATTCAATTGTATACTGCCTATATTATAGAATATTGTTCTATTATACTTAAGATATCAATTATCCTATATGTAATGTATTAAGATTTCAAGTATAACTGCCTATCCTTAGCAGGATAAATCCAAATTTGCTAGTAAAACAACTATGGTTAAATAATTTTCCAAATCTAATATTGATATAAACCAATCTAATCGAATGTAGAGAACCTCTCTATTCTTATTTATGTATACATCCTGGAGGCGAAGTATTACCACAGACTCAACTAATTTTAAAGTCTTGCTTTCTCACCATTTGTATCCCAAAAACGTACATAAACACTCTTATATTTCACCAAAACACTCCTATCATCAGATTTAAGGTGATTTCTGTCCATTCACTATACAGTGGGCTATGAACTTTCTGGGATGAACATATCCAAAGTGTTCTATTAATTAGTGTAGTCTGGTTATAACGTATGTGCCTGCAGTAGGGTATGGATTGAAGTCGCACAGTCAAAACTGGATTTTTTAAAATTCCACTGCATGTATCGATATTCTAAAGGCTTTTTGTTCCATTGGATTCAATTTATAGGCATGTGATCCTTTGATGACACAATCTCAATTGATCACTCAACACACAATTCATTTGTATCTCTTAAATCTTTTTGATAAACCTGATATTCACAACCCCATGGAGTCCATTAAGCAGCTTATATGATTTTAATTGAATGTGTATTGACTGATCTTGTCCCATTCTGTACACTAGGAAATGTGTACTTCTCTGTTCTAATTTACAACATCCTGTATAATTCAAATTGGTTCCACCATGATATTCAAATTTGAACACAGTCTGTGTTCAAATTTGTACCACCCTGTATAAAATAACATTGTACCATCCTGGTATGGGTCAATTCTTATCCAATGGACTCGTATGTCAAGTTCATTTGTTCTGTGTAAATCAGTAGATTGTTTTGTTGTGCCCATCTTTTTATGTCAAGCTCTAGTGAACATGTTGAGTGTTATGGTGTGGATGGTTTTGCTGCCTTACTCCACCATTTTTTTGCACTCAATATTAAAAGCAATGTTTAAAATGTTTTGTAAATTGAGTATGATGATTGGCTTAAATTGGCATTGTTTAAATGAACAATTTAGTAAGTGATTCGCTGATGATATAGGTTAAATTTTAAAATCCCTTGGTGTGTAATGTTACACATCGGGGCTACATGACCCTATTCAATATGAATCATTTTAACTCATAAAACTATTTTATGTGACATTTCTAAACCACTGAACTGTAATGTACTGTTAGGTCTACTGTAAAAGCTAACATTTTTTCGCGTAAAGATATTTTGATATCATAGACATTTCGCTAATTATTTTTTTCGCGGGCGACCTTCTGGATGCACTGCATGAATGTTGAAAACAATATTTGTGCGTGTTATAATTTGCACAGAAAAATATTTTGCGCGAAAAGCGCGAAAATAAAACCTCCGCGAAAATGTCAGGTTTTACAGTATTTTGAAGTATTCACTTACTCTCCCAACAATCCCTTTTACTTGCTATGGTAAAAATAGCCAAGTGAAACAGCTCCTTTAATTTGAGAGATTCTTCAACAAAAATGGCTTTGTATGATCTGTTCTTGTCATCTCTGATTGTATTGATAATAGAAAAGGAGAGATAATAGCACCTCTTAATGTTACAGTGCAGTTTAGAGGTCAATAAAGAGGTCAAAGGTTAATGTATAGGTGTACTAACAGGTACATTTACTGTTAAAGTGGTAATTTTCATGTGCATAATTTGTCACAATTTTGTGTGTCAAATTCATAATTTCATGTGTCTCTACATGACACTAGAAATATGTGTGCATTTTTATATTCCCACAACCCCTATGTTTGGTGAAAAACTGCAACAACAAAAAGTTAGCCTGAAAATTAACACTTTAACTATAATTATATTCTATATTGTCGGCATAGTTAAGTCTGCATTCCAGTATGAATGACATCTGTAACACAATCATGTTTTGTATTATACAAACCATCATCATATAAATATCATGGAGAAATAGATGCACAATGCAGGATTGAGAAAGTTGAAAGATTTTCCAATTTTATAATAAATAAATTATTTGGATCAATTGAAACATTTGTGTCATTGTCTCTTTCTTATATTAGCATACTTTCTTATGTTTGCCGAATCCACGGTCAGAAGTTAGTCAAAGGTTGGTTGCGAGAATCCATTTAGATTCTTGCAAAAGATTTTGCGAGAATCTATATCGATTCTCCTCCATCCAAATAGTGTGTTAGACAGTTATCTGCGAGAAATAACTTGGATTCTCGCAACTTCACTGGCGGGGATCTTTGCAAGAATGGATTCTTCGGATTATCATGGCAGGTAATAGAGGAGGAGGCCAATCGCGACACTACTCAAACGATATATGTTTGTAGCCGCCTATTCATTGCTAGGCTTAGGCGTAATTCACTTTGACGTCGTAAGAATAACCCTCCTTGAAGTGGCCTTTGAATTTTTGAAAGTGATGTAGACTCACATGGATACAATGGGATTTTTAGCTTCTTATAGTTTTGGTGAACAAAGTTCAGTAGTCTGCCTCGATTCTGCTGTATGCATCAGAAACGTAGCAATATTTGATTCAATATTACATTTTTCGGTCAACTTCGGTCACAATCATCATAAATCGGTACGATATACGATTAAGTTTATTTTGAACTATGTCTGAATTACAGGAAATTGCAGGAAATACGTGAAAATGACCAAACTGTCGGACTTATTTCCTAATAATTCAGTTTGGGAATAAAATTTCCCTAAACAGAATGATGTATTCAATAATTCGTAACTTTCCAAATATACCGCAGATTTCGGTAGATGTTTTGCTGAAATGTGCGTTTCCCTGAGATCTCTTTCGGTGGTGTAAAATATTATCACGCATGCTTACGAGGGACCAAACATCCATTATCTTAATTAAGAAAATAGATGTTATGCCACTCGTATGCATGTGTGATAAAAATTAACAAATAAAATCTAGAAACAGTTTTAGTGTGATACGTACACGGGACATCAAAACCACTCGAGTGTGGAGGTTGGTCGCGGCTATACACATGTCTTGAAAGGCCGATCCAAGGAGGATTATTCTCACGATATACAATAGGGTGATAATTGATCATGAAAGAAGGGAATAGGATTAGAAATAGGGCTAATTTGCGAGTCAGCTCCTCTATTACCTGTCATGGGATTATCCTCAAATTTCTGACCCTGTAATCTAAAAGTGAAGGTGGTTATTTAAATGTTTTGACTCTACCTTCCAAGTGCATTCTATTGGCACTTAACTGTCTTTGCACTCTCATCTACCAAAAATTGAGAGGAATTGCATGAAACATCGTATGCAGATTATTTAAATTTAACGCAAGCACACTTGGGTATGTATTAAAATAACTTGGAGAAAAATAATGTATGACTGTTCAAACCTGCCAATATATGCTCATAATTCCGTAATTTGTAACCATGTCATATTGAACATAAACTGAGCTAAAAAAAATAAATCTTATAATTCCTTTGCAAGGACACTCTGCATAAAACTGACCATATTTGTTCATACGAGGGGGTATCAAAAGTGTTTGATATCACCCAGAAGTGAAGGAGCTATATCGATGAAATCTTGACAGTGTAATCCTGGTCCTTAAAAACATAATGGTGCAAAAATGTTCTCGTAAGTATGTTTACTTTTTATACTGGTGGTGCTAGATGCCAAGGCCATGTAAATTATAATGGTCCAATAACTGATTCATGTGGGACCCATTCCAGAAGAATATTAGCTCAGAATTGTTTTTAATTTTGTCATTTGTCACTCGTGTCTCAATTTATCTCTGTAAATGACAACATTTCTAAGCCTCATACTCCTCTGGCTGGAAGGCGTTCCACAAGGATCAGTTTTTTGGATTATCGTTTACAATGTACACAACACCGTTGGGAGACGTCATTCATTTACATGGCCTTGGCATCTAGCACCACCTGTATAAAAAGTAAACATACTTACGAGAACATTTTTGCACCATGTTTTTAAGAACCAGTGATTACACTGACAAGATTTCATCGATATAGCTCCTTCACTTCTGGGTGATTTCAAAACCTTTTTGATACCCCCTCGTATATAGGTAGGTATAATAGGTCAGCCCTGTCATCGGTACTTTTAACCGTTTGCCGTTGACAACAAACCAGACGTTTTAACATATCAGTTTACGCTCTACTCAACCATACAGTAGATCAACCCAAGCGATCGCGTCATGTCCTGTAAGAGACTTTTGTTTACATTTGCAAAAAGGTTGTATCCCGAAAATCGGCTGATTCTCGGACATTACCCCTAAAAAAGTATGCAAATATCAGGATTTTGTGTAAAGATGATTAGATGGGCATGTGAAGGAAACCCTTGGGCAAATATTTCAAACGATGACCCCTGATTGACTAGGATTTTGAAAAAAAAACCAAAACATTTTGACAATTTTTTTATGGTACCGTCTGTACTTGTCGACTGAGAGCTGTGTTTATGGTCAACGGCATGTTATTTTGTGACATCACTCCGGGCCGACCTATACAATAATACATCAATACCATTAGCACATGTCAGTAACTAAGAGATTGTCTCAATCACAAAACAACTAACAGTATTCAATTGGTTGCTGAATTGTAAATAGCAAAGTTATAATCAGGGCTGGAATTTGTTTTTTCAACCAGCCAGTTGGGATGGGGACTTACAAAAAATACCTGCCTGACAGAAATTCCACCAGCCAGTGTGTGGCACTTACATTGTGAGTTTGACATTTTTTACTGGGTACTTTTGCATCTTCACGTGCCCAATGCTAACTATATGGATGAAACTGTTCAAACCTGACTATCAATATTAGCAGATTGATCCTTATTGATAATGCCCAATTACTCACTGATTACTGAATGACAATTCTATAAAAAATACTGCAAGTCACGACTTGCGAATCCCCCTGGCTTGGAGATCAACTAAAGTAAGTCAAAGGTTACATAGGGGTCATGTTCACCCGGTGTTCATGTTTCTTTTCTCCAATGTTATTAGAGAAGTATTGATTAATTGCTTGTCTGTGTTGTCTGAATCACTCAATATGAGCAAACTTGGATGGAAGTGTTCTTTGACTACTTTTACATAATCGTACATTTCTCTCTAATCATTGAACCAAATCAACCGGTTTCCTTCAAATTATAGCCAACTAATTTGACTTTGTTTTATCGTTTGAATTGCTCTATTCAGACACTTATTTGCTCAATTTTTATGTGCCAAATTCACCATTATTTTGTGCTCAAAAGAACATCTCTTTATCATCTGATCAATGATGTGTTACATTGACAGCTACACTGTAAAAATGCGGTTTCAAACTTTGAAACAACTGGAGTTGTTCCAGTACCCTGCTTAAATGACTGTTTATATACGCATGCATTATTTATTAAAGCCAGGTACGGTACTTGAAGAAATTCTATTTGTTTGAAACTTTAAAACAACATTTTTGTTTTGTTGTATGGCGATGATCTATGGAGTTTTGAAGACAAAATAGTGGGGATTTTGGGACATTCAGATTGAGACCTTCCCACGTTCTCAAGCAAATGGCTGATCGCTGAAACAAATGATACAATATAATTGTAACATTGGATGATACCAACTGACCAAAGAAATGATTGTGCAATGGTAGACAATGTGATTTAAAAACATTCGAAAAAACAGCCAGATTGAATCCAAATGGTTTTTTTTAATGCCTGTTCATACCTCAAAGCTACTAGTACCTTTTTCGCACACAACAAGAAACCGTTATCGCTTTCCCAATTTACTTGTCCTGAATCAGTTGAGGACAGATGGGCATGCAACGTGTTTAGCCGTAATATAAATCGAAAATCCATTCATCCATCAAATAAATGAGCTCGTAGTTGGATCTAGGGTTCGGGCTGAGGGTCCGTCGCAAGGCGTGCACTCTCCGCTTGGCCTCCCTCGCGGTTTCCGCCCGGTTCTCTTAACTGAGTGCCGGGTGAGACCGGAACGTTTACTTTGAAAAAATTGGAGTGTTCAAAGCAGGCGATACAGCCTGAACAGTAGAGCATGGAATAATGGAATAGGACCTCGGTTCTATTGCGTTGGTTTTCGGAGTCTGAGGTAATGATTGAGAGGGACTGACGGGGGCATTGCGGTGTGAGAGGTGAAATTCTTGGATCGCCGCAAGACGACCGACAGCGAAAGCATTTGCCAAGAATGTCTTCATTAATCAAGAACGAAAGTTAGAGGTTCGAAGGCGATCGAAGTTCTAACCATAAACGATGCCAACGAAGTATGGTTGCAAAACTGAAACTTAAAGGAACTGGCGGAAGGGCACAGAGGGGCCATATACGAGAACACCATTCATGAGGTTCATGGTTAAGCAGGACATGCGGCGGTACAGCAAGACCTATCGCTACGGCGTGATGGCAAGCGGTAGCGGGCGGCGGCGATGGCGGCGAGAGAGTGAGGTGATGTGAGGTACCGCCATAAAACGCATCATGCCCGCTTTAGACGGGCGTGATCCAGAACAGGGCTGTTGGCGTAGGTACAGTCCAAGGGACTAGGTGAAGTGGAGAAGGGTATGAGAAGGGTATCGGGCATCGGCAAACTTAGAATCTCCACAAGCCCACAAAAGTGCCGGTACCCAGCCGTAAAATGCCGCCGTGCATCTAACTTAACGTAAGTGCGCTCACGCGCCACTTGGAACCTCGCCAAGTGCCACAAGTGGCGTGCGTGCGGATGTCTCGTGTCTAGCGAGATATTATACATTTCATTTATTTCATTAAGGACTGCCAACTGCCATGCTCAATTCATACACCACATGTTTTCATAAAACACAGTAAATTGGAATGGCGGAAAGGCAAGAGTCCTAGAGCAGGGCTCCTCCCTTTTTCCGCCTGTTCCTGGATTAGAGAAACCCAAATTAGAACCCCTTGCAAACGCAAACACACTTAGAACAATACAATAATAATGTCGAACCCGACTGAAATTGAGACTTGATGCTAGTCCTAAAATTTTCTTTTGTATAGCCGAAACCCGGCCTAACACATATTTGCGATCATTTTTGAACTACTATTTTATCCTCACTATTATTAGATTGGAATAGAATTTTGATTAAGGCCACCATCCTTATGATCAGGGTGAATATGGACCTTTTTTCCCCCGCTCCTCAGATAGGCATCATCCGATAAATTAGAGCGCACCACACACCTGTAACAAATTTCAACCTTTTTTTAACGTGTCGTTCACACATTATTTTGATCTCAAATCATTTGACTCAGCGTGTAAGGCATTTGGGGACGTGCCGCTCCAGTGGGTCGTTTTTTCATGAGACATCCTTAGCCATGGGTAGGCTTTTCAGTGAAAAATCCTTAGACATGGGTCCTGTTTTCGTGGTTTTCGTGAACATTTGCCAAAATTAGGTCTATTTTCACGAAAATTTGCCAAAATTAGGTCTATTTTCGCGAAAAATCACCCTTAAAAATGGGTATGGGTTTTGAATCTCCAGCGGCACACCCCCGACCAAACCAAATCCGAGTACCCCCCTCCCGCTTTTTGCGGATGCCTGCTTTAAATCGATGTCATTGGATATCACAAAAATAAACATTGCAATCATAACTGCCAAACGATGATTGGCAGCAACAGAAATTTACAATCAAAACAAAACTGATTGGATCAAAATGGAATTATTTTAATATCAAAAATGCCTTAAACTTACAAGTTAAGTATCAATTATGATATAATATTCCATCAATTATCATTTATCAAAAGTATAGAATTTAGAGCTAGAAAGAGGTAACTACACATTTAAGATATTATAAAAGAAATACTGAAAATATTGCACCACTTTCCAAAGGAATTGTATTTCTTACGGAGAATTACAAACATATTAGAGCTCATTCAGCTGTTCATAAAACAATTATAGCAATTGTAAATACTGTAAAATCACTTAATTTGGCGAATTTGGCGATGGATGTGGATTTGTGAAATTTTTGCATTGAAGCTAACAGTAAAATTTCCAGATTCGCTAGCTTAAATGCCCGCTAAAATAGCAGTTATTTTGAATTCGGGAAATAAAGTATCTGCGAAATTATAGTGTTTTACAGTTCAACAAAACTTGAGTTGAAGATACTTGAATGTTGGTTAACAAATTTGGTTCCATGGCACTCTGTCATATAAACCTGTGTCATTATCAGGTTTTCCAGTACAACATAGGAGTAGTTGGAATTCAATGTGATTTAATTTTCATGAAAGATACTGTCTAAGTATAAGCTATTGACTGCAAAATTCAGTTACAGGATTTCTGACCTGATCTGCATATGTATAAACAATGGATATCAAGTTTAGGTAGAACCCAACACAAGTATATTCTTTGTGACCCACAAACACCCTAAACAAGTATTTACACAATTATATTCTCCTTTTCTCTGCACTTTGTACTCCAGGTATTTCAAAAACATGGTTGAGAAGACAAATAGAGTTCACTTTTAGGCATCATCTTTATAAATAGTACTGAATATGTTTCAATTTTATACATAATATTAACCCTTATTTATGAATACAAATATAAAACATATATGGCACAATCAAGACAAATATGTGACCCATCCCATCGAAACTGACAAATTGTCTGCAAGGCTCTATTGTTAATAACAAAAGAAGTTGGAAAAAATTGAAGAATTTTCAACCTTTTGAGTTTCATAAAACCTATGCTCCATGGGCAATTTTGACAAATTAGGTGTCATTTTAAAGCTACAGTAACAAATAGTTCTTTAACATGAATTTTAAATCTCAATTTTCATATTTGGAGACAACTGGTCTGTTTGGGGGAGGGGTACTTAGTGGATGTGAGGTTAGGGGATGTGCCACCAATAAGGGTCCCTTTTTTACCCGTCTGGTAAATGAATGACCTCTTTTCATAGCCATTTTTGGTACATTTATGGTTCTAAAATCCTTAATTATGCTGTTCTTCACAGAAATCTTAGCAAAATATGTCAAATCTATAGGAAAATTATGGGTCTCTGGTAAACATTTGGGTCCATTTCCCCCCGAAAATTGGTAAATGTTTGGGTCAATTTTTATTTTGCTGGCGGCACATCCCTACTAAAAAAATATCCGAGTACACCAATCAGTTTTTAGGAGAAATATCTCACTGAACAATGACTTGAAAAACACCGTATGCCGCTACCTAAACATCAATTGCAAAAGACATCACCGGTTCAAATTCATGTGGAGTTGACACTAACGATGATAAATGATATGTTATCTTACCATAGACAATATCCAACACATAAGAATAATGTTGACTAGTTCTACTTTGTCTTGATCATGCCATATACTCCTTATTGCTTTCTATACAAGTATGCTGTCAATTAGCCTACTCCAAACACTTAAACTGTCTAGTGACTACATGTTTAAGCTTATTAACATTTTAATTAAGTACAAAGCTACCTATATTTCCTATTATTATTTATATCAGGCTTTTTAACGGTACAATAAAACTGTGTATTCAATATTGTTTAACCTAAGTACCCAGGAGCATCCAATATTCTTAAAATATTGCCGTCCAATATTTTTTAGTCTCATACCCATTATTTGTTCGTTACGAATATTCGTCTATACTATTGTATACAAAGGAGCTCACGCAACTTTAGCGTTTATTAAGCATGCAGTCGAGAATAATTTTCGCTGGTTGCATGGGTTTCGCAACGTGTTATCGGCTTAATGAAGCAGGCTTACGTGGGGAACCACTACGAAAACAACAAATCAACAAGTTTGCAAAATGTCCAAACCGCAGCAGACTCCCGGGAGATTCGCTTCTCTCTAAGTGATGATGATTTTAATGAACTTTTGCGGAACAAAGATTCTGCAAATACAATTAAACCAACACGCAATGGAACTATGGGTAAAAGCCTGATATAAATAATAATAATAATATTGGATGTCTTATTTTCAGGTGATACAAGAAAATATAAAATATTGCACTCGTCTCCCGACTCGTGCAATATTTTTTATAGCTCGTGCAATATTTTCTTGTATCACCCTCAAAGCCATCCAATCTTATATAATTACATTATGACCAAAACTATAAATTTGTCAATCATAATGGTAAAAATGTAATTCATGTGTCCGTTTATTAAATTGACATATGAATTGTGATTTTTAATATAAACCTTGCTCCCATGCCTCCTTCAGACCATACTGATTGAAGAAGGCATGCCCAGCACCATGTGGTTCAGAGGTCACATTGAAACGGTAGTCCCATGGATCACAAAGTCAATTTTACCTGGGCAGTTCAAAGGGCACAGACTCTTTCATAAAAGTTTGGTATCTGTAAGGACATTGAACTAAGTTACAGATATCTTGGCGTTAATACACCAATCAAGAGATGGGTCTGCCAAGTTAATATATAGAAAATATATAAAAGGGACCCCCCCCCCCCCCACTGAAAAACATTACTTGCAAACAATGATTGATATCTATGACCCAAAATTTAGAAAAGACTGATACATATGAAGGAATGTTTACTAAAATCTTGACCACTGATTCAAATCTTGCCAAGTGAGTGTAATATGAAGCACAGAAAGTTTAAAATTTACATCCACTATTAAATGTATATCCTAATCCATCTCCATACAATTAATGATTTATCTAGGTTTCTAGTAGAAAGTCTGCAAGAAATAATTTATTCTAAAATTGCAGGTTAATAACCATTTTTCCGAAAATTGAACTTAACCATAGATTCCAAGCCTCAGAAAAGATACATGCAATTTCAAAATGTCTTTATTGTTATGGAACAGAGGATTAGAATAGATTGCTTTTTATGTCTCATATACAGGGACAGGGGGTCAGTTTCAATACCAAATGTCAGATCAATAAGCATTTACACATTGAATGGATGACTGTTATCTTGGATTATCTGTTGTTTTTATGCTACATACATTAAAACACGAAGATTCACTCACTCACTCTATAAGCCTTTACGGATTAATAAGCCTTATACACATCGAGTCGAAGACAGTTATCTTTTTTGCACCATCCATTGTTTTTATGCTATATCTATTAAACCAAGATGGTTCATCACTCATTGCATTCACAGATATGTTGGACTAATATGAGTGATTGATTGTCATCATAGTGTAAAAGGATTACTATTATAATTATTGTAATACAGTGCCCATAATTGACCTGTTAAGGGAGGCAGTGGCGTAGCTACGTTTTTCCTATCGGAAGGGGGAGAAATAAAAGTGAACTGACAAGATTTTACCGATGACACAAATGGGTGTGTAGCGCGCAAGAATTTGCACTTTTACACTTATGTTGCCATGGTTGAGGTACATTTTGGTTCTAAACAAGCACATGCGCACGAAAAATTGCTATATTTATACTAATTTGACCTTCATAATTTCATAATTCCATGATTCTCCTTGTCAATGAACCGACAGTGCCAATTTCAACCGACAGACTCAAAATATTGGTGGGGCGATCGCGCCCCCTCGCTGGCTACGCCACTGATTGGAGGATTGTATATATGATACTGAAACTGATATGTAAATTAAATAATACATATGATTAACATGGTAACTTAAAGTTAAAGGAATCAAACTAATGCACATCTTCTTATAATGTGATTTTGATTACTGTAAAAGTGGTAATTTTCGCGCGATTACATTTTCACGCTTTGCCGACTTGCAGCCATTTTGCTTGTTTTTAAATTCACGATTTGAGAGTTCATTACTTAGACTTATACACAAAATAAATATGTTTGCATGTTTTTATAATCGCGGTAGCTGCTTGGAGCGAGCACGGAAATGAATGTAGCGCGAAAATGACCACATTTAAAGTAGCTTGTTGCTTCTTGCATTTCAAATATTTTCTTCCACACAGAGTGACGGATGTTTAAAATAAAAAATAATCCATACCCCAAAACGTGCCCCCTATCCCTGATGAGTGATTGATATGTGCTTATTCTTCCTTTGTTTGTGTTGGCATACCTTTAGGCATAGAAGGAATCTTATAAGGAGATCTTCTATTGCTCTTCAAATAATCAGCTACACGTGGCCTTTGCTTGAAAAAATTATAGAAAGACTGCAGCTTTGGGAATTGGTCAAGTACAGGCACAAGAGGGCGTCCCACGTCATACATGCCAAATTCTACATTGACATCCAGGGTATCGAATACCATGAAGTCCACCCAGGTTACATGATTTCCTACAAAGTAGGCTGCCGTCTGAAAGAGATCAAATAAACAAGTATTGGATTATTAACAGCAATTCAATTTGAGTCCAATAGCATTTATTGTGAGTATTCCATAATGTTACTTTTCTAGAAAAAGATTGAGAAGTATATCTATATGGTAAAAGCAGTCATGTCCTGTTCAAACTGTTGGGGTGAAGAAACTAGTGCATGTCATTGCTGTGGAATGGGGAAAATGTTGGGATCAAAAATATATTTGTCTAAACTTTCCTGATGCGTTACAGCTTACATCCTATCATAATCATGCTTACAGGCCATTATATAGTTGATATTTACTACATGTACATGAATTTTTGCCGCGATAGCGAAGATGGACCGGGTTGGAGACTGTATTTTTAAGGTATTTGTTAATTTAATTCACATCAGTTTGTCCGAGTCTATACATTATCATTCTTTGGTTCTAATTTGTTTTTCTGATACAGAATTGGTGTAAGATCGATGTACAATCCTGGAAAAAAGTCTTGGAACGTTTACTTGCAGGCCTCAAAATAAAAAATGAAGAGGGCATGCAATTTGAAAGGGTCACCAACTTTCTCCAAGGCAATTATAATACTTTTAAATGGAGTGAAACAGCCAGAAATTGATGGCATCAAGGCAACTAGGTTGGGCATCGAAGGCAATTGCCTTCCGATGCCTTCGATTAATTTGAGCCCTGCTTACTTGTTAACAACTGAAAAAGTAACACCCCCTTTCCCCATGCAATGTTGAGAAATGTATGTCTTCAGCAGTTGTTTAAGGTGTCCCAACATTGATTGATGGGGTGTGGGGAAGGGAAGATTGTTGTTTAAGATGTCCTCTTCTGCTCTTTTAAGAGCAGAAGAGGACATCTTAAAACAAAACAAGCATCATTTTAAGATCAGAAAACAATTCTGATAATAATGTCCAAAAACTTGTAACGCGTTCCAAGGACTTTTTTCTTAAGATTGTATATCTTTTTAATATTGGCTACTTTTTTCTTTTCATTTCAATGCACAGTATTGGATATAGAGTCTATGTTGAGGCAATTTAAATGCTGATTGAAAACATTTAATAAATTTCATGCAGGAAAGATCAGAGTGGACATTTGTTACATGGCATGTATGGTAATCTATGCACAGAGAAGGCTAAGAATGCTGTGTTTTTTTTTTATTGGCTTGAGCTAACATTGAACAGGACCACACTGGGGAATTAATACTACCATCCACTGTGCAGTGACTTCAGAGGTTGTTAGAATGATCTAATGATTCAACCTTTTATTGTATGTGTGAATTAAATTTGATGGATCAAATTTGAATTCCTTTTAATACTTAGACTTCTATATTACTTTTATTACGTGACTAATGCATTGACAGTATTTCAAGGTAAATGGACTATAGAGAATGAAAGAGATTGTCATGGTATGGCAGGATCAATGCATTCTAATAATGAACTTATCTGGCCTTATACAATACTCAGGGATGTGGTTAGAGCAATTTACAATGTAAGCTTAACTGAATTTATTGACCAAATATGGATGTATTTATGTGAACAAAATGAGGAAATGCCATGATATACTCAGTTTTACTTCTATATTTTTAATGCTCATTTACTACAATTTTGTGGTGAATTAGTACAGGGCTGAAGGGCTATCATTGACTGTCAGTGCCGGGCGCAAATTACTAGTCCCGGGCTGGCCCGCCCAGCGCCGCTGGCTGTAGCTACAACCCTGATAATGCTACATAGTTAGAAATGAAATGGGGCAAACTATTTCCATGAGGTACTGACTATAGGCTTATTACGGGTTGATAGACCCTTAGCCAGGAGAGTCGGCAAAAAGTGTGCTTTATAATACCAATAGAACCATAGTGATTGGTGTATCATATATCTCACCTCTCCTTGTATCTGTGGTGCTAATTTCTCCAGGTATCCTAGCCACATTGGTGCAATATTCTTAAAATAATCGTCTCTCATTTCAAGAGAAAAGTCTGGATCATACAGAATTTTTGATAGCTTACTGCGAATATCCTCTGTAAGGGATGAAACATGACAATTTACGTTAAAAAAAATATATATAAAAAAAACGATGGTAGACTATAGACAGCTTTGAGATACTCCCACACATGTATATCCTTTCAACCAATCAAAATTACATACATTTACTCACAATTCATTGAATTTTACCACTTTATATATTTTGGAAAAATTAATAACACTCTATGAGCATGTTTCTACAGAGAGTTATTAGACTGCTTGAGCCCGCTAATGGCTCTGTAGAAACATGCCCTCGCCGCCTTTTGACATCGTTAGACGTCTAAGCGTCCGCCGGCAAATTATCCTCAAAAAAGCAGGATAGCGGCGAGAGATTGGCCAGATAAAAGACGGCGGGAGCTCTGTAGAAACAGCCCGCCGCGAGATTAGTAGGCTAATGGATCGCTAACCGGAAATTGCCTTGACCATGTGACTGCCGCATCAATCAATAAACTGTTGATGATTTATGATGTGACCGATGGGACGGGATGGGATAGTGTCAAGTTGTTGTTCATTTCTAGTGTGATAATTTGAATTCAGGCCGTACCATTACAATTTAATTATTATTTAAGTCTTCTATTTCCCCATTTGTGAGTTTATTTACACTCTGAACTTCTGAAGCAATGATCAGCAAACAGGGTTATCAATTAAATTCGGCAGAAGAAGAAACGGGATGAAAAGAATAATTTGCTAACTCTGTATAATCAGAATTATAGTGAAAAATCAGGCTACATTTTTAATTGTTATATAATATTATTTAATTACAATATATTATTGGCTTGATCATCACAGAATCTTGACTGTTGTTGCGAGTGTTGTACACCATTTCGACTCAAAACTCGGCACACAATGCATTACGTTCATAACCCTTGACCTTCTCTTGCCGGCTAATTTTGACATTATCCTTCTTTTGCGTGTCTGTAAAAACAGTCCCGTTCAAGTGTATCCGCTTTTCTAGCAAGATAAAATGTTCGCTGGTAAATAGCGGAGGCTCTGTAGAAACACGCTCTATGTTAACAATGTTGATTCAGCATTTTAAGGCAGTTTTAACCCCTACGTCCCTGAACGCTGAAAAATACTACTCTACCACATGCCTGTAGCATGTGGTTCCCCAGTCCGGCCGCGCCCAGACAGGCTATCATATGAGCAACAAAAAGTGTTTGCAAGTTTGCCCCCTTAGCTCAGTTGGATAGGTGATGGACTGCCACCCGGGCGACCAAGGTTCGATCCCTGGCGCTGGCGGTGCCTGTTTCCCGCCCAAATTTGACCCGTTTTCCTCCCCTGATAGTTTTATTCCCAACAACATGCCGCTGGGGTTAGGGTTAAGTTACCTGTTCATTAACATAAAACATTCAAACTACGAGACAATCACTCTGTATATACTCTCTACCAAAGCTGTTTTACTTACCTGCTCCGAGGGCTATGACTTCACATGTATGAATTTGATGACAATCACAGCCCATACCAGCGGATCGCCCTAAATGATGCAATATGGCCATACTCTGGGCCAAGTGAACTCCTGATGATGTCTCTATCACTGGAACTGAAAAGAAGAAAAAAACCACCCCAAAATACAGGATAGCTTTAATTACACTACTCAAATTCCTATCTACCATTCGTCATTCGTCCCAGTGGCGTAGCTAGGTTTTTCATATCGGGAGGGGGAAATAAATAAAAGTAAACTAACAATACTTTACCGACTAATGAAAAATGCACTTTTTTACACTAATTTTGCATGTTTTGGCTTTAAACAAGCTTCTAAAAAAACATTTTTTCTTTGCAATGCACATGAAATATTGTTATCTTTGTACTTTTGCTCGTCATAATTCCATGATTCCCCTTGTCAAATGAACTGACAGTGCCAATCTCAAACATGGGGGAGGCAAGGCGACTGCCCCCCTCTGGCAACGCCACTTGATACGTCCAAAATGCTTTTTGATTATCTGAAAAAATTGCTGTACAAATCTTGCTTTTTCTGGTATAGTGTAAACAAAGTGTACACAGATTTGGTTCTACTTTTAAAAAGAAAAATTATATGGAAAAACAAACACGATCATGTTAGGGTTAGGCCTGCAAAGTTGATTTTTAGTTTCCTGTCACCCGCCCGCGCTTTATTTTCATGCCGTTTTTGCAATAAAAACGTCAGAATTCATGGATTTTGTGATTCAATTTCATTCTTTGATAGGGTGCAGTGGTGTATAACAATACGTCTGACATCCACATTTTGTATAATAATGAAAGTCGTAAAAATAATGAATAATGAATAATGAAAAAGTTGCCTCACAAATTTTGAAACAAATGTTACGGGAAACTAAAAATCAACTTTGCAGGGGCCTTAGAAGAGCATTATTGGATTTATTATATTATCTAATTTAAGTGAGTACACCTCAATTTTACCTGGAAATTTTGTTGTTGATTATGCTGAAACACATATAGCAATATCACTGGGCTGATTTAGTATCCTGATTATTTTACCTGAGCATTGGTATGCATTACTTCTATTGTTTCATTACCTTGTCCAAAAGGGTAGAGACCAGACTGTAATCCCTTTTCCTTAGCTGCTGGCCAAGTATCCTTAGTAAATCTTGTCTCGTTGTAAGAGATCTGAGCATCTTCTAGTAATAGCCGGATTGGTTCACCTCGTCCACGACCAGCAAAATAGTGAAGTGTCACAAAATCAATGTCATCCACTGGGGCACAGCCTTTTTTACCAGTCAAGATTTCGTTACATTTCCTGGAGAAAAAGAGAAATACAGGTTCAATGAGTCTGTAATTTTTGAAACCATCGCATCATGAATCCATGATTGTCTTACGATTCAAAGGAACAAACTGAAAACAAAGAGATTGTCATGTTTGCCTTCAGGCAAGCCTTGATTTATTAAGCACAGTATGTGGCCATGACGCCATTCTGGACCTAGTCGACTTTGTATACCTTGTAATTCACTGTCACACAATCGAACAACACCCTCTGATACTTCCTATCCGAGAACTAACCAAATACAAGGTCTACTAACATTGGATTTACCAAAGATCTGCGCTCTAACTTCTAAGCACACTAGGGATGACTAGGGACGATGCTTTCTATGCGTCACGATAGTATCACGCCTCTTCATAACACGCTAATATTGAATTTGCTGCCTGTACATCTAGAAACATGTCAAGGCGATATTTCTGTGGCTGTGTAAGAGTTTCCAGTTATCGTGAAAAATGATCAAATTATTTGTCTCTGTCTCTCTGTTCGGACGTATTTAGGTTTTATATTACACGATATTGAAAGATAGGAAATAGCATGGAAATAGTCACATGTGGAAATGTAGCTATATCTCTGAGGACAATATTTTGGGCGAGGACTAATGTCAAAGATTACTCCTAAAGTGTGATTTTAGACTGAAACGGCGGCTATACAGTGCGAGAAAATCAACATTTTGAATTTATCAAAGTGAGCAAGATTCTTCTTTCTGTGAAGACGGTATATAAATATTCATATACTTCATATGTATCGTGTCTGCCATTGGTCAATTTTGAACCCCACGCAAACAAATTGCTCATTACGTATGCATCCAGTTTTTTTGATGTAGCATAGTGTAACAGTATACGGAGGTCGAAAGGTCAGATCCAATGCAAGTAGACCTTGTATTGGTTGGTTCTCGGATGGGATCGGTTTTCTGCAAGGCGTAGTATCAGAGTGTGTTGTTCGATTGTGTGACAGTGAAATTATACATGGTATACGAAGAAGACTATTCTCCAGATCCTATACTTTGCTGTGCAAAATTGGAAAACACTGGGAGCTAAAACTTGGCAACCAGGTGTAAAAAACTCCCACACTCCCAGTTAATTCGAGGCTATTATAACACTGCAGAAAAACAACTATTGTGCCAAATGAATTAGATCTAAACATTTTATTTTGAGACCACAAGAAAGTCTTTACTCTACCTATTTGAGAACTTTCAGATTAATTTGGATATTTCTTACATTTTTCTTTATTTTTTGAAGATTTCCTACATTTTTGGACATATATTTTCAGCCAAGTAGGAAACTGCTACTTTGGGTCTGCCACTTTGGGTGATGGTTAATAAACATTAACCTAAATTCTCTCACCATTTTTGTGTGAATAAAGTGTTAACTTTTTGAGAAAATTATTTTTTAAAGAGAAAAGTTCAAATTGACACAAAAAAGACTAGAAACACTTTAATGGAAAAAGCTAGCAAGATAATCTTCTAAATTTAATGACCTTTCATATGACACCTTGTATGTTGAAATAGGAGTTATACTTCTTTTTACAAATATTCATAAGGTTTGACTATTTCTAGAAAGAATACAATTTTTTTGTTAAGTACTAACATTCCCACTCCATTAAATCCATATTATGATTTTAAATGTGGAAATAATTACATTAAATATTATGCATTTTGGCAACAACATAATATAAAAAACAAGTTCATCCTAAGGATACAAAGGGTTTTAAAATCATTTATAAAGTGTGTTTTGAGAACATAAGCCATTTTGGGGAATTTGGCAACGTGCCAAAAACCTCACACATAGTAAGTCTATGGGGTTTTTTTAAGTTTGAATGTTTCGTTTTTATACAAGTTTGACAAGATGGCTTTTAGGACATGACCATTTAAGTTTAAAAAGTCAAAAATTGTGCGCGCTCCGCGTGAACATTTTATGCAGGTTATATCATGTGGGGGACATTATTATCATATTGGACCATTAGTATTAGAAATGCAATTTTTTCAACGCTTCATGCACGTATTAATTTTAATATTTCATTTAAGCTTAACAAGGTGGCTTCAGGACAGTTTTCCATGACCATTTAGGACAGTTTTCCATGACCATTTTAGTTGAAACTCAAGAATTTTGCGCGCTCTGCGTGCATATTTTCTACAGGTTTTAACATTATAATGGCCCTCAAACCATACCAAATATTTTAAATATTATCTGGGGGACGTTAAAAACATCATACTGGACCATTTAAGTGTTAGAAATGCCAATTTTTGCGCGCTTTGCGCATATTAATTTGAATATATTGTTATTTAAGCTTAACAAGGTGGCTTCAAGACAGTTTTCCATGACCAAGTTTAGTTCAAAACTCAAAAAATGGTGCGCTCCGCAGGAATACAGGTTTAACATTATTATGACCCTCAAACCACACCAAAAATTCTTAATATTATGTGGGTGACGTTATTATCATACTGGACCATTAGTGTTAGAAATGCATTTTTTCACGCGCATATTGGTTTAAAGGTAGATGACCCGATTTTCAACTTGATGTTTTCTATTTTACATGAAAGGTCATCCTTAAAATTGTCGCATTCCAAAGTTTGAGTTGCATAACTCCAATGGTTCTATTTTTAGAAGCGCAAGGTCAAAAGACATGCCTATTTTTTTAGCCTATAATTTCCAAATGAAACATTTCTGGCCCCTAATATTTTAAGGACATAATGAGGAAAATAGGGGGATTCTTTTGATACCAAAATATCTTGATGTGAAAAAAAAATCATAGCCCCAAAAAAGTGATTGGGTCATATACTAGTACTAGTACCTTTAAATATTTCATTATTTTAAGCTTAACAAGATGGCTTCAGGACAGTTTTTCATGACCATTTTAGCTCAAAAACTCAATATTATGTAGGGGTTGTTAAAAATGTCATACTGTATACCTTTTTAGTGTTTTAAAATCACATTTTTTGCGCGCTTTGCGCGTATAAGGTTCAACTTTTCAATATCTAAGATCAACAAGATGGCTTCAGGTTTTTTTTGGCCCCAGTCCTGGATACGCACGCCATAGGCTACCTTAAATTAATTGCTCCTGTATTTTAGGGGGATAAATTAATTCAGAAATATTTTAGGGGCACATATTCTAATAGGGTTAGAGTTAAACCCCCTAAAATACAGGAGAAACGATCTGCTGCTATTAGTGCTGTAATTTCATACAGTACCAATTAATTTAACCCCCTAAAATACAGGATTGCCCAAATTCAACCCTTTATTTCTCTCCTGATTTTGAAAGCCTTGTCCCCAAGATTTAGGGTTTAAGACCACTTCTGTTATCAGCATAAATAAACAGTCAATTTAAGAAAGAAATTTGGCTGTATCTTGCCTCACGTTCTGTACGGAATAAACCGTGTTCTAACCACCCCCTACAATACATGTGGATTTTGTTACGAGGCACACACACATAAATAATGATCAGGAGAGTTGGTTTAAATTGGTGATTTTTATTTATTATTACTAATTAGAAAATCATTTGATTTAAGTCACGATTTAATCCAGTGATTGAATTTTTAAATATAATGTGATTTAAAAATAAAACATCAGCCAACCCTGCCCTAAAAATGCCTAATTAATAGTCGTCGTCAGGATACTTCGACACTTTTTAAAACCGCCAACGCACGCGATCTATTTTTAAAAATGAGTGTGTGGGCGGGGACATTCATGACCCATTGGCATAGATACGATCGCGGCCAATCGGATTACAGATACCGCAACGCGTCGAACTGCTCAAAGATAACGCTGTTGTGACGCTGTTCTACAACGCACTTCCGTGTTTACGTTGTATGCAGTTGTCAAAGAATAGAAAGTGCCGGACTTCTCTCACTACAACTATAATAACATGAATAATATAATACAATATTAAAATTATTATAATTAATTAATTCTAAAAATCACAAAACAATTGCTGCCACAAAACAATTACTGTTTTTTTCCCAGTGGAAGTCTTTTTTTTGGAAAATATATCTAAACAAGGAATGAGATTCTGTATAATAATAATAACTTTTTAGGAATGGGAAGTTGACTACATAGCCTAGTAGTAGGTATAGCACATTCGCTACACTAGGGTCTGCCACACAAGAGTGTGTGCACACTCAGGTGAATTTACTTGTTTTCAGGCAAAACTTAATGGACTGGTTTGAAAAAACTTAATAATTTATAAATGTACACTCTTCACCATTAATTAGATTGATCTCTTCTCTATCTGAATCTGAAGTTTGGTGATTATTCTACACCTGGAAGTATTTTTAAAAAACAAATCTTTGCAAGTACTTTTTATGCCTTGCCTGAAAGTCACACACTTGGGTCCCATTGACAGCCCACACTAAGCAATGCAGCTCAGCATTGAAAAACACCCATACCAATAATTGACCATTCTGTGATGATGCACTCCTTATTTGGCACTGAGCTTGCTATATATGGTAGCTATAACCTCTCTGTACATGACCCTGGGTCATACATATCAATCGAATGTTATTCGGCTGAGTTGTGGCTAGTTACATAATGTTTGGGAATTTGCTCTAAATTTTGATATAATTGCCCGATTTGAAAATTTGAAGGCCCAATTTGAAAGGTAGAAGGTACCAGATGCTAGTAAAAACTCTCTACTTTTGGCTGATATGCTTAGTTTGTAAATCCATTGAATGCATCACACCAGAAAAAGACCCCAAAACACAGAATAAGCTTATTATGGTAGCTTACTGCAGACCTCTCCACAGCAATTGCACTGATCGATAGCAACATACTGGAAATGGCTAGAGAATATGTTCAGGAATAAACTTATGTAAACAAAATGCGAGTCAAACTGACATAATTTGCATATATGCAAAATTTGAATACATAATGAGCTCATTTGCATATTTAATGAGATAATTAACTAAATTTTACATTTTAATATACGTCTTGTCAAAGGTAAACAGTATACCAAAGCTCATCTCTCTACTGCTTGTAGAACTTCAGATATTCACGTTACGCATATTAATTGTACAAAAGGCTTTTGACAGCGTTAACCATGATATTTTGTGTACCAAACTTGAGTTCATGGGAATCAACCCTGGTTGGTTTAAATCATATCTGTCTAACAGACAACAACTTGTCTCGGCTGATGGCATTTCATCTGATTTTCAGAAAATTACTTGTGGAGTTCCACAAGGTAGTTTACTGGGTCCCCTGCTGTACCTCTGTTACAGTAACGATATGGTGTGCTCTGTTCGCAATAAGTTATTATTGTAAGCTGATGACAGTGTCATCCTTGTTTCGGACAAAGACCCCAGTGTTGTTTCCCAAGAACTCAGTAAAGATTTGGAATCTTGTAATCATTGGCTTATTGACAATCAACTGTCTCTACATGTTGGTAAGACTGAATGCATCTTGTTTGGTTCTCATGCAAATTTAAAACGTGCAACTGATTTTAACATCAATTATAATGGGAAAGTCATCCCCTCCCAAGATTGCATCAACTACCTTGGAGTAACAATTGATCAAACAGTCTCTGGAGTCAAATTAGTGGACGATCTTGTCAAGAAAGTTGTTGGTCGTATCAAATTTCTTTATAGACATTCTAGTTACCTTAACCAAACCTTGCGTAAAAATCTGAGTGCAGCTCTCATCCAATGTCACCTTGACTATTGCTGTTCCGCATGGTTTGCTGGTATCAATACCAGGGCCAGACACAAATTACAAGTCACCCAAAACAAAATAGTTCGCTTCATTTTGAAATTGTCTCCAAGGACTCACATTGATCAATTTAACCGTAACTTACTTAGACTCCTAAATACACAGGACCGTGCAAAACAGTTAAGACTTCACCACGTTTTTAATATCTTTAATGGCATTGGTGCTCCTTACCTTGCTCACAATTTCATAAGAACCACGAGTGCTCATTCCCACCGAACTAGGTCAAGCAATTTCAATTTTATTGTCCCTAGAGTTAAAGGAATTGCTTCCAAGTCATTTTACTACAATGCCATCTTAGACTGGAACGCCCTGCCACCACATATCCAGACCATACGCAGGAAGATGGAATTTAAAAAGGCTGTGAAAAAACACCTGGCTGATTGCGCTCTGAAGCAGGAATCTGCTGATTTTATACGTGTGTAGGCTTATTGTCCAATGTGTCCAATGTCATTTTGTTTGTGTTTCTCCACGTCCATGGCCCTCTTGTTGTGTTGTTTTGGGACCCCATTGGAAATAAGCCTGCACATGTAGCTGACTTTTATGGGCTATCCTGGCCTTGCAACGTTTGGTGTTGTGGTGTTTGCCGTTCCAGTTTGGGATGGCATTGTGATATATGCGTTATTTATTGAATGTAATTATAATTTTATACTCGTGTGATTTGTTATTTGTATTTGTTGTGATGCCAAATAAAAACTAAACTAAACTAAACTAATTAGCTGGACTTAGTCATTTTTTGACGATTTTCAGAGTTGCGATTATGAATTTTGAATAAAATGGCATATTCTGGAGTCTGCTGTACAAATATGAAATAAATATCATGTCTGATTTTAATAGAAATGGATAAACCTATGGCCAGTACCTTGCATCTGTGTTTTGTAGCTACTGTATGTACATAGTTTTATAATTAGAAGGGTGTAAACTTGCTAGAATGTCAGTTTTGACCATAAATGGCACTTTGTAGTTTTTGGCAGATTTCCGGTCATATTTTCCAATAATCAATGGACAACACCTTGAGAACCGTACAACCTTTTTGCATGATTCTTTTGCCAAATTTCTACTTTTGCAATTATCTACAACATGAGACTAATTTTGTACACTTTCAGTGCATTTGAATTTTTTGGGTGCTATACCTACTAGTAGTATGCCTAGGGCCTTTTTAGATGGTGATTCGCCTAGAGACATGATGAATGAGAGAGAGGTGCCGAATTTTGCACACTGACACAATCATTTACAAATGCATTCATTCCATGCATTACATTTTCATTATTTAACTTTTATAAATTGTTGACACAAACCTAATCATTTGAGGACCTTGTCCACTTAAGTATACTGCGCACAGAGCAGCAACCAACACGAAAACAACTTGTATTCCTTCCATTCTGTATCCGACCGATGTCAAGGTTGAACTATTTCCACGTAGCGATCAGCGATCGGCTCAATCAATCAAAAAGCTCATTTATTTACTTTCTTTTATTGAACACACGAGGGCGTACATCAAGTTCTATGGCTGGGCTGGCAGGTGGTATGGGATATCATGCGGGCATCATTCTTGATTAATATGGCGAGTTGCATTATCCGACCCACCGTGACAAAAGGAAGTTTACTCCATTTTGATGTTTTGAGATAAGGCCGCAAAGACTGAATTATCCTGATGTATGTGAAACGTCTAATTATTTGGTTGAAATTTGTGTTTTGATAAATAAATAACACATAGGGCCTACCTAATCGGCAAATGTCAATATCGAGTTTGTAGATCTAGTTGCTAATTGGTTGAAGGCAAACAAACTTACATTGAATATCAATAAGACTAAAGTTATGCTATTTGGTACCAGACATATGTTAGATAGGTTTAATGATATTTCACTCACATATAACGATAATATGATTGAAATGGTTAGAGAATTTAAATATCTTGGTGTCAAATTTGATAGTACCATGTCTTGGTCATCACATATAGATTACTTGGCAAATAATGTTTCCAAGAGAATCGGTGTTATTCGTCGTGTAAAGCATTTTCTTCCACATCCAACTCTTGTGATGTTATCCAATGCTCTTGTGATTCCTCATTTTGATTATGCCAGCCCAGTATGGTCCAACTGTTCAAATACATATCAAGCAAGACTTCAAGTCTTACACAACCGTTTAGCCAGAACAATATTATCTGCTGATATCAGAACACCAATAAATGATATGATGAACTTACTTCATTGGACAAAACTAAATGATAGGTGGAAAATTCAAATACTTATCATCTTATTCAAATGTTTAAAAGATATAAGTCCAACCTATTTATCATCCAATTTTGAATTTTTACATAACTATCACAATCATACTACCAGGAATCATTCAAGTAATACTTTAATCATTCCTAAAATCAACTCAAATTCTGGTATGCGCACTTTTCTTTTCAGATCTAGCCATCTGTGGAACAATTTATCACCATCTATTCGCATTGATTTAGAAAATTTGTCACTCGGTCAATTCAAATCATATATTTCCACTGTATCATAATTTGTATTATAATTTATATTATATATAAACACTAACATTTGTTTAATATTTGTATGTACTTATGTATCGAAATGAGGGCCTGCTTGGAAAGCAGTGCAAGTCACTGAAGCATATTACCCTCAATAAAGAAAGCATAAATAAAAAAAATAAGTAAACAATAATTGAATGTGAAAAAACTCACTATATTTGGTAACTAAATGTGTGATTTTTTATTAAATTATTTTACCTACGGGCTTGCTTGTAACATTCTCTTGCGAATTATTATTAACTGCTCAAAAAAGTTCGGAAATGTTCCAAATTCACCACCATTTCGTGCTCAAAAGAACAAACTCTTCAATGAAGTGTTACATTGACAGCTATACTGTAAAACACTGTTTAAAACCTTTTAAACAACTGACGTTGTTTACAGGGTACTACATGTAGTCCAGGGAGCCCGGAAGGTTAAATCAGGGAGTTGTAAATCATAGATCTTCAATAGAGGGGATGATTATCTCTATTGAAACGTGTGGATTTCATACCACGTGTGTGTTTCGCCCACACCTGTATAATAATGCATGTGTATAATAAATAGCATGTTAGAAAAGACCAATTAACAGTATGGGTTATATAATCTATTGCGGCAACTACATTATCTAATATAGCTAACGGAATTCATAAAATTAGTTTGATAAAAAACGAACGATGAAAGTTAAAATGTCCTAATATATTTGAAACATATTACTTTAAATACATTCATTCACCGATGCGATAGATGTAACGCTATTTGTAAAGTTTATAGACACTGTACTTATTTCATCCAGTATTTTATTACACCTTGTACTTATTTCATCCAGTATTTTATTAAACTCGGACCCATAGCGCGACGGACAATAGCACGTCTTTTGAAATCGATACCTTCCTGGATGTTGAGATGTTATTGACAGGGCAAAAGGCTACATAGGCTTATTGTGTTGAGCGACCTTGGTCCGAAACCATAGCTTCAAAAGAAAATACCCACTTGTCCATCCGGTCAGAAGTCACAAACTGGTCAAAAAAAAAGTTTCACTTCTAATAATGTTGAGAAATGCACCAATTCTGATTAAACGGGACAAAACTTAAGTTTTACATACTTAATGACCCACAAACTATATATTGTTGGAAAGCTTAAGATTCAAGGTTTTTTATTTTTGCCAAAAAGAATCAAATTATACAGGGTGTGTACAATTTTTACAGGGTGGAACATAATTTTTTTTATCGTTTTTGCTCCTCACAAAATAGTTTGATAGTTTGTACAATTAGGGTTTAGCTGAAAATAGTCACCAAAATCAGAACAACCGCAGAAGGTGCTACCAAATTTGCTAAGAATCATTTGCCCAAAATGTACACAGGAAAAGTACAGGGTGTCTAAAATTATGATGAAATAATGCATAAAATAAATGTTTGTATATAATATTCTATGAAATTTAGTTAGCATGGACCATTTAATTTAAAAGAAAATGGTTATCAAAATGAACTACATGGATATCGTTAAAGTTCCTTTTATTTTGAATACAGGGTGGTCCAAAATAGGTCTAAATAGCAAATTTTTCATGAATCTAGGAACAATTCTGTGAAGAAACACTTCTGGCTTTTTTAGTTAAATGTTTTACTACCCAGGGTAGAAAAGGACTGAAGAGTCACACAAATGAAATAGAGAGACTGCGATTTGGCCATTGTTTAATCAATAAAATGAATAAAACTGTGTATTTTTGACATTAAAACACTCCCTGAATTGAACATCATATTCTAGTAGAGAATGTCTAGATAACAATTCAATATTAGTATTCATAGTAGCAGGCACATGTTATTAACACATATGAGAAGTTTGAAAACTTTCCTATGTATACTTTTAAAATGGCATCAATTTCAAAAGTTCAAGTTTTCCGCTATTTTGTGTACAAACCTATGGGCTCTTCATCCACCGCCTCCTCATCCACCGCTCCCACCCTTGACTCACTCGACGTTTAGATTGATAACTTCACTGTTGCTAAACATGTGGCTTTAATTCTTTTTTTATTCGGTAGCTGGATAAATTGTCTTTAATATGATACCAAAAATGTTATGTTTTTTTGACAACTTCTATTTAAAATAGAGACACGTATCACGATTTTAAGGATTTTTTGAAACGATCCCACCTTGTTTGATATACCTATTAGTGACTTGTGACCATCCCTGTCTTGATAATTTGGGGTTTAATCAGCTGAGAAGGTACAGGGTGTCCCAAAAGTCTATGCACGACTTTGAAGCTTTGTATCTCACAAAATATAAGTCGTATTGAAAATATGAATACATATTTAGAAAGAGGAGATGTGGGAAATAGTTTTGATACCAAACATTGGAGTAACATCTGTTTGTAATGCCACCCTAGAAGTAAAATATGTATTACTGCAAAAATGTAATTGTATACTTCGGAGGAATAAAGTTCATAAATCCATACCTATTGAGATTAACAAAAAGACGGGTAGAGTTGGTTACACGGAAAGTGATCCGTCAATTGTAATATTTACAATTTTACATAACAGTGATCCCATCATAATAACAAACTATATCACACACAGTTTTCGTTTCTATTGTGAACTCTAGTTTAAATGTTTTCCATTTATACAGAGACGTGTGCTAATGCAAAAGCAGATCTAAAAATTGAATAACGTAACAGAAAAGTGAACACACACATCACACATAGATCTCATTGGAATTTTGGCTACTGCATGTCTTATGACATCAATGTGACTTGTTGATCTACCAGTCTTTTTTCTACCACATCGAGACAAATCATGCACAGTTCCTGTGTTCAAAAATGTATCCACCAACTTAAGAATGGATATTCTTCCTGGTGCCCATTTCACTTAAAATGTTTTCTGAACTTTTGTTGAGTAAGTTGAACTGAATTTGTTTCAGCGCAGAACCATACAATTTGTATTCGCTTATCTATGCTGTAAACCATCTTGAATGAAGACTTTTGCTGTGCAATGTTGTCTACTACGTCTATTTATGTTGTGAGTAACCGAGTTTGGTAATAACATTGATGTTGCAAGGTAAGCAGTGAACTGTGACTAATGCGCAACGTTGCTTTCATACCGTTAATTTATGCGCACCTGTTTTAGCAACAATGTGTGGTATTTGGTCTCACACGGCCAAAAACTTTCAACCAGTTTAATAATGTTGTGGGTTCGCCAATAGGGCTGGGTATGGTATCAAATTAATTTCCCAAATCTCCTCCATCAAAATATGGTTAAATTGATACCATATGATTTATATTTTATGAGATATGACTCTTCAAAAACATGCATAGACTTTTGGGACACCCTGTACATAAGGTTTGATGGTCTGATAATGCTATAGTAAGGGGCCAAAAGTCAATAATTTGTATTACTGCCGGGGCACGTCTTGTATTGGTGGCCTGGGAGGGGGTCGTAATTTAGTGGGCCAAAAATGCATTTATACAGGTACATGGACACCCGGGGGGGGGGGGGGGCAGTCAAACATGATGGTGTACACAGGCGTGACCAAATTTGTTCCAGACACCCCCTAAACAAGTTTTACCCTGCAAGCAAAATTACCCCCTAAACAAGTTTTTAGCGCGCTTTCCTTGCAAATTTTGACCCCTAAACAAGTTCTTGCCAGAATATGACCCCTAAACAAGTTTTGTCTATTTAACGGGGGAACAAAATAAGTTACCCTAAACACGTTCGACCTGTATTTTAGGCCGGGATTTTAAGCCACCCTTTTTCTTGAAAATCAGCGTTTTTGATACCCTTAACGCGTCACGCGCGTGACGCGTCCAACACTGAAAAAACACCCCTTTTTACGCGTTTTTTTGGTCACGCATGTGTACAACATTATGTTTGATGGTCTGATAATGCTATAGTAAGGGGCCAAAAGTCAATAATTTGTATTACTGCCGGGGCACGTCTTGTATTGGTGGCCTGGGAGGGGGTCGTAATTTAGTGGGCCAAAAATGCATTTATACAGGTACATGGACACCCGGGGGGGGGGGGGGGGGGGGGCAGTCAAACATGATGGTGTACACAGGCGTGACCAAATTTGTTCCAGACACCCCCTAAACAAGTTTTACCCTGCAAGCAAAATTACCCCCTAAACAAGTTTTTAGCGCGCTTTCCTTGCAAATTTTGACCCCTAAACAAGTTCTTGCCAGAATATGACCCCTAAACAAGTTTTGTCTATTTAACGGGGGAACAAAATAAGTTACCCTAAACACGTTCGACCTGTATTTTAGGCCGGGATTTTAAGCCACCCTTTTTCTTGAAAATCAGCGTTTTTGATACCCTTAACGCGTCACGCGCGTGACGCGTCCAACACTGAAAAAACACCCCTTTTTACGCGTTTTTTTGGTCACGCATGTGTACAACATTATGTTTGACTGGCCCCCCCCCCCCGGGCATGGACACAACCTGTTGGATATCATTCATTAGAGGGTACTTGTAATGACGGTAACAATGGCAGCACCTTTTGCCTGTACGGGGTCCCAGACAGTAACCCCAAAAGGCCCTCAAAATGGTGTTATTCAGCCACAAAGAGGTAGGCCTACATGGATGAATCAATTTGCATAGGAACTATTACCGTACACATTACGGTATAAAAAAATACCAATAATGACAGCAGCCTTTGCCTTCACGGGATCCCAGACAGTAGTCCCAAAGGGCCCACGCTCCCTAGCTGATTTTTTTTTTTATTACATGTTAGGATATACAAAAGTACCAATGAGGGTAATCTTTGCCTGTGCGGGGCCCAAGACAGTAGCTCATTTATTCAGTCAAAGAGATACATGGATGAATCTTTTTGCATTGACGGTATTACATGATAGGATACAAAAATACCACTAATCACAGCAACTTTACACTGTAAAAAGAAGCGTTTATATTTCTGATAACACTTAATAAACACTTCAACACGTTTATTTTTGTGTTTTACGTGTAAAGGTATAGGAGGCATTGCATACGATAAACGTTTGCATAAACACTACAACACGTTTATAGAGATAATTTTGTAATATTCATTAACACACCAACATGTTTATATCAGCAATAAGAAACATGTTGGGGTGTTGATAATTATACAACAAATACCTCTATAAACGTGTTGTAGTGTTTATGCAAACGTTTATCGTATGCAATGCCTCCTATACCTTTACACGTAAAACATAAAAATAAACGTGTTGAAGTGTTTATTAAGTGTTATCAGAAATATAAACGCTTCTTGTTACAGTGTAGCCTGTAAGGAGCCCATACAGTTTGCCCCAAAGGGCCCCACATCTCCAACTGATTCATTCAGCTGAAGAGGTACATGGATGAATCTTTTTTTATTGGAACTATTACTATTAGGATATACAAACATGCCAATGACAACAACCTTTGCCTGTATGGGACCCAAGACAGTAGCCCTAAAGGGCCCACGTGCCCTAACTGATTTATTCAGCTGAAGAGGTATACATGGATGAATCTTTTTGCATTGTAGCTATACATGTTGGATATACAAAAACACCAATGGCAGCCACTTTAGCCTGTAAGGGCCATGGGTTGTTTAAGCTAACTGTCTGATCATGGTGTGCCCAATTTTATGTTTTCATTTTTCATCGTAGATGTTTGTTTTGTGACCCAGGTCAAAGTGCACTTTTGAGCAGTCATTTTATCACAGCCTTCAGAATGGTGTTTTCAAGCTCACCCTATCCGTAGCACTTATGGTCTCATACGATTTCATCTTTGTTCAATGTACTACTGTAATGAGAATATCCAACCTAAAATTATTTTCTAATAATGTCAATGATTGGCATAGTGAGTGGTATGAAAGCAATGCTAGTCAAGGTCCATTGCTCTTTCCCAATGCAAGCTTATCATGCTTATGGGAACTGAAGTCTAGGCCTACATGTATAGCTAAGAAAGATCTCAACAAATGAAAGTCATACACTTTGTTTATGTCATATATATATTGGAGTAGCGTCCTTATTTGGGACCAAACAGGCTAAATAGACATTTGGATGAATCTTGTTTGCTACATTTTGGTAATACATTTGCCACATAGTGGTGCCAATTCACCAGTTGATAAAATGTGGTGTGGATCGTTGGCTGCATTGTTACGATGGATCAACATATGGTCAATACGGCACACACGCGTTACCTGGCATTCTCGTCCTCATGTTAAAAAGACAAGTGCGAAAATGAAAATCGTACTTTACCTGACATTTAGGATTGTAAATTTCTCAATAACCAACCATTCTTAGCGTGCGATATCTTGAATTAAAGCAGAGGGATTCTTCAACAACTTTATGTAGAAGTTATACTTTTAGAGTTATACTTTTAGAGTTATAAGCACATTTTACCTGGTAAGTTATTTTTTTGATGACTCTAAATGGCTATAATACATTGTTCATGAACAGTTCACAGTCTATTAGGAGATCATGGCAAAAGCCATCATCTTTTTAATCATCTTATCACAAATCTTTAATATGAACATTTCTTCATAGAAATAATTCAGAATTTGAACTCACTGTTCCAGACAGTTTCGACGTCCGATCGGATGGCGTACGGTTATCCCGGAATAGGTAAGTGTACACTATGATAAAGACTTTTCTTGTTTACTTGTTCAACATGCTGTCTTGACCTGAACCCAGTCATTCTGGGTCATCCACCCGTATCATGACCTCGTCCTGCCTGTGTTACCCAGCTTTACTTATTGCACCATCCACTTTGTGTTATAAGGCCGTTAACCTCCTTTTCTACTCATCCTTTGTTTGACAGATTTGCCACCTTTACACAGATACTTTATATTCTCTATTTCACAGTTTCAGATGTTTAATCTCACAACAATTCTCTGTAGTTCTTTTGTATACTTATACCCTATCACCATTGCAGTGTGTTACTTTCTCTTTTAAATGGGCATTGAGAGATACGTATGGGAGTGCACCCTCAATTTTTCTGGAAATATACAGCCATCACTTCAACCCTTTTTCAATGAAATATTACGTTTCAGGGTTCTATTATACCTTATCTATTGAAACTATTTTTTCTCCTTCAAATTTCATTTTTATCACCAATCTCTCCGTGCCCCTTAAACAAAGCAACACCCTGCCCTTTTATCCTGTACAAACTCTGTATATTATACAAATCTCTATATTTTCTACTTGAAAAGGGCGAGTTTTATCTTGCCGAAAAGTCGCGTGTTCTCTTTTTCTTATCTGTGTTTTCTCTCCCTTTTCGGTGTCTTCTGTAATGTTTATTGTACCCCACCGCCACAGTTGGTATAGTGATCCCACACCTATGCTACTTTTACATTTTATTACTTCCCTTTGGGATCCTGTTGCGGTTGAGTTTTTGTGTTCGGTTGGGGCTCCCCTCTTGCCATTGTTATGATAAAGAAGCCAAAAATAAAAAAATCCCGCAATATGTAAGTTTACACTATGTTCAAGAATCTAAAATATAAGAATGAAAATAGGTCATGTCCCGTCTAGTTCTCCCACAATAGGTAAGTTTACACTATGATCAGAAGCTAAAAAATAAGAATTAAAGTAGGTCATGTCCCGTCGGGTTATCCCGCAATGGGTACGTTCACACTATGCTCAAGAATCTATAATATAAGAATTAAAATAGGTCATGTCCTGTCTGGTTACCCCAGAATAGGTAAGTTTACGCTATGTTCATGAATCTAAAATATAAACATTAATATAAGTCACGTCCTGTTTGGTTATCCCGGTGTAGGTAAGTTTACAATATGTTCATGAATATAACGTAAAAGAATTAAAATATATCACGTCCCGTTTGGTTATTCCGCAATAGGTAAGTTAACACTATGATCAGAAGCTAAAAAATAAGTATTACAATAGGTCATGTCCCGTCTGGTTATCCCGCAATAGGTATGTCTACACTATGTTCTAAATATAAACATTAAAATAAGTCACGTCTCGCTTGGCTATCCCGGTATAGGTAAGTTTACACTATGTTCATGAATATAAAATAAAATAATTGAAATAAATCACGTCCCGTTTGGTTATCCCGCAAAAGGCAATACACTATGATCAAAAGCTAACAAATAAGAATTAAAATAGGTCATATCTCGTTGTTATCCCGCAATAGGTATGTTTACACTATGTTCATGAATCTCAAATATAAACAATGAATAAATCACGCCCTGTTTGGTTATCCCGGTATAGGTAAGTTTACACTATGTTCATGAATATAACATAACATATTTAAAATAAATCACGTCCCGTTTGGTTATTCCGCAATAGGTAAGTTAACACTATGATCAGAAGCTAAAAAATAAGAATTAGAATAGGTCATGTCCCGTCTGGTTATCCCGCAATAGGTATGTCTACACTATGTTCTAAATATAAACATTAAAATAAGTCACGTCTCGCTTGGCTATCCCGGTATAGGTAAGTTTACACTATGTTCATGAATATAAAATAAAATAATTGAAATAAATCACGTCCCGTTTGGTTATCCCGCAAAAGGTAATACACTATGATCAAAAGCTAACAAATAAGAATTAAAATAGGTCATATCTCGTTGTTATCCCGCAATAGGTATGTTTACACTATGTTCATGAATCTCAAATATAAACAATGAATAAATCACGCCCTGTTTGGTTATCCCGGTATAGGTAAGTTTACACTATGTTCATGAATATAACATAACATATTTAAAATAAATCACGTCCCGTTTGGTTATTCCGCAATAGGTAAGTTTATACTATGATCAGAAGCTAAAAAATAAGAATTAAAATAGGTCATGCCCCGTCTGGTTATCCCGCAATAGGTATGTCTACACTATGTTCATGAATCTAATAAACATTAAAATAAGTCACGTCTCGCTTGGGTATCCCGGTATAGGTAAGTTTACACTATGTTCATGAATATAAAATAAAATAATTAAAATAAATCACGTCCCGTTTGGTTATCCCGCAAAAAGGTAATACAGGCTGTCCCAAAATGATTAGTACCCATCGATGCCCAAAGTTCAACACATTTGTTCATCATCAAAATTAATGAGATTAGATCCGTTGTTTTTGTATCATATTTACTATACTGTACCCTTTCATTTAGAATTTTAGATCATGAATATCAATCTTATTTTAATGAAGTAACACTCCATTGTGTAAGACATGGTGATTTCACCTTTTTGGCAAAGTGCAACAAAAATATGTTTTTAACCAGCTTGTTTGAAAGAAACTAATAAATTCTCTTAATCGCTTGTCTGCTTACATCTTTGGTTCCTTTCAATTTTGACGTCTGTTGAATCATAATGTTGTTCAAACCATTAATACTTCTTCATTTTGATTCAATTTGAAGAGTAAAAATGGATCGTCACGCATGAGCGACCCTAAGCTTTGTTTCTATAATGAGCTAGTTTTAAGGCTAAACTTGAGGGACATTTAAACAGGTAAAGGCGTGGTCATGGGTAATTAGCAGTTGCTTAGACTTCAATTTTTTATATTGGGGATGCAATTTCCTACAAACTTGGTTAACATGATATAGTCCTTTAGTGTTTAACCTCACAAAATCCATTCTCCAAGCCACGTGATTCACCAAATACCACTTCATTTAGAAGTCGCTAAACACTTGTCAAATAAAACAATGCATGGGGCCACTCAAGTGTGACAAACTTCTTTTACCCGTTAAATTAAATTAAGGAGAAGAATTATTAATGATTTGAACACCCATAACTAATAACAGTTACAACAGAAAGACAAACAAGATTATATTGAGTAGACAAGAGATTATGAGAATACACAAGTTTCTTTCAAACAAGCTGTAATAGCACACACATTTTTTTAGCAATTTGTCAAAGAAGTGAAATCCCCATGTTTTACATAATGGAGTGTATCTTGAGTTTGATAAATCCGATAATTATGATCTAAAATTCTAATGAAATAGTACAGTATGACAAAGATGATGTAAAAACAACGGACCTACATGTAATCCCGTCGATTTTGATGATGACAACACTTATTGAACTTTAGGCATCGATGGGTACTAATCATTTTGGGACAGCCTGTACAGATCAAAAGATTTAAAAAAAAATGAAATAGGTCATGTCTCGTCTGGTTATCCCGCAATAGGTACGTTTACACTATGATTAGAAGCTAAAACATAAGAATTACAAAAGGTCATGTTCCGTCCGGCTATTATGGAATCTGAAAGTTTACACTATGATCAAGAATCCAAAATAAAGAATTAAAGAGCCATGTCCCGTCTGGTCATCCTGGAATAGGTAAGTTAACACTTAACACTTACACATAATACTTGAATTGGAATACTTTATTGATGTTGGGTGTACAGTTTGTACGGAGGGTAGTGGAAATGCAGAGATATACCATTTCACACAGCACAAGTAGTCTATTTACGAGGGTCATTCCATAAGTTCTACCTTCTCACTCATAACATTGATAATCTGAATGTCAGCCTCATGACATTAGCCATAATCGTAGCTCTGAATATAGTAAATCATAATTTATATATGTTTCACTTTTGTTATGAGATTGAGATTTTGGACAACGGAAATGGAAAATTACCTTAAAATTAAATACATGGTTTTTTTCGGGGGTTGTTCCGTTTTGTATGTTTAGATATATAAGAGCACGATTTTAATACTGAAAATGGAAATCAATGAATGATATCTGAATATAATTATAACAATATTATCATGCACAAATAAGATTGTAAGCAATATTAACTCTTATAAGCTTGCTAATAGTGTAATATGAACTTGAATGTATTGTTATGCCTTTGGCATACTTAAATACTGCGAAACAGTCACATTTTCGTTGTTACAAGTCAAGCTCAGTGATGCCTCGTATGTTAAATCTTTACAATAATAGTCACTTTATGAGTTTTCCTAATGTATAACCTTCAGTATAGTCAATCAGGTTGTCAATGATAGAAAATGATTTCTTCGGGAGACTTGTTATCCCTCCATTTAGTCCTGTAAATATGTCTTTGCAGGGTTCTCTAGGGGAGGGGTAAACTTAATGGTTGTCTTGATCTGGTTCTGGCTAAATAGAGAGCATTTCTTTTCGTATCAAAAAAGTCACCTTTATAGTATATAGCCTGTTTTAGAATGGTTATATTGACCGATAGGTACGTTTTGTCTCTTAAAATAGGCCAAATGAATAGCGCTTCAGCGATATTTCGCTGTTTTTTATCTGTTTCCGTCACACTTATAATTTGGTTTTCACTGCATCTCCAGAAAAGTACAACCATTACTCAGATAAATTTACTATGCACTTGTAGCTGGGATTCACAGCTACAATTGTGGAATATTACATAAAACTGGCCTATTTAATAACAAAGTTACAAGGTAGGAGGTAGAACTTATTGAATGACCCTCGTATGAACAGCATGCATGGGATGAGCAGTTAACTACTGCCTCCTCCAGCTGGCTGAGTGTGTATCGGATATCTAGTGACCCATCGTCCATAATTCTTACAAAAGAAACCACATCTTACACGTGTTATTTGAGAAGTTAAACCGAGATAGATGATACTTTTATTGGGTTGAACTGAGATGTCTTCGAAGTAAATTATACACCATCTATTCAGATTGCACAGCAAGTCACAGCTTCCCTATAATTTCACATGATAAATGAGTGTAAACCAGTTAATTTTTACGCTTATAAACCAACTAGATTTTTCCGCTTTACATTTTTCTTAAAGTTCATGATATATGTATGGTAATTGAAATATGAAAATTATACAGGTTAACCCTGAGAGTCTCGAGAAATTAGCCTCTGAAATTGTACGACTAGTGTTACGCCCTCATTTAACATAACAAACGTTGATAGAACATGTCCAATGAAAACCATCAACATTTACACAATCAAAATCCCCTCTGAGTCCGAACCAGAAAAATTGTTTCTGACAGGTATTAAGAGTTTCTTCAAGAGTTCATAGATTAGCAATATCTTCCAATCACCAAATATTTCAACAGATGCTGTTTCTTCCGATGAGCTCTTCCAAATTCTTTTCCACTGAGTATAGCACAAGCTCCATTTTTCCTACGAGTATTAAACATATCACAACATGCTATTTAACATATCTTACCAAAAAAATAGTTAATTCCCAGATGGTATATTATAAAATTGTCACCTATACTCAGTTATTTTTGGGAAAGCTACTAAACCCGTACGACTACGTCCACCGGGCAACTGATTGTCTTGATTATTAAAGGGGGGGGGGGGGGGGGGGGGGGGGGGGGGGGGGCTCAAGGAAGTTTTTGATTTGATTTTTTGAATTTTGTGTGTGCTGTAATTATTGAAATATTAATCAAATGCATATAAAAGCATACATTTTTTCTTCTTTTTGACCAAAAAGTGCCAAAAAAGGGGAAAAAAGTTTCTTTTGGTGGCACTTTTTAGTCAAAATTTCAAAAAATATTAGATACGGTTTAAAAAACACGTCCCATAGTAAGTGTCTCAACATCATCATGCAATTTGGGCATTTTTTACTCAATATCATTTTTGTTAGCTTTGTTCAAAAAAATTGGGTCAAAAAAGTGTTTGTTTTTTTTCTCAAAAAATCTACATTTTTTGTCAAAATTGATGCCAAATTTGTATTCTCTGATCCATTTCCTTTCAAAAATGTATACTTTTATATACATTTGAGTCATAGTTCAATAATAACAGCACTCACAAGATTCCAAAAAACCCTTCCTTAAGTCCCCCTTAAGACTAACCGCTTTTCAAATCCAAACGATTAATTCCACCAGTCTCAATAAGTGTCCTTGTTTCTTACGACAAGCTGAGTCTAAAGAGCCCGTCAGCTTGTTTCATGATGCGGTTTATTTTTGAAAAATAGAATTCCCTTAACTTCCAATGATCGTTTTCAAATTGATGTTTTTACGATATACCCAAAAAGGTTAATTATACTGTTTAAATCCGGGTTTAAATCACAAATTGTTACTTTCGAGTAACTCAGTCTTACTGCTGAGATTCTTCAAAATCCTGACACCATATTCCCTTGAGTATATCACAATTTCAACAGATGTACATGTTTCTTTCGATTACCTGAGTGCTTTTAGTAAATCCATACTTTTCACACGGTTAATTTCACTGAGTATATCAGAGGTTTCAACGGATGTTCTTACAATCCACTCAATCTTAGATCTGAGATTCTTCAAAATACAAAACTTCATCTGATGTTTTTTGTTGTTGATTAAATCAGTACGTTTGCGAAATTCATAATTCAAATTGTTAATTTCACGAAGTAAAACACAAGTTTAACTGATGTCTTTGTTTCTAACGATTAACTCAGTACTATTAGGAAATCTGTCGTCCAAGCTGTTTATTCCATTTAGAACGGCAATCGCAAGTATTAACGTAGCAACCAAACTGAAAACAATGAATATTATCAACAAGCAACGATCAACAACGACAGCAACACGATGCCAATCTGATCGTATTGCTTCCGATAATTTCTTTTCCTGAATATCTTTGACAAGATAATCTAACTGTTTCTTCGTGTCATTACCACAGCAATTGCAATGTAATCTGATAGGACGATTCTGCTGTGACTGATGGTCGACTCTGTTACCATGGTTACGATCATTGTTGTGGTAGTCCGCGTGTTGTTCTTCCTCGTTGTTATTGTGTAACACCATATGTTCGCCATCATCCAGAGGATTGATTTTCTGGACATTTATGAGGATTTGTGATCGATCTAGATGACGCAGACATATGATTGGAGGTAGGATATCTAGGAAAAACCACCTGACGAAGCGAGGAACATGTCGCGCACTTGATCCTATTTGAATCACTAATACCGTACACACTACAGAAACACACACCATTACAATCATCACCAGGAAAAATGTATCTGTTTAAATAAAAGAAGAGGAAAAAATTGTATTAGGGATATAACATGTTACAAAGTGCTCAACAAAAGAAATGTCCTGTAGAGTGTCTTCCGATTTTTGTTGTTGTTGTATTTTATGTCCAACAAGCCTGTGTGGCAAATGAGATTGGGTCAAGACTAATCTTTTCTCATGTCCGAAGGCTGACAGCAAAATTGTTGACTTTATTTGTTGGGAGTGGCACTTTTTTTTGCTTCATTCTTTTCTTCCATCTTTTCTTACTTTCATTTCAGCATTTTGCTTGAGTCTGGTCCCTTTAGTACCCAAGCGTGTGTCCGTACGGACCGACCGTGTAAACAAACAAACAAACAAACAGACTGGATAGACATTTAGATGAATCTTTTCGAAACAATTTGGGACCAAAAATGTCACAAAACAATAAAGATAAACCATTATTAACACCAATTAATAAAAATCCGTGACGTTTCCAAATTCGCATTTTCAACGCACGCAATTCCAAGCGGCGAGAAAATG
>CM069441.1:44781798-44834827 GCA_035610835.1 Ophiura sarsii
TCATATCTGAACCAAGTGACAATTTTTTCACTTAAGGGCGAAAACACCCCCTGCCACACAATCAAGTGTATCTTTAGTTTGGTACGGCCAATTTACATGATCTAAAGTTCTCCAGAAAGCTGAATAAATTGTTTACATAACTGATGAAAACAGAATGCCATATTTATTTATTTTCATTTTTAATAAAAATTTTAAGTTTGTGATTTTTGGGTTCAACATTTTCTGGGTCACCCTGTACAAAGGGTTTAAAATCATTTTTAAAGTGTGTTTTGAGAAAATAAGCCATTTTGGGGAATTTGGCAACATGCCAAAAACCTTACACATAGTAAGTCTATGGGGGTTTTTTAAGACAAATTTTTTTAAACGTATTTCGCGCATTAGTTTCAATGTTTCATTATACAAGCTTGACAAGATGGATTTTAGGACAGTTTTCCATGACCATTTTAGTTTAAAAAGTCAAAAATTGTGCGCGCTCTGCGCGAACATTTTATGCAGGTTATATCATGTGGGGGACTTTATTATCATACTGGACCACTAGTGTTAGAAATGCAAACTTTTCAGCGCTTCACGTGCGTATTAATTATAATATTTCATTATTTAAGCTTTACAAGGTGGCTTCAGGACAGTTTTCCATGACCATTTTAGTTGAAACTCAAGAATTTTGCACGCTCCGTGTGCATATTTTCTACAGGTTTTAACATTATAATGGCCCTCAAACCATACCAAATATTCTAAATATTATGTGGGGGGACGTTAAAAACATCATACTGGATCATTTAAGTGTTAGAAATGCCAATTTTTGCGCGCTTTGCACCGCGTATTCATTTGAATATTTTATTATTTAAGCTTAACAAGACCTGTGGCTTTTTAAGACAGTTTTCCATGACCAATTTTAGTTCAAAACTAAAAAAATGGTGCGCTCCGCACGAATACAGGTTTTAACATTATTATGCCCCTCAAACCACACCAAAAATTCTTAATATTATGTGGGGGACGTTAATATCATACTGGACCATTAATGTTAGAAATGCGTTTTTTTTGCGCACCGCGTATTGGTTTAAATATTTCATTATTTAAAGGTAGATGTTCCGATTTTCAACTTGAAGTTTTCTATTCTACATGAAAGGTCATCCTTAAAAAAGTCGTGTTCCAAAGTTTGAGTTGCATAGCTCTAATGGTTCTTATTTTAGACGCACAAGATGCTGTGAACTGTACCCATTGAGTAGTACACAAACTATATCGGTGGTTACCACCATTCGCGGTAATTCGACGTTATTTCATCGATTTCTCCGTAATTATACCGATTTAGGCCGTCAAATTTCAGTATGATGATGAGAAAAATACGAGCTTTCATATGATATGAAAATCTCTGTATGTTTGAAATAATTCTGTGTTACGAAAATGTGATCGGGTCATCTACCTTTAAGCTTAACAAGATGGCTTCAGGACAGTTTTTCATGACCCTTTTAGTTCAAAAACTCCCAAAATTTTTGCGCTCCGCACACATTTTTTCTATAGGTTTTGTTGATATTATGGCCCTCAAACCACTCCAAATTCTCTATACTAAATATTATGTAGGGGTTGTTAAAAATGTCATACTGTACCTTTTTAGTGTTAAAATTCAACTTTTCAATATCTGAGATAACAAGATGGCTTCAGGTTTTTTTTGCCCCCCCCCCCCCATCAAAACAGTCCTGGATACGCCATTGGCTACCTTAAATTAATTGCTCCTGTATTTTAGGGGGATAAATTAATTCAGAAATATTTTAGGGAGACATATTCTAAACGGGTTAGAGCTAGACCCCCTAAAATACAGGAGAAACGTACTGCTATTAGTGCTGTAATTTCATACAGTACCAATTAATTTAACCCCGGCCAATTCCACGGTAACGGAAGGACAAATCAGACACAATTTTCAGCTTGCAAACACTTGTTTCAGAAAAACTTTATTTGTTGAAGTCAATTTTATACCTTAATCATATAAGTGTAGCTAAAACATTTATTATCCATTAAAAAATTCATCAAAATTGTCTTTCGTTTACGACTTATGCATATTAATGAGGGCGGTAACGGAAGGACGGTGAAATGGACACGGGTTTTTCTCTACCGCCATATATTGCGAAAACGCTCTGAAGTTTGTGAGTCAATGTTATTTTAATGTTATTTTATGAGATCCCTCTGGTTTTGGCAATACTTTGACACTGTTCATTTGGAAATTTTTCATTGCGTTTACTTAAAACATAGCCCAACGTAATTAAAGATTCGGTAACGGAAGGACGGTAACGGAAGGACGTGTGAAATTCCCTATACATTTAGTACTAAAAGTGGTACTAAAAGTGATAATACAAATTACGGTTGATACAAAAGCTGGAATGTGCAAAAAACACTGTTAATCACATGACTGAATACTAATACAATATTAGTAGTTAGTACATGTATTCTAATTGGTAATTGAACTAATTAAAAACACTAATTAAACAGTACGACTAATTAAGGATTGTGAAATACGTATTCTACATTTATACATGAATCCCGACGAATTTTCATGTTGTTGTTTTTTATTTCAAATTTTATATGGATTTATAATCTAATAAAGGCAAGCAAACAATCGACCAAATATCTATTAATTATAACAGTTTGGGCATTTAAAACAATGCCACATAATAAGTTACTATCCAGACTGTTTAACTGTAGGTCTCCATATCAAAAAGTGGTCAAAAATTGCCATTTATAGGCAGGTAGGCAGTCTTTGGAGTAAACCAGGGAGCCTAACTATAATGTGCAAGGTACCTTATCTAAGTCTAAAATAGCTTAATATCATGATTGCTAATTAATATAATTTAAATCAATTAACAAAAGCAAGTAATTTAAGTTTTAATGGTTCCACTTAACATTATTGGGCCTAATGATAAAACTGAAAACTTGTAAATCCCATACACCAAAAGACCAATAATGACGAGAAGCCATTTTGACCCCCCTTAAAATCCTAAATAGAGTTTGTGACCCTGATTACATGTATCTCTACATATTCCAGTTATTGGTTGGCTGGACAACACTCAGACCTTATTAAATGGTCTCAATTGATCTAGTTCTTGAGAAAATGCCCCCTGGAAATCATCATTTGAGCCCAAACTCATAATTTTTGCCAGATTCTGAACTTTTCAACCAATTTTGTGTCGTCTCGTTCATACTATTAACATCAGAAATTTGATTTGATTTGATTTTGATTTGAGCTATTTCAATACATTTTGATTTGAGCTATTTCAATACAAAATGAAACATACACTGTACATTTCTAATAACATTTAAACATACTCTTTTGCATGCCAAAGACTAGAAATGCATAGGTGGCCGCATCAAGTTATTTCACCTTGAATTTGGACCGATTTACAATGTTTTTGTGGCTGGACCACTTTTGAGGGGGTCCATTTTCTAGGAGGGGGGGCATGTGATTCGGTCTTTTTTTGGTATTTTTGTTAATATTGGGCACCAATATAATAATAAAGGTATCAGAAAACATCACAGATCGAAGGATGAGATTTGCAGGACATTGCATGAGAAGAGAAAATGAGATTGTATCCGACCTGCTGCTATGGAGACCCAAACACGGACACACATCTGTCGGCCGCCCAGCCTTAACATACTTGGACAACTTGGCGAAAGACACAGGACTGAGGAATGATGAGGAGATGAAAGCATGCATGAGGGACAGAGTAGTTTGGCGAGCCATCACGAAGACCGTTCGAGAACGACATAAGTAAGTAGTAAGTAGTAAGTTGGGCACCAGTGAGTACATTAACATGACTAAAAGGTCCCTAATGTTATAGAGGCTGCACCATCCACCCACAAACATTTGATAAAGTCATGTCCGAAAGCTTGACGGGCCATTTTTGACCGCCCCCAAAATTGAAACGAAGCGCACAGCGCAAAACCTAATTTTTTCACATTTTTTCAGTATTGAGCAGGCTGGACAGTACCAAAACCCACAACAAAGCTCACAAGTTCTTTAGTTGCTGAAGAAAACTCCTTCAAAGTAGGTACTTTAAACTGCGGAACATTGAAATAGCCCATTCTTAGCATCAAAGGGCGTCGAACTTTGTAAGACCATAGCGACCCGACCGAACGGAATGGAATTTGATTTGTTTTCCTTTCGACCTCCTCTATAGAACCACCTAAAGTACCTTTGAATGAAATATGAGCAAAATCCACGACCTATGGTGAGGTGCCTGTCCCAATTGGCATGGAATTACTCTTGATTGCACACAAGGTGATAATAGGGCCTGAAGAGGAACCTCGCCCATTAGCATAATAATATGAAACAAGCTTAATGCGGCAATGACAAGGGTCATTAACATAACAACAAAGCCACTTAAATAGAGTTGTGCAATCACCTATAACACTTAGCAACATCACATAATACACCAACATCACAAATTGGTAAGATAATTTGATTATAAGTGGCAGTACACACAAAAAATGACAGCCTTTTTGTCCTTCCGTTACCATATTTTGTCCTTCCGTTACCATAGTTTGGTAACGGAAGGACAAGTATTAATTAGTTTTAATTAATAAGGGGAAAGACCAAAACTGAATTGAATAGTTTTATATTGTAGGCCTACCTAAACTTGCTGTGCGTAATTTTTTTCTTTTTAATCTCTCTTCAATTTTTAAAAATATACTAACTTTAGCTACTTTTATGGTAACGGAAGGACAAATTTGAAGGCAAAATGCCAGAAGCCGCTGAAGTGTAACAAATGCCGCAATTACGAAAAAACCCATTTTGGACTTGTTTTATTCAGTCTAAATGTTTACACACACATAAAAAAGAGGATGTTTTACATTTGTTTCTAACATACAGGGTGTATTCATTTTTCATATAATTTACCACATTTTTAGGAAAAAATAACTCATTTGCATAATCCAAAATTTAACATACCAAACGACGTAATTTTTTTGTTTCAAGTAAAAATTCACTAAATATAGGCTTTCAGCTTTCATTTGAGACCAAATTTGTATGGCTTGGATGAATTTAAAATTTTGACTGCCATGTCCACTATTTCATGGAATTGGCCGGGGGGAAAAAATACAGGATTGCCCAAATTCAACCCTTTATTTCTCTCCTGATTTTGAAAGCCTTGTCCCCAAGATTTAGGGTTTGAGACCACTTCTGTTATCAGCATAAATAAACAGTAAATTTAAGAAAGAAATTTGGCTATATCTTGCCTCACGTTCTGTACGGAATAAACCGTGTTCTAACCACCCCCTACAACACATGTGGATTTTGTTACGAGGCACGCACACATAAACAATGATCAGGAGAGTTGGTTTAAATTGGTGTTTATTTTGGTTTCAATATGCATACACCAGTAAGATCTGTATTTAAGGAAATATCGTAGACAGAAGAATTGATTAAACTGGAGTGATGCGACTCATGAGAGAGTAACAGTTTTATGTATAAAATAGACAGGAATAGCTTACTTTTAAAAAATAAAATAAATGGTAAAATACACTTTGACATCTTATATGATTGCTATAAAAGTGCATTACATACCTGATTTTCAAAAGGCCTCAGCTATGAGAAACTTTACAAAATGTGTACATGGTAATGTGAAAGTTCATTATGAACCAGATAGAGATCTTCAGCTGTTTTTGTACTCTGCACTTGGTTTATAATCTGTGTAGGCAGGCCCCTAACTATATAGTAAGTTGTTACTTTTTATTTGTCAATTAAAATGCGAGGAGGTCGTAATTAACAGATTTGTTTGAGTATGAAAATACAAAATCTTCAAAAACATATTAATAATTGAAAGATAAGCATGTTCTGGAATTGTGTGCCAACACACCTTTTTACTTTTTCCTCTTTATAAATCATCTTCTATGCTTTCTAAAGCAGAAGAGAGATTGATTTGGTGGTAGCCCATAGGCTTTCGGTGTCGTGTGTGTGGTTACCAGCACAATCTACTTGAATGCAATTATTCATGTAGATATGGTATTAATTTTCTCGTAAGTTTTGACTCTTGAAAAAATAATGAATAATGAATAATGAAAAGTGACCGCCCCCTATTTTTCTAAGGTGCAACAGGAAACATAACATTCATTGTGAAGGGCCTTTATGTGATTTAAAAATAAAAAGTCAGCCAACCCTGCCCTAAAAAAGGCCTAATTAATAGTCGTCGTCAGGATACTTCGACACTTTTTAAAACCGCCAACGCACGCGATCTATTTTTAATAATGAGCGTGTGGGCGGGGACATTCATGACCCATAGATACGATCGCGGCCAATCGGATTACAGATACCGCAACGCGTCGAACTGCTCAAAGATAACGCTGTTGTTGACGCTGTTCTACAACGCACTTCCGTGTTTACGTTGTACGCAGTTGTCATAGAATAGAAAGTGCCGGACTTCTCTGACTACAACTATAATATTAATAATATTAAAATTATTATAATTAATTCTAAAAATCACAAAATAATTGCTGCCTACTTCAGGTTACTGCTTTTTTCCCAGTGGAAGTCTTTTTTTTGTTGAAAATATATCTAAACAAGGAATGTGATTCTGTATAAAAATAATAACTTTTTAGGAATGGGAAGTTGACTACATAGCCTAGCATGCCTAAAGCCTTTTTAGAGGGCGATTCATAGACAAAGGGGTAGAAAAAAAAATGCAATCTCGTTATTTACCTACCCCTATGACATAGGCTATGTACTTACATACATGTCATAGGGGTAGGAAAAAAACGCAATCTCGTTATTTACCTAGTACCTACCCCTATGGCTATGTACTACATGGGGGCAATGGCAGCAATTGTTTTGCAGTTGATTTGCATTGTAAACATGATAGCTGCTGTGTGCTTTATTCCGTATGTAAGACCTATTTGAGGATATTGCCCATAGGGGTAGGAAAAAAACCGCAATCTCGTTATTTACCTACCCCTATATATGTACTACATGTCATAGGGGTAGGAAAAGGCAATATCCTCAAATAGGACATAGCCTAGTCTTACAGTTACACATACGGGATAAAGCTAAAAGCACAAAGCAGCTATCATATTTACAGTGCCAATCAACTGCAAAACAATTGCTGCCTTGTGCTTTATTCCGTTTGTAAGACCTATTTGAGGATATTGCCTAGGAAAAAAATGCAATCTCGTTATTTACCTACACTACAGGGCCTAGACTAGACATGAATGAGAGAGAGGACGAGGTGCCGAATTTTGCACACTGACACAATCAATCTCTTTGCAAATGCATTCATTCCATGCATTACATTTTCATCATTTGACTTTTATAAATTGTTGACACAAACCTAATCATTTGAGGACCTTGTCCACTTAAGTATACTGCGCACAGAGCAGCAACCAACACGAAAACAACTTGTATTCCTTCCATTCTGTATCTGACCGATGTCAAGGTTGAACTATTTCCACGTAGCGATCAGCGATCGGCTCAATCAATCAAAAAGCTCATTTATTTACTTTCTTTTATTGAACACACGAGGGCGTACATCAAGTTCTATGGTTGGCTCAGGGGGGGAAGGACATCGTTTTATTTTGTTACTAAATTTGGGGGATTTTCCAAGGATATTTCCAAAATTGCGACATGGCGAATTGTATTTTGTACACAAGTCTATGGGATAGATTTTCGTAGAGACCAATATTAACCGACTGATTGTATTTAATTGGCCCGTGGGCCACGTCTTTTTATAGTCTTAACTGGAAGATAAAGACTTTAACTTGCATTTTCAAGAAAAAACAAGCGTGGCCCACGGGACGTTTTTTAGCAAAAAGACATTAAAGGACTGCTATTTTGACAGTTTTCCTTCAAATTACGAAAAACCCGTTACAGTGTTTAGTGTCTCTTCAACAGACTTTGCTTATCACTGAGCAATATCGCAATACGTCGTTATACGAACAGAACACAGATATTCTAAAGAGACTGAATTATGATCCGGTCACACAGATTGATGCGGGGACGAGTGTAGAGTCCTGACGAGTGATGTTGTTGACACCACAACTGGATTTAAACAATTCTACAACAACATATATAAATAAGCTACTGATTGTTCGACAGAGAGGTTAATAACAATAACAGTATATAAGGTGAGTTGACAAACGCACATGAGTCGTAACATTGATTTGTTGTGCTTTTCATAGGCTCTGTGTGTCTCCAGAAACTCCGAATTCGGAGGGTCTGCGTGTGTATTGCAGAATTTACACACTTGATGCTTGATGTGGTGGTAATTATTATAGAGCTTAAACAGCTAAACTGGAATGTATCAGGGAGGGTCAAATTGTTGTTGTGACGCCCCGTGTACGGTCTCCGCAGGGCGGGGCACCATCATTTGTACGTCCCTGTTGTTACAGTCCCGGCCATGGCTGTGACACGATTTTTTTTTTACTAGTCAATATTTGTAAAATTTATTTATTTCGTTTTAATACGGAATAAAGCAAAACTCACTGAATAAAATGATTTTAAAAAAAAGAAGAAAAAAAGTCAACTGATTTTACCATGAGACCATGTACAAATGTTGACTCCCTAAAAAAAGAAAAATCGTGGCCGGGACAAAGTGTACGTCGCCACACGCTGTACGGTCCCAGCCCCCCTTAGCTGGGACAAAGTGTACAGCGGCGTACAGTCCCGGCCCCCCATAGCTGTGACAATTTCTGACAAAGTGTAAACCCCAGCTACTGTCCCTGTGTATACATTTTGTGTACCTTGGCGTACGTTCCCACTATGTATGTGTACACACGCCCGGGGTATACATTTGTGTACCCACCCCTACACCCCCGCTACATGTACATTCCATTCCCCGGCATATTTTTTCCTTTTGTACCTCCCGGTACGTCCCCAGTACACGCCCCCACATAGCCGGGGAACATTTTTTGTACGGTCCCCGCATGGTCCCCGTCATGTCTCGGGTCCCCGGGCCGGGGATGCAATTAAATAGGTGCATAGTGCATTTAAGTGCAGGGCCGTCAGAAGGGGGGGGGGGGGTGCGTTGGGTGCGGACGCACCCCCCTTGAAAATCTCTTCTTTTTTTTCCTTTTTTTTTTTTAGGGTAACATGTTGTTTTATGAATGGAAAATGGGGTCAACGATGGCAAGATACATGAAAATTGTGTCCTAAATTCGCTGTAATGCTCAGAGCTTCCGGGGGCGAACCACCCGTTATTGGCTTCGCGCCAGAGGCGCTCGCATCGTCAGCGTGCGCAGCACTAACACTCTGACGTCATACTACTACTTCCGGTAAAAAATCGTGAAAACGCACCCCCCCCCCTTTTCCGGTAAAAAATCGTGAAAACGCACCCCCCTTTCAGGTAAAAAATCGTGAAAACGCACCCCCCTTGGGCAAAAGTTGCTGACGGCCCTGAAGTGTAACTGTAAATTATGTAAGTGTAACATCAAAACAAATATTTGTCGATCAGAGCACTCGCGTTCATCCAAAGGTTTAACAGTCTATACTCTGTTTGGCCATCTCGAGACAGTGACGTAACTGAACAGGCACAGCTTTTACGCACGCGTGTGTATCTTCCGCCTTTCAACGCTCGTGTTTGTACGCCAGCGCCGCGAGTATGCGCGCGCGTTGTGTGATGCAATTAGTAGAATACCCGGTTACGTCACTGTCTCGAGATGGCCAAACAGAGTATAGCAACGCACTGCATTACAGAACTACAAAGTACTGGCGCACAATGCTGTCATGGTCACGCAGACGGTGGCATTGACTGCGAGGAAATAATCAAGAATTATTTGTTTTGATTTGTTTATTAAGATTTAAAGTTATAATAAAGGTAGTGTTATTATTTTCAACTTGATGTTTTCTATTCTACATGAAGGGTCATCCTAAAAATAGTCATCAAAAGTTGAGTTGCATAACTCCAATTGGTTCTTGACAATCCTTTATTTTAGGGGGATAAATTGATTAGACGGAATAAACCATTTTATTCATAAATTTGACTATAATACATACATTGTACATGAAATGTAGTCAATTCATGAAGCATTAAGTTTATTCTGCCAAATCAATTATCCCCTAAAAAAATACAGGATTGCCCTTATTTTAGAAGCACAAGCAGTGCTTTCACTCACCCTATACAAAGGGTGAAATATCCTTCACTTTTGAGTTTCACCCTTGAAAATTTTACTCAATAGTGAAAAATGTTGAAAATTCCATTGTTTTCCTGCCTAAAACACTGCACTATAATCAAAACAAAAAAATTGTCGATCACAGCGTAATGATCTGAGTGCTCGCGCGATCATTACAAATTAAGGTTGAGCGTGTGTTTGCATGCAGTGTGTTCCAAAACAGTCGCAAGGCAGCGTGTGGTCTTGTTGATTAGGGCCAGCGATTGGTCAATTGCCTATTTGTTTACAAGTAGTCACATCTTCCAGTTTTACTGCGCCCTTGCCATCGCGAATGACAAGGTTACGCACCAGTCGCATGGGACGCTGGGCTGGGGAATCGTGTACACTATGATCGATACATTTTTGTTTTGATTATAGCGCTAATTTGGCCATAATTTTTCTCCCTCAAGAATTTTGCCCAGTGAAAACACTGAAGATGACATGAAATTTGCACACAAACAAGACAGGTGTTATCTGTTAACCACCTTTGACAAAGTTATTTCACTTTGTAAAATGTTCCTCAAGTTTGTCTTATATTAATCAATGAATGTTTCCTTTGGAGGAACAAAAAAACAACCTGGCAGACCGACCCAGGCGTCTATGGAGCATCCGTAACAATCCGTTTATTTGAGGTGACAAATAAGCGATGAAAAAAACCCTCTTTTACGGCCTGACCAAAGCAAACAAACAATCCAGATGAACCTATTCAAAGATCTGACCGAACCAGTTTTTGGTATTTTTCAAGATTTTTGGATACTTTTTTCTCAAATCATGTAAAACCAGCCATTTTTTCCAGAATTCCAGATTTATGCATTGATTTATTTATTGCTCCCTTAATATTATAATTTTGTCGGTTCAGACTGTAGACTGAAGCCTGTCGGTTAAGATTGCCTCCGTCAGTTGTGTGATTGTCAAAAAACATTGTCGGTTGTGGTCAATAACCGTCATCGGTTGTGTGATTGTTAATAACTGTCGTCATTTGAGAATGGCATTGTTGTTTAATATTGGCACTGTCGGTTGAGACTAGCACTGTGTCAGTTTTTTGAAGAGCTCATTTTTCACGCCTGTTTTGAGACACAATTCGGAAAAGTGCGACGTCACCACCTTTTTTTTTCTCAGAAAAGTGCAACGTCACCACCTTTTTTTTTCTCAGAAAAGTGCGACGTCACCACCAGTTTTTTTTCTCAGAAAAGTGCGAAGTCACCACCGTTTTGGGTGGCGGGTTCAAAACATGTGGCGGGTACTCTACTTTTGCATCATCGAGTCACCTGCCCGACACAAAAGTTACCCGCTATGGGCAGGCGGGCGGGTGCTATTTCCAGCCCTAGGTACATGTATACATTTTAACAGTAGTGGAATGAATAAAATGAAATATGACTTCATTCCTTTTATTCCTTTTTCAAAATGCAGAATGGCAGAAAGATGCAAATACCGACACTAAGGGGATACATCCGGAAAAAAACACCCTCTACAAAAACTTAATGAAGATTTACATACACAAGCAGAGTGCTCATCATTTTCTGCAGTAAGTATCATTCTGGTTGTTACGCCAATGGTAAAGGCTAATTAGGAATGAGATTCATCAGCAAATTGCAGACTGGGAACTGGGAACTGACTGGTGGAGACATCACATTGAGATTTGTGCATGAACGTCACCCCAAGTCACAGCTACTGTGGTCCATGACCCTGGGTGACAGGGTATCAATTGTACAGTGGTGGCACCAGCACCAACATTTAAATGGTTTGGTTTTAATTGATGCCACTTATTTATAATTTTAATCCTACTAGTAAGACCCTTTATTAAAATAGTAAACATTTAGATAAATTCATAACCACCACTTCACAATAAGTCATCAAAAAATCGTAACATGAGTAACCAGAATCCTAATCAGTAAAAGATGCTAAAAGTCAAGATTTTTGTTAATTTACAATGTTTAAAGAATCAAATGCTAGTAAATTTTGGCTGGACAGAGTGTAACATGTGTTACTGAATATTTTGCCATTTTAAATTGACAAAAAAAGAAAAAAGAATTTGAATTATTGTGTTTATAAACCTTATTATATTACTTGCTTACAAGTTACAGTAGTGACCGATTAATTGTAGATTGGTTTAGTTTTAGTTTAAGCAAATAAATGTTGGGACATTTTTAGTGCGTCTCAGCCCGTAATGCGTGTTACCGATATTCGCAGTGGTCTCACATGAACAAGAGCAGCTGATCTTTCATGTTGGGCATTTTTTATAATACAAAAGATGAAAACTTCATTCAAATTATTCTTACAGAGATGTAGGGAATGGAGATTAAAGAATAGCCTGCTAAAACGTAAAACGAGTTACCAAGGAATCAGCAATTTCATGATTTTAGACTAATTCTTTATGCCTGATTGTTCATTCTTGTAGGATTCCTGCCAGGATCCTACCAACTCAGACCACATGCACAACTCTATAGTAGACTTATGGGACCCAGGCATGTTTGCCAAAACAGATACATTGTAAGGACCTAATCCTGGAAGATGTCTCCAACAAGTTGAGTGTCATGCAAAGGAAGATCATGATTTACATGGAGGATTGGTGGATATCCATTCTTAACTATATGTGAGTTTGAACTCATTTGGATTTAAATGAGCATTAAAATCCATTCTCGCCGGTAAAGTTCCGAGAATCCAAGTTGATTCTGGTATTCTATCTAATATTTTATTGAATGGAGGAAAATTCATAGATTCTCATCAAATCCTTGGCAATAATCTGAATGGATTCTTGCACCCTTGGACAAACTTCTGAACATGTAAAATATTGGACAGCTTTAAAACAGTTTCGAGATCTTTACATTTCTGCATTACTTGATTAATTAACCGTAACCCCCGTTTAAGGTTTTTGACTGGGATCCGAATTTTTGAGGAAAAAACACTAGCTAAATCTCATCAGGGAACCATTCTCAAGCCCCATGTCCCACCCACTAAGCCACGGCCCTCAGCTACTTGTTGGTGCAGTATACTGCGCTCACTATATAGGCTCGGTTGAATTGACTACATCATCGAAAAAGAAAGAAAATGGTACCATAACCCTAGGGTTTAGGGTTTTTGACCAGGACCACAATTTTCAAGGAAAAACACCAGCTAAATCTCAGGGAACCTGCCAGGATTCAATCTGGGGACCCTCCGTTCTCAAGCCCCATGTTTTTTTGGGTTGTTTTCATTCTAAAATTTTGTAAATTTCATCACTATAAGTAACCCTAATGGCCTAACCCTACTACACCACACGGCCAGCCTGTTTTTATAACCTTGTGTGCACGTTTTAGGCTACAAAATGGGCCCAGACTATATAACGAGGCGAATATACTGAGGTGTACAGTAGTGCTCCCGTGGTGTAGTGGATTGGAAGCTGGGCTTTGGTGCAGGAGGTCCGGGGTTCAAATCCCAGGGGAGCGGGGAGACATTTCTTGTGAATTTTTGGGGTCGGAAAAAGAATCTGTTGCCGTGTGATGTAGTAGGGTTAGGGTCAGGGATAGCACTGGATCAAAAATGTGAGAGGTCCCATGACATTTTTCAGGACCCCGTAGGACTTCCAAAAACAAATTTAAGGGGTCCCCCAAGAAATTGAGGGGTCCTGAAGTTTGGGTATTTGAAAATTTTACTTTTTTATGGGCAGTTTTAATGAATTTATATTGTGAGGAAAGGATGGATATATGTAATTTACAGAATTTCTTAAGGTTTCCATTTCCATACATCGTCAAATTTAAGGGGTCCCTTCAATTTTGATCGGGTCCCCCAAGTCTTTCCAATTTGAAACCTGACGCGTCACTATTAGAAAGTGAGAGGTCTAGGACGCGCATACGCGTCAGAATGCGACCCCTGGTTAGGGTTAAGGAAAAGTTCAGGGTTTACCCATCCGGACCCAAGCGTGTACCCCCAACACACCCCTTACTAAAATGCAATCATCAGCAAGGTGGTACCAGGTTGCGCAAGGTTGCACACATTTGTCGCAAGGTTGTGGATGATTGCTGCAAGGTTGTGCAACCTTCTCAGAAGAACCAAATTGGTTGCGCAAGGTTGTATTTTTTCCAAATTTAACCTTGCGTAAGGTTGCAGAATTGATTGCGATTTTTATAAGGGACACTGCCAAATTAAACAAAGAAAGAAATATTTTGGCAAAAAAAGCCACCCGGTCCGGTTGTACAGGGAAACGGACCTCTCAGCTCGGGTCAGTCAGGCTTTTTTCCTTTCATGTTTTTTCTTGACCATATTTATTGTTTACTTTTTAAAAATCTGTAAATATTTGTTTACAATAACAAGCAAAAGGGGAAGAAAAAATATATAATGCAATGGGCCTGTACAACAGGGTTTTTTTCCCCTTTATCATGTTTATTGGGAAAGTAAACAAAATTGGGATATTCATTGAATTTGCTGGCACCATCAAAAGCAATAATGAAATATTTATATTTGTTATGCAAACTCAAACTAAGTTTTTTCACAAATTGAATTATGTTCCTTGATTCTGTTCTGACATTGGATTGGACGTAGAATATTAAGTTGCTGGGGTATTTGTTGCATTTAAACAGTGCCTTTATTAATGCTACAACCCATTTTAAAAAGTAAATATTAGGTAATTCAAACATTTGACCTGGACACAAAATAATCAATTTAAATAATGTTAAGATGATTTCCCCTGCAGCTCAAAATAACACAAAAAAATCTTCCCTTTTACAATATTGATTTTAGGTTGCATTATAATAGATCTCCAAATGGATGTGAATAACTGTCAAGCATTGGATATTTTACGAAGACGGATGGCCTGTACTCAGTGGGACACAGGGAGCAGGATGACCAAGGGATTCAATTTGTCTGAAGTGTGGATGGAACAGGGAACATGATGGCCAAGGGACTTCACATTTGGATTTATGGATGGAATTAACTATCTATCTATATGTCTCATACATGTACATGTACATGTAGCTATATTCAAGGTATTGGGCGATGCAGTGATGAATCTAGACTCCATAGAGACCAAAGTTTTTAAAGCTGCATACCATCAGCTGTTCTGATCACTGAGGTATATATTGTTATTACCTTATAATGTGTAAACACTTTGAGCAAGGTTATACCAATTGTACACGTAGTATTGTAATGGGATGCCATCTTCTACAGTGAAATTTACTTGGTATTTTGTGTCGTAAGCAATTTTCACTTCTAGTCTCAAGGCAAAGGAAACTATAAATAGAGAGTCAGTACAAGTGAAGGAGGAGTATAGATAATAAGGCCAGAACCAAACACAATTAGTCAGCTGTATGGTACAGCAATCAAGAAATGCTCTGCGCATGGTACAGTACCTGGACATAAATTTAGTTGATCAAGGAGTCACATGAGTCAATATTTGATTATTGGGTTTTGGCTTTGATTAAAAACACCACAAGTGGGGATGAAAAGGCTGGTTTTTGGTTTGGCATCAATTAATTCAACACAATGATGTTGTAGCTTTTAAAGGAGGGGTCCCGCAAGCACAACATTATTTAGCCAAAATTGCATAATTATATAGAACAAAACATCATACTTTAATCAAAACAAAAAATGGTTGATCACAGCGTATACGATTCCCCAGCATCCCATGCGACTAGTGCGTATCATGCGTAACCACGACATCAAGGGCACAGTAAAACTGGAAGATGTTACATACTTGTAAACAAATAAGTAATCGACCAATCGTGGCCCTAATCAACAAGACCGCACGCCGTGTTGCGACTGTTTTTGGAACAAACTGCATGCAAGGACATGCTCAACTTTTGTAATGATCACGAGCGCTCAGATCATGACCCTGTGATTGACAAATTTTGGTTTTGATTATAGTAACAAAAACTAATAAAAACTGCCATCTCTATCTCTCAACATGCAATTTTTAAAATTCGCGGTGATTGAAAGTCCCAGTGTCGATGACTTCATGGTCAGGCCTAAAAAATGGTTTGAGTGGCCTAACATGACAAAAACAAATAGGGAAGGTCGGTCGGGATTTTTTAAAAACAAATTTAAATCACCTGCTTTGGGGACTTAAAATAGCCGAAAATGAAAGCAACCAGTCAGAAACTTTAATACTTCAATTTTTATATTTATACAGGGTGAGTCAAAAGGAAGTTGTACGAGAATGAATATTTAAAAAAAAAAATACCAAACAAATTTGACAAACCAATGAGGCACGTTTTCAAAAGCAACTTATTCCACTTATATATGACAAAAGGCATCATTGAAACCGATCAATTATATCAGGAGCTATGCCTGTTTTAATAAAAAAAAGACCCTTTTTTGATCGATTTCAATGATCCCTTTTGTCATATGAGCGGGATAAGGTGCTCTTTGAATAAATGCCTCATTGGTTTGCCAAATTTGTTTGGTCTATTTTTAAACAAATATTCATTCCCGTACACTTCTTTTTGACTCACCCTGTATTTTTAAAAAACACTTTTATTTTTATTTTTAATTTTTTTTTAAATTTTATTTTTTTCCCCTCAAAATAATAACAAATATTCAGGGTAGGTGATGTATTTAGGGTCGGTCGGGTTAGGCCAATCAAACTTTTTTCTTTAGGCCTTATAGCTTATTGCATGGTGCTCAAATTTACGCATGCATGCATTGTATAACTATGACTTCATCGACATGGATTTTTGATCGCCAAGAAATTTAAAAATTGCTTGTTGAAAGATGGTGTTTTTTATTCGTTTCTGTCATAAGTGTGGTGTTTTATTCTATATAATACAAAAGTTGGGCTCAGTAGTTATTTTTCTAATATATATAATGCAAAATGTTGTGCTTGCGGGACCCCTCCTTTAAGAATTAGCCTACTTGTTTCTTATTGTCAGAAAATGTAATACACTAAAGTAGCAAGCCTCGATTTAAGGATATGTGGACTAGGAGCTACTTAGTGACTTTTCTGACCATAGTAGCTCTGGTCCTATACTTTGCTGTTCAAAATTTGAAAACATCTGGAGCTAAAACTTGGCAACCAGGTGTAAAAAACTCACGAGCGCCCAGTTAAATATGGACAGTCATTTTTCAGAGCAAAATTAAGGTTAAAAACTGTTAATAAATAAAGGTGACATAATACCCTGTTAAAAGGGACCACTCGGGTTGGGTCATGGACCTCCCCCCCCCCCCCCCCCTCAAAATGACCATATGAATCTGTAGACATTTTTCTGACAAGAAAAAAAATTGGGCCAGTATTCATTGGCATGAGAATATTTTCATCAATTTCTAAAAATTGGATCTGTTGGACCTGTAGAACAGGGTTTCTTTTTTCCCAGCTTCTAAGGTGACCAAAAAAAACCCTGCCTTGATCTACGAGCAAACTGACCACTCGGGTTTGGTCGCCGGGTTTTCTAGGTTTTTTCATTTGAAAATATAAAAAGAATTGGCTCCATTGGGCCTGTAGAACAGGGTTTTTTTTGTTGCCTAACAGATGTTGTCGTTGAACAAGTTTCAAAGATGATATACTGTAAAAGTGGACATTTTTGCGAGTAAGTTTAGCGCTTCGCAAATTTTGAAAAAGTTTGCTTGTTTTTATATTTGTGATTTTGAGGTTCCTTACATAGACCTACATACAAAAGGAATATATTCATGCATTTTTCTTTTTGCGCTTGCTGGATCTTAGCGCGAAAATAAATGTAGCAAGAAAATTTCCACTTTTGCAGTAGTTGGATCAGTTCCAAATTGGTGAATTACAGCAGCAAATTAATACAGAAGGACGCAGGCGCACATGAAGACATCAAGCGCACTGTGCATTATGTGTGACGCGTTAATGCGACCAAAACCATGTACGTTAATTTTTTAATTTTGCGCAGAGAGATAAAAAACAAATATTTCTTGCCAATTTGGAACTGATTAAACATTAAACCATAATAAACAGCAAAAAAAAGAAGAAATAAAGAAAATCTGCATAATTCTGTTATACCTACTAGTTATACCCTTCACACCAACATCCGTTAGTATGCGTCGTTCTTAAAAATTACGCACTACGAATACCCCTGTGAAGGGTATAACAGAATTACTCCAGAAAATCTGTTAATTTTAAGACATGTGACATTCCATATTAATGCACGGGGTGAGAGTGGTGGCAAATTTCATCACAGTCATAACTACAACTTGTCGGGTCCATTTACCTGAAAGATCATTTTGCTATAGAACAGGGTGGTTTTTCGTCGCCTTATGGCCAACACACCAATTAGAAACTCATGGCGTTGGACCAGTGTGATCGGGCCTAATGATAGATAGAATTCAAACCGACAATGTTTGGCCGTATAATGATTTACATAATTTTAATGGTTAATTTGTTATTTGTAACAGAGTGCAAACAATAAAAATTGGGAATAATACTTGTGATTGTTGGTTTCTTTTGTTTAAGAAGTTATTCAATGCATGTGCCTGTGTCTGGTCTATTAGGTTGAGTTTAAGTTTATTATGTTCACTATACTTTGTTCAGTATAGGCAAGACTTGTGAATTAATCCACACACAAAATTAATTCTAACCGTGACGTGTATATTTTAATGTTAGCATGCAGCAGGATTATCATAAACGACTTGCGCACAATGCATGATGCACAATTACGCCCATATTAATAGATGAGTTAACAAGAAGGAATTATTTTTGTGCGAATAAATACAATCACAATTGTTGTCTTTTGTGTACTGAACAAACTATATGGTATTTAAATCAAGATTCCTTTTTGGGATGATGTCACCTTGTCTAACAATGCCATTTGATTTGGGTGCAATATTATTCTGCAAGTGCAATAACTTAAAAAACTTTGGGGGTCGGTTACCTATGTGTAATACCGTCACAAATTTCAGACATTTTAGTATTAAATGAAAGGTGACAAAATAAAACTGTTCAACTGACCGACCCTACTTCGAGAGGTCCATCCCTAAACAGTTTTTTCCTCAAAAAGCATCTGAAATATTGCAAACCTTTCATGTTTGACCAACAATATAAGCAAGATTGTAGATGTCAATGATCTTAATAAAATCCTTTCAATTAAATTCTTTTTATTTACTGTGATACACTTCACGCAACAAAAATATGATTACTCATCTCGAGGGGGGTTGAAACTCACCAGTGTGGTGACGAATGAGAGGTTATAATTTGACTTGGATTTTAAAAAGCAACATATTTAATTTGAAATATTATCCTAAATAAAAATAAATCCTATAAGGTGGTGTGTTAAGGTGCAGTTCCAGGCACATAGCAGGGTAAAAATATGTTATACACCAAATTAAAAAATGTGAACCATCACATCAAAACAGTCCAGTTGTCTCCAGGATATGAAAATTCATGTTAAAGAACTATTTGTGAGCTTAAACAAATTACATCTAATTTGTCAGAATTGACCATGGAACGCAGGTTTAATGTAACTCAAAAGGTGCACAATTTTGTTTTATTTTCTTTATTTTTCTCAACTTCTTTTGTTGTTATTGGCAGATGAGCCTTGCCAACGACTGATCGGTTTCAATATGATGGGTCAAAAATGTCATAATAAAACTTTCTCAAAATTTGTCAAATAATCTCTTTTATTTTTGGTGGACTAAAGTTACCCTTGGGTCATCCCAGTTCTACGGTAACTAGCATCTACATGCACATTTATCTTTTAAATAGTCTTGATATAGAGTAAAGTTTTCGGTCAGCGCCTATTTTCGGTCACTTTCGCCAAAATTGTGTAATTGCATCGGTCGTTGTCATTTTAAAGCAATACCGGGCATCAACTATGCGGCGGTTTTCTAGCCGTCAGTTTATAACGACGAGGTCATTTTCATTTCACGATTTGGGCGAAGTGACCGAAAATAGGCGCTGACTGAAAACTGGCGACTTTACCCTACTGTAAAACAACTTAATTATGCTAGCAATTTAATTTCACTAGGAGATCCGTGTTGCCAAATTAAATAGGACGATGATACAAATTAGTGAAATTAAACTGCTACAAAAATGTTGACTAAATGATAATTCGCTAAATTAAGTTGCCGAGAAATTAAACTGTTTTACAGTATTATCATTTGATTTGTGTCATTTTCATTTATATTGTCATAATTTGGTTTTGATGATGGTGAGTGATCGGTGATTCTCACAAGATCCGTCCCTCATCTGCAATGTCATTGTTCACTCTAAAGGGCTTCCCTATTGACCTTTGTACAGATGAAATGCATCTTTTGTGGGGATATTTTGAGACCAAACAGCAGCATTGTCACTGTTGATGTCCATATCATAAATCTTAAGCAGACTGTGTTGATGTTTCTTGATGTTTTTTCTTGATTGATTTCAAGTATGGCAATTGACCCTGCAAAAAGTGCATTTCGGTGAATTTTCATCCTTTTTTTCAAAATGCTGAGGTGAAAGCAATCACATAGGAGATATGACCAGGTCAAGTCAATGTCAAACACAGGTATACAATAGGCATCAAGGTGAAGATGATGAAAGTTTGATAACTATTAACTACTGATTTTGGAGGACTGAATGCTGTCATCATTTATTTCTCCAACTACACTGTGAGATCCATGTCAGTTGAAGGGGTTCGTGAGGCTGGTTCACTTAGTGCATGATTTGGTACAGATAAGCTGATTGCAAGTTGCTCGTCTCATTTCTGAAAATAAAAAACAAAACAAGAAATGTTATTTGCGGCAATTTTAATGTCTGGATGCCCTTACTGACAAAAAAACCACCCTGTTCTATTGGCCCGACCGACCCATTCTTTAGAAATCGGTGACCAAATGTTCACATGCAGATGAATACAGACCCAAATATTTGGAGTTCCTTTATTTTTTGGGCTTGTCAAAATTCAATAAGTTTTTTTTACAGATTTTTAAACATTTTATGGTCATTTTCAATTCAAGGGGATAAAAGTTAAAAAACACACTGACAAAACACCTGACCAACCGACCCATCCTGAGGGGTCTGTTTACACGTAAAACAGGGTTTCTTTTTTTGTTGTCACAATGTAAAAATAATCGCGTAGCAAAACCCTAACCCTAATCTCATTGTGCAATCACGCAAAGGTCAAAATCTTTTTTGAGCGTGATCCCTTAGTGTGATACACTATCTGCTGGGTGATACACAATTTGCTGGACTCCGGCCACGGTAGACTTGGTTTGATTCCTGGAGCGGCACACACCATTTTTACTGTCCTTATTCGTCCCGTGTCTCCCTACGTTAGCATTATTGCAACACCCCATGAGGGGTTGGGGTTAAGCCTTTAATTCTATAACAAATTAGCTTTTGATATTACCCTCGGCCCTGCACAAGTGCCCATAATTGAACTATTAAAAAGTGAAGCTTACTTACAATCCAGCTGATGGCATCAGCTAGGTCAACGGTGTTCCTGTCAAGACTTGCACCACCAGTACCACTCCAGAACAGACGATGCCGATGGAAGAAATGAACACTGTGTAACCACGGACTTATAAAGTCCATGTTCACCATGGACTAATATCAAAATATTACCATCAAATGTAACTCCGCACCGAAACCAGGGAACCCGCGTCACTAGAAATCTCACCGGACCTCATCTACTCGAGATGCCACCTTTCAACAAAATATGTTATCAACACTCCTTCTACCCGAAATCAATCCGCGAATGGAATCTCCTGCCACCAAACATCCGGTCAATAACAGACATTTCTGCCTTCAAAAGCGCACTCTCTCAAATTGACATTAAAGAACACGTAAACAGAGCTCACTTCAAAAACTGATCACACCATCCACCACACTGACCTATGCGTTATAACAGCCTTATGGCTGTGTTTGCATAGTAATAAGCAGAAGCAGAAGCAGAAGCAGAATATCCCGTTCTTGCTCGGTGTATTCTTGCGAACTGAATCATGTGAATTGAATACAATGACGGTTGATACACCATGGCTGAAGAAATGTGTTCAAAACGTCTCCGTATTTCACATCAAATGTCTACATGCCACGGTAAAACCAAATACAAAATAACGTCCATCGTACTCGAATCAACACTCGTTGAGTAATAGATATGCGATAATTGTACTTTTAAGTGGATTTGCAGAGCAAGTTCAGTTGTTCATTTCGTTTCATTTCACTTCATGGGCGTCGCCATTTGTTTACATTGTATTCTCGCGGAAACACGAAAACAATAACGCGAGATTTCAATTCGGCAGTGTTGCAAGCCCGTTTTTTTTCTTCCGCCCGATGCCATAAAAAATCTGACCTACCCCCCCCCTGGGTTGGCTGGCAGGTGGTATACAGTGGACTCGCATGTTGGTAGCCCACCAGTAGCACTGAGTGGGCAACCGGTTGGGACCAACCACTGGGCACGGGGTTGGTCCTAACCAGTGGGCCACCGATTGTGCGTAACCGGTTGCCACGCAGAAGGTCCCTACTAGTGGGCCACCGATTGTGCGCTAGTGATGGGCTACGAGAAGTGTACTTTTAGTAGGCTACTAGAAGTGGCAAGTGGGCTACTAGAAGTAGCATTGAAATAACACGTGAGAATTCAAGGCTGACGAATTTTGAAGTTGAAACGGGGCTTTTAATGAATCAAAGGTAAATTTCTACATTTGGCATTGTTTTTTTAGCTGGGGATCCAAGAATGATTTTTTTTTGCAACCATGCATCATGGAATACCCCACAAAATTTGAACAGTGTTTCTAGACTGAAATTTTGTGCTGATTTCAAATCTGGTGAAGGTAAAATCCGAACCTGTGACGAACGTTGTCAAATTAAAGGAATGCTACCCGAATTATGTTTTTAATGAATTTCACCTATAAATCATTTTCTTATGATTCATTTAATATTTCACATTTCTTTCTCATTACTTGTCCCAAATATGATGCTCACATTAAAGGGGTATTACCCAATTTTATGTTCCGCAATCCTGAAATTTGGTCAAAGATCCAGGAATATGCCTTTAATATTACTCTTTTCTTTGATGGAATAATATACCACAAAATCAAAACATGTTTCTGAACTGAAATTTTGTGCTGATTCCAGATGTGATAAGTTTGTAAATCATTTGTGTGGGGAAAATGGTCTATTTAAAGGGATACTACCCGATTTTTTTAAAAATGAAAATCACCTAAAGCATTTTCTTGTGATTCTTTTAATATTTCACATTTCTTTCTCATTACTTGTCCCAAATATGAAGCTCACATTAAAGGGGTATTACCCGATTTTATGGTCCGCAATCCTGAAATTTGGTCAAAAATCCAGGAATATGCCTTTAATAATTACTCTTTTCTTTGATGGAATAATATACCACAAAATCAAAACATGTTTCTGAACTGAAATTTTGTGCTGATTCCAGATGTGATAAGTTTGTAAATCATTTGTGTGGGGAAAATGGTCAATTTAAAGGGATACTACCCGATTTTTTTAAAACGAAAATCACCTAAAGCATTTTCTTGTGATTCTTTTAATATTTCACATTTCTTTCTCATTGCTTGTCCCAAATATGAAGCTCACATTAAAGGGGTATTACCCGATTTTATGGTCCGTAATCCTGAAATTTGGTCAAAAATCTAGGAATATGCCTTTAATAATTAATTACTCTATTCTTTGATGGAATAATATATCGTACCACAAAATCAAAAACATGTTTTTCAACTGAAATTTTGTGCTCATTCCAGATCTGATAAGTTTGTAAATCATTTGTGAGGGGAAAATGGTCAAATTAAAGGGATACTACCCGAATTTCGTTTTTTTTAATGAAATTCACCTAAAGCATTTTCTTGTGATTCTTTTAATATTTCACATTTCTTTCTCATTACTTGTCCCAAATATGAAGCTCACATTAAAGGGGTATTACCCGATTTTATGGTCCGCAATCCTGAAATTTGGTCAAAAATCTAGGAATATGCCTTTAATAATTACTCTATTCTTGATGGAATGATATAACACAAAATCAAAAACATTTTTCTGGACTGAAATTTAGTGCTGATTCTAAAGTTTGTAAACCATATGCAAGGGAAAAATTGTCAAATTAAAAGAATACTACCCAAATTATGATTTTTTTAATGCAATTCACATGTATAAAGCATTTTCTGGTGATTCTTTTAATGTTTCACATCTCTTTCTCATCACTTGTCCTAAATACGATGCTCTGTAATGTTAAATAATTGCAATTTTGGCTCACAATAAAGGGGCATTACCCGATTGTATGGTCCTCAATCCTGAAATGTAGTCAACAATTTAGGAATATGCCTTTAATAATTACTCTTTTCTTTGATGGAATGATATACCACAAAATCAAAAACATATTTTTTTAAACGAAATGTTGTGCTAATTCCAGATCTGATCAGTTTGTAAACCATATATGAGGGGGAAATGGTCAAATTAAAGGGATACTACCCGAATTATGCTTTTTAAATGAAATTCACCTATAAAGCATTTTCTTGTGATATTTTTTATATAATTCACATTTCTTTCTCATTACTTGTCCCCAAATATGATGCTTTGTAATGTTGAGAACTGATATAAAGCAATTTCGGCTCACATTTATTAAAGGGGCATTACCCGATTTTATGGTCCGCAATCCTGAAATTTGGTCAAAAATCTAGGAATATGCCGTTTATATTTCTATTCTCTTATATTTACTGGTCAGGTGTCTCTGGCTCACTCAAATTCTGATTGATTGAGAAATGCTAAATGGCAGGTGTCCGGCTTAGCTCCACATCTGCAAAGTAGTGCACACTCTCCCCTCCCGTTGTAACATTCATTTCATATTTATTTAGCCAAATCAACATTGCACATTAAAACATACAAAATTCAAATATAATAAATATAGAAGACAATAGCTTGAAAAGAACCGAACAGTCACTCTCAGTCCCTCCGTCGCATGGTATCTCGCCTTCGATCCCGGCATTCTGAGGATGTCCGCGCTCGGAGGAAGGTGGATGGGGTTCTGGACTGACAGCATTAGGAGAGTCCGAAACCATTGTCGTTAGGGCCAGAAGGGAGCTATCATGAGTAGTTCGTAACTGTCCTCCTGCGTCTTCTGGATGACTCTGACGATGGGAGGGAGAGGAGGGAAAGCGTATGCTCTCATTCCCTTCCATGATCCTGTATAAGGCACAAAAACGACTCCTGGTGGTAACAACTTACATTTTCACGTTTTTAACGACCTTTTCACGTTTTGCTCAATACCTCAGTAACCACACATCGGAAGTGGGGCAAACTATATTTTTAGAATCCTCCCCAGTATGGCGGCCATATTGGAATTGGCCAATATGGCTGTCCCAGAGGGCCCAAATGTTGGCATCCATCATAAATCATAAGAGTATGAGCAACATATGAGCCAAATGTGGTGCTTTTAGAAGAAACTGAACCAAACCTCTCATATGACAAGTTACACCCCCACCCCCACTAATAGGGGCGGGTGGGGTGCCATCCAAACAAGGGCCAAGATTCGGAAACGACTTGAGTTGGAATTATTACAAACATTTGAAACTATGAAACACCTTACTCAAAAAGTTTGACTGATTTTTTTTAAGTGGACCCCAAAAGCACATGATGAGGGGATATTTATTACATTTTTTTTGAAAATTTGAGTAATATAATGTACGAGGGGCATTCAGTAAATAATGAAAGTGATCATGGTATGGGATGCATGAGTGATTCTATTGAGGGATAATGTGATCAATACAAATTATGAACCTTTATCTTTCAAACAGTACAGTTTTGGATTTATAAGTGTGAACTAAGACGTCATAGCATTGTCTCAAAGTAAGTACACTTGGGACACTACTAAATCAGTTATTTGGCGGGAAATTTGAATTATTTGTATGAAACATGTGATAAGAAGATTGCATAACATGACACCAGAAGCAGGTAAACCCCTTTTTTTCGCGTATGATAAAAAGACAATAACTTTAATCCCTGTGTAATTTGATGTATGTAGTATAGGAGGAAAAAGTAAGGAGAGGCAATCGAGTAAAAAGTATACAAATATCAGTATTTCAAATAGCCAATTTTCATTGAAAAATGCCCAGTCAGCGAATCACTAATATTGCGGAAAATCAAACAATTTATGAAAAATCCAAGCAATTAACCAGTTTGGGAGATTCCATAAGATAGTTAACTAATTTTCTGAACTTATTCGCATAAAACATGCAGAAAATGTGCGCATGCGCAGACGGCAGATCATTTTGAACAGGGCCACAATTGGCCATATAAAAGCTTACTGTGCCTTCAAATTCTAATCAGAAATAATAAAAAAATGCTTAAATAAATGTGTTTAAATATTGTGATAGTCAAAATAAAGATATACATGAATGTATCAATCAAAGATGGCTACCACAACCTCTCTTATTACTGTTATCTTCAGAGCTACTATACATGTATTGTTAAAGTAATCATCACATAATTTCAATGGTTTGAGGAAATTTTATGAACAGCTCCTCTTGAAATCCCCACTATTATTGCTTTATATCCCACAAAAATTTACTAAATTATAATCCGTCCATTGTTCTTTATCCTTTGTTGTTTTCAAAGGTATGTTATTGCGGATTTTTCTAAATAAGAGCGCATTTGAGATGGTCCCTTCTTGTTTGTGTTAAGGAATTCAGATCTAAAAAATAGTGTCAAGCGGAGATAAGTATGTGTTCTAACTATGTGCCAAGTGTTATCTGTTTTTATGCTGGCATTGCCGAGATATACGCAAAAATATCAATCAACCCATTTTCAACATAGTACATATCCAGCCAAATAATTGACAGATTTCAGTCAGTGTCTGAAACCTATTGTGTTTATGTTAATGACATTACATAACCAAAGGTATATAACAATCCAAAGTGTATTGTTTGAAAGAAAAAGGTTCATACTTTGTATTGATCACATTATCCCTCAATAGAATCACTCATGCATCCCATACCATGATCACTTTCATTATTTATTGAACGACCCTCGTATATCAGTTCATTTTGTTTTCTGCTGGTGCTGGTTGTGCTGAAGTGGACCGCCAAAAGAGAAGAGCAAGCATGATGAATTTGAGGAATACAATGTATATATCATCAGTTCAGAAGTACTTTAATGTATGTATTTTTTATTAATGTTATTCACATGGTAACAACAATACAAACAAAATATTTTTGTAACACTTTTGCATAAGCTTGTCAGACAGCACAGTACATGCTGACACAAAAGTAATTTTCAAGCATTCAAAAACCATCATTAAGTCAGTGCTATACTTCTTTACCTTGCCTTCTCACAACAACTATACCCTTTCACTGCAACTGTACACATACAACCACTTTATAAATATGTATAATGTATATGGTCACACGTTTGATTCGAAGCTCGCCTCCTTTCGTGTTACACACGGATTTTGGCTTTCGCGACATGATTTTAACTTTACACATTTATTTTTGCTCCTATCACCAAGCTGACTTAAAGACAATTGACTAATTATATATGAACACGCCTATTATGAAAGTATATTAATTAACCCTATTATTATAAATGTGACTATTTCCAAGTTGTAAGGATGACTTCAATACAAAACATGTTACTAGAAGGGATTATCCCCAGAGAAGGCCAAATAGGATTAAGTTAAAGAAGGAATGTTATGACATATGGAGGCAAAGATTTCATAGAAATGACCTGATAGAATGTAAACATTAATGTTATGTTCACCTTGTGTGTGTAGAGGCTTTGTTCTGTATTGTTTTACTCATCTCCTACTTTCGTGGAGTGGATAATCCATCTTAGCATTTCCTGGAATTTATGGTAGTTGAACTTCTTAGAATTACATCACATTGAGAGATGTGATTGGTCAAGATGCGTGGAGCAAAATAAGTCACCACAGGAAGTCAGTATGTTCCTGTGAACTAGTGACAATGTGCATTGTAAGCATTTAGATATAAGGTAGATGCAAAGTGAATTTAGTTGAAGTTATCTATAAAGTTTTATATATAGTTATCTATAAAGTTTTCTAGATAGTTATCTACATAGTTATCTCTGTACCACACTTCGGGTAACAACAAAAAGAAGGCACTCTGGTTAACGAAGAAAGCCCAGCGAGCAGTTCGCAAGAAACAAAGAGCATGGAAGAAATACCAAAACAGAAAGACAACAAAGACCCTGGAGCATTATGCAAAGTGTCAGAAAGAAGCAAAACATGAAGTAAGAAAGGCAAAACGAGACTTCGAGAAAAAACTAGCACAGAACATTAAAGAAGATTCCAAGAGTTTCTATGCGTATGTAAGATCGAAACAAAAAGTCAAGGATGCCATTGGACCACTTAAATCAGAAGAAGGAGATACCACCAAGTCAACAAACAGCTGATGTGTTAAAAATGAATTCTTCGCCTCAGTCTTCACGGAAGAGAAACAAGGAGTACCCTACACAGAACCCATCTACAAAGGCCTGAGGACGAGAAACTAACCGATTTCACCATATTCACCACTGACTATGTGCAAGAAAAGTTGGATAAACTTGACCCATCACAGATCAAGATTGGACATTCGCAAATACTTCTTCAGCCAGAGAGTGGTGAACAAATGGAACCAACTACCAGAGAGTGCCGTCAAAGCCCCCACACTCCTCTGCTTCAAACAAAACCTCACAAACTTGGGTTTTTAATGGGCAAGAAAGCCTCCTTAACCCTGCCACACTTTAACACTACTACTGTAGGTGACGGTGTGGCCTTCAAGGTATGTTCAAGGTATGTTCAACATATTTCCTCCTCCCCCCCCCCCCCCAGTTTGCCCCCCCCCCCTCCCAAAAAAAAATCAAAAATAATAAAATGTAACCAAATTTGACCATTTTACTTTTAGCATAAAATATCAAATTTTGGCACGCTGCGCGCACATTTTATAACCATATTACTATTAGGTATAATTAGACCAAATTTTGCAATTTTGCTTACCAGATTATTTACAATTACACCACATTTGGTGCGCCCATTTTGTAATTCTTGCCCCCCCCCCCCCTAACATTTTTCTTGCCCTCGCTTTTGCCACCCCCCCCCCCCCCCCCAAAAAAAAGAAGAAGGTAAATTGCTCTGCTGGACAACAAATCTTTTCTGTGCCTCGGACGATATAGTGGAAAATATAATCATCAACGGTCAAGACATTATACAGGGTGAGTCAAAAATACTGCAATAGTGGAAAGAAGCCATTTTGTTTTTAAAACCAAAATGAATTTTAAAACTTTTTAAATGTTGCAAGAATGATGTATTTAATCCTAACTTTGCGTGAAAAAATGAAGTCAATGTCATTTTCCGTTTGCCTTTGGTGAACCTTTTGACCAGTGCACCCATTTCACACGTTTGTCCACGAGATACAAAAAATATGCATCAGATCACAAAATGTGCCTCTCATTCAAATTTGGAAACTTGAGTTCATTTGTGATGTTATTGGAATTTGATGCATCCTTTCTTGTTTACATGTGAGTTAGCATAATGAATTATAATCATACCATGCTATGAAAGCGTATAATGTTCTAAATTTTAATATAAAACTGACATTTTCTATTTTTTGTTGTTGGCGGGATATCCAAATATGAAAATGCAATGTGTGCCATTTCGAATGAAAATCACTGTGCTCGTGGACAAACAGGTAAATCTGGTTGTGCAGCAAAGAGGGTCACCAAAGACAAACGAAAAATGCGATCGACTTCATTTTTTCACACAAAGTTAGGATTAAATACATCATTCTTGCAACGTTTAAAGAGTTTTAAATTTCATTTTGGTTTTGAAAACAAAATGGCTTCTTTCCACTATTGCAGTCTTTTTGACTCACCCTGTAGAGCCATAGAGTGTATAATGTTACAAAATCCAGTTTCATGATTTAAAAAATGTGATTTATTGCATGTTTTTCACCTCGTCTCAGCTTTGCACCAATGCTCACAAAATTAGAACGTTTCACTAGATTATACGTTTCTGCTCAAAATGTTCTAACTTGTTCTTGGTTTCTTGGTACTTGGTTTGGTTTCCTCCATAATACTCTGCAAGGAAGTTGTAACAGGAGTATCCCTGTAACCTACAATCGCGGCCATAATTAGTTGGAACATCCATGTAATAATTACGCTTTCATGCGTTCCTGTTTGCGCAAATTGTATATTCACTATCGAATATTGAGTTACGTTTCATTTTCAAATAATACCCTTAAGTAGAGAATAGAAATTATAAGGCCCCACCAACTTGATCTTTAGTTTCCCGTAACATTTTTTTTCAAAACAGGGGAGGCACCCATTTCATTATTCATTATTCATTATTTTTACGACTTTCATTATTATACAAAATGTGGATGTCAGACGTATTGTTATACACCGCTGCACACCATCATAGAATGAAATGGGTCAATTTAGATATATGTAAGTTACAGAAGGGCTATTCTGGTCAAAATGAATACACATTTCACTTCATTTTAACATCCTCAAACAGTCACGTACATGGTGAAACATGAACAAATACAAAAAAAAGTCTCCAAAAAGGCCGCAAAAAACACAGAAAATTACGCACTAAAAACCCCGATCACAGCGTAAAGTCTACCGAATTCTGCAACATCACACAGGATGACAGCGTGTGAAAATCTACCGCATTCTGCAACGTAGAATACCGCATGCTTCATGAACACTATGTCACGTTTTTAGCCGGGTTAGGATTATATTATTTATTTGTTTCTTATAGCAAAAATGACGCAGTTCACCCCAAAAAGTATCAAAAATAAATAATATAAATGGTTTAGTGTTCAAAACGAACGAAAATTTGAATTGTATTTATTTAAATGAATTCGTGCACACCGCCATGTCGTAGATTGTCGTATTTATAACAGCACGTTGGATTGGATATACGCATGTAGATGTAGTCCATCAATTACTGAAAATATACGCGTGGCTACTTTATCGCTTTTGTCTCGTTGACTAACTGTGGGATACGCGAGGGTTTAGGTTATTAAGACCCTCTAAGGTAGGCAAATAAAATATATTTACTTTGTTCACGACGGACGATTGATCAGACAATTTCATCACACAAAATGCATGAATTCGGACGTTTGTTTTTCATTGCAAAAACGGTATTTTTTTCCAAAATGTCAATAATGAATTCAAACGCGGGCATGAAAATGAAGCGCGGGCGGGTTACGGGAAACTAAAGATCAAGTTGGTGGGGCCTAAACGGCATATTCCTAGATTTTTGACCAAATTTCAGGATTCCGATTGCGGACCATAAAATCGGGTAATGTGAGCCGAAATTGCTTCATATCAGTTCTCAACATTACAGAGCATCATATTTGGGACAAGTAATGAGAAAGAAATGTGAATTATATTTTTAAAAAATCACAAGAAAATGTTTTATAGGTGAATTTCATTTAAATAGCATAATTCGGGTAGTATCCCTTTAATTTGACCTTTTCCCCCTCATAATATATGGTTTACAAACTTATCAGATCTGGAATCAGCACCAAATTTCGTTTCAAAAAAATGTTTTTGATTTTGTGGTATATTATTCCATCAAAGAATAGAGTAATTATTAAAGGCATATTCCTAGGATTTTTGACCAAATTTCAGGATTGCGGACCATAAAATCGGGTAATACCCCTTTAATGTGAGCTTCATATTTGGGACAAGTAATGAGAAAGAAATGTGAAATATTCAAAGAATCACAAGAAAATGCTTGATAGGTGAATTTCATTAAAAAACAAAATTCGGGTAGTATCCCTTTAATTTGACCATTGTCCCCTCACAAATGGTTTACAAACTTATCAGATCTGGAATCAGCACAAAATTTCAGTTCAGAATCATGTTTTTGATTTTGTGGTATATTATTCCATCAAATAATAGAGTAATTATTAAAGGCATATTCCTAGATTCTTGACCAAATTTCAGGATCGCGGACCATTAAAGCGGGCAATGCCCCTTTAATGTGAGCCGAAATTGCTTTATATCAGTTCTCAACATTACAGAGCATCATATTTAGGACAAGTGATGAGAAAGATATGTGAAACATTCAAAGAATCACAAGAAAATGCTTTAGGTGAATTTCATTAAAAAAAACAAAATTCGGGTAGTATCCCTTTAAGTTGACCATTGTCCCCTCACAAATGGTTTACAAACTTATCAGATCTGGAATCAGCACAAAATTTCAGTTCAGAAACATGTTTTTGATTTTGTGGTATATTATTCCATCAAAGAATAGAGTAATTATTAAAGGCATGTTCCTAGATTTTGGACCAAATTTCAGGATTGTGGACCATAAAATTGGGTAATATCCCTTTAATGTGAGCCGAAATTGCTTTATATCAGTTCTCAACATTACAGAGCATCATATTTGGGACAAGTAATGAGAAAGAAATGTGAAATATTAAAAGAATCACAAGAAAATAATGTATAGGTGAATTTCATTAAAAACACATAATTCGGGTAGTATCCCTTTAATTTGACAACTTTCCTCACAGGTTCGGATTTTACATTCACCAGATTTGAAATCAGCACAAAATTTTAGTCTATAAACACTGTTCAAATTTTGGGGCGTATTCCATGCATGGTTCCCCAAAAAAATCATTCTTGGATCCCCAGCTAACATTGACAACATCCAGCTCATGCAACGAGAAAGCTGCAACCGGATGCCTACTAGAAAGCTGCAACCATTGGGCAACGAGAAAGCTGCAACCGGATGCCTACTAGAAAGCTGCAACCGGTTGCCTACTAGAAAGCTGCAACCGGTTGCCTACTAGAAAGCTGCAACCGGTTGCCTACTAGAAGTGAATATATTAGTTGCCCATCCCTAGGAGCCACTTCTAGTGGGCTACTAGAAGTGCAACCAGTGGGCTACCGGAAAGGCTCACTTCTAGTGGGCTACCAGAAGTCACGAACGGCTGTGACGGGATATCATGCGGGCATCATTATTCTTGATATATCCATTATACCAAAGACTTTACACAGATGTGTGTAATGCCTTGATTATACTGGGCCACCGACCCACCGCGACAAAAGGAAGTTACTCCATTTGGATGATTTGAGATATAAGGCCGCAAAGACTGAATTATCCTGATGTATGTGAAACGTCTAATCATTTGGTTGAAATTTGTGTTTTCATAATTAAATAACAAATACCTAAACGGCAAATGTCAATATCGAGTTTGTAAACAATAATTGAATGTGAAAAAACTCAATAATAGGCCTATATGGTAAATAAATGTGTGATTTTTTATTTGATTATTTTATCTACGGGCTTTCTTGTAACATTCTCTTGCTAATTATTATTAACTGCTCAAAAAGTTCGGAAATGTTCCAAATTCACCACCATTTCGTGCTCAAAAGAACAACTCTTCAATGAAGTGCTACATTGACAGCTACACTGTAAAACACTGTTTAAAACCTTTAAACAACTGGCGTTGTTTGCAGGGTACTACATGTAGTCCAGGGGAGCCCGGAAAGTTAAATCATAGATCTTCAATAGAGGGGATGATTATCTCTATTGAAACGTGTGGATTTCATACCACGTGTGTTTCGCCCACACCTGTATAATATGCATGTGTATAAATAGCATGTTTGAAAAGACCAATTAACACTATGGGTTATATAATCTATTGCAGCAACTACATCTAATATAGCGGAATACATAAATTAGTTTGATAAAAAAAGCAACGATGAAAGTTTTGCCTGTGTGCTGCCCTCTCTTGGGTTGGCCATTGTTAAACTTAGGTCACTGATGAGTTGCTACCTATATCTCATTGCGTAAGCAATAGCATCTCCTCCTTGGGTGCTGTTTAGGTTTTGCTATATCTATATAAATAAAAGGACGAACGTAAATCTTGTCCGCGAGTGTTCTCAGAGATGCCTTGACTTTCAACTCTAATTTTTGCGTACATTGATTGAGTACATATTGCCATTAAACCATTGGACACTATTTTTTGCAAAACTATTCAATTACTATGGAAATAACCAAAAAACAGGTCGGTTGCTATGTTTCACGTCTTCTATTCTTACCTCATGAAACTGGCCAACGCATACGCGCGGAAACCGCCGATGGTGGAGCTGTTGCGGAGACAGGGAGGTAGCTACATGGATGGGGTGTCCTGGGCGACATGAACTTACTAAATTTAGGCAAATTGTTGATTTCTCTTGGCGTTATAAATACGAAAACCACTTTCATGCAACGATCCTGGGTTGCTACGTGTGGTCGTTACAGCTGCTTGACGTGGCAAGTATAATAATGTACGCAAGAGCGATGCGTGCAAGTCACGCACCATCGTTGTCCACGCAACCACTACGCGATGGCCGCCACGCGTCACACACACGCGTAACAGACCTGTTTTATAGTGTGATCAGTTCCAAATTGGCGAAAATCCATGTGAGACTAATATTTATCAGTGTGGGCACAAATAGAATACCTTGCCCACGGCTTGGTGATTTTTACTCATTGCTTATTGTTTTGTTAAACTCCCTAAACAGGTGCATTCTAGCTAAACTTGAAGTCCTCTAAACATACGGGTTACGGCGTATTGAAGGCGCAACACCAGTTTGTCATTATTTGTTCCGTGTTTCCCCCTGTATAGGGCCTAAAAAAAGAGGTTTGTTTGCCCAAACAAGAGTTGACAAAAGTGGGTCGGTAGGTCGATTACTTTTTTGTTTTTGTTTTTGGTTATAGACACATTTAGTGAAGAAAAATACTATACAATTTGATTTTAATACACTTTAATGTTCTTTAAAACCCTAACCTTCATACCTATGATTCACTACGGCAAAAAAACGATGTATACGCGCATGCTGCTACGTCTACAGCATTCGATTTGTTGACGTCATCAACCAAGCTGATATGTGTGTACGAAATCGCTGCCCGGGTTAGGGACCCGGCGCGACGGGGTCGAATCCCAGGGGTTTCGCGGCGATTATTTGGTTAAAAAATTCTGACTTTGTCCCCCTCCCCCAGTTTCCACACCGTAAAATCATAGCCGGGCTGGTTAGGGCTATACATATTATTTTGTTTTAATAGTGCAGCAGGCAGCATGTAGGCCTATAATAGTACAAACCTTCAGACCATGCTGGATGGTCTGACATGTTCTGTTTTTCACTAGATAGTGGTAGGATCTTGGATTTGCATCTCCTTTGGCAGTTTTGTTGATTAGGTTGGCAAATTAAGATGAAAATATCATTTAATACATATATTTTTCAACATCAAACATTATCAAACATTATATAGATTTTTATTTTAAATCTGAAGAAAAAAAAGCATGGGGTTTTGAGATATTATGGGTGGGTCGGTTGTGTTTGGGCAAACAAACTTTTTTTTAGGCCTAGCTTTATAATTGCTACAACCCTCCGGCCAGTTATACCAGACTTTTTTTCATAAATGGAAATGCAGGGATAGCGACAGTGGCGTAGCTCAGGGGGGGGGGGGGGGGGGCAGTGGGGGAAAATGCCCCCCTGACGACAAAACTCAATTTGGGCCCCCGCCCCCATCCCCCTTTAAAAAAAAGGGGTGAGAAAAAAATTAAATAGGAAAAAAATGAGAAAAAAAGACCGAGGTTATTAGCCAAATAGAAGGCAAAATTGTACATATAAGTACATTTACTGTGCGATTCTTTTTGACTGTGCGATTTTTTTTGACTGTGCGAATTTGTTGGACCTTAACCCCCTTATTAGTCCATGAAAGTCATTCCTGATATAATATATAAGTCAAACATGAATAATGAATAATCAAGCTAAGGGCACCAAGGAATGGTACATGAAGTATAATACTAATAGTAGGCTACCTGGATTATTAATGGCACATGGTAGGCCTATATCATTATCTGGATTATGTTAGGGGGCTGTCGTTTTCTTCGGTAAGAGGTCAGAGGTACCAAATATCATTGGTTGTGTCGTGTTTTTACAAGGAAAATATGGCAAGGGGGTCATAAAATTAATACCATTGTATTAAAATTAGGGTGGTGGGCGGGGGGGGGGGGTGGGGGGGGGGGGGTCAAAACAAGATATATAAATAAGGAGGCTAGGCCTTAAGATGCTTAACCCGATTCTAAATCCAACAAAATCCAACAAAAGCACCGCACCGCAATATGGAAGTATACACAACATAGACCTCAAAAAGTTATTTTTGGGAGCGCGACCCCTATAGCATTATGCACGCTCACTTGGACATCAGCACACATCATTGTGTCATTGTGTCGGGTTATTGCTTGCTATGCACCCCAACCCAAATGGGTACGGGTTATTTTTGAGCCCCACCACGTTGAGAGAGCGCAACAGCCCAGCGAGATGCCCGATCACCTACCTGACTCCGGCTTAAAGGTATATTATGTGATCTTTCCAGGGAACGCCCTCAACATCGAAAAAAAAATTGAAAGCAGATTTTCTTGCAGATTTACATTTCTGATCATAAATCATGCATACATTCCAAGTTACAGGGCGATACGATTACTAATTACCTCAAAATCATGGTTTTAGAGTGAATTTAGAGTGAAAAATATAAACTGTCGGGATTCCGACAAAATTTATTTTCACTCTAAAACACTCAGAAATGTAAATCTGCAAGAAAATCTACTTTCTAAAAAAAATCATGAATAGAGGGCGCTCTCTGGAAAAGATCACATAATATGCCTTTAACATGGCCATCCCCGGGGGCGGCAATCACAATCATAGTTTGGGTCATTATTTGTTCCGTATTAGGCTACCGCCCCCCCCCCCCCCCCCCCCCCCCCCCCCATGATCAAGTACCTGGATTATTAATGGCACATGGTATGTTATGGATTATGTTAGGGGGGCTGTCATTTTCTTCGATAAGAGGGCCAGGGTAGAGGTACCAAATATCATTTGATGGAGGTGTCGTGTTTTTACACGGAAAATAGGGGGGGGGGGGGTCATGAAATAAATACCATTATCGGGGGGGGGGGGAGGAGTCAAAACTAAATTTTAGTCCAAAAAATCTTTATTTTGTCTACATTTTTGTCTACCCTTATTTTTAATTTTCCCTTCCGCATCAACTTTCCCCCCAATATTCCGAATTTTACCATTACTAGATAGGCCTGAGCATGGGAGTGGTCATAACAATAATCACGTTCGTTAGGCGGGGTGGGGGCGGCATAAAAATGACGATACATAACATTTTGGGACCGTGTACAAAAAACACACCAACACACCCCTACAAACAACTCAAGTGGGGGCTCACTACTAGCGGGGCCCGCGCGAAGCGCGGGTTCCCGCTAGTTGATAATATTGGGATGACTTAATATCTTTATTCATCTCAATTCTGCTGCTAATGATATAGTTGTGATATTATGTTAGGCTGATTTATGAAATGAATTTTTATATTTAATTTTAGAGCTATTTGGGGATTATTTATTAAGTTTAATTTATAACTCATAACTTTCCAATTATAGTATACAGAGGTTAACACCAACGCTACGTTGCAGAAACAACAATGGCCAAGGAAGCGCAGTGTCAATATGAAATGTTTTATCAGATTGCTTGTAGGTTGGCATTAATTAAAAACATATATAAACCTCACTTTGTAAGAACACTAGTTTTCGAGTGCGCTATTTATTTATGACACTCACAGCCCGGGCGCAAATTTACGATCATCACGCAACACGTAACAACCAGGCAAACTCTCTAGGCCCAGTCAGAGGGGGAATCTGTTACAGTACCAATCGTGGCTCAAAAGTATGGTAACAGGTAGATCTAGGTAAAGATCCCAACCGGGCCGAAGGCCCGCGCCCCGTCGCAGCCGGCCGAGCGAAGCGAGCGGGGCATGGGCGGATCCACTACTACGTATGTTCACATGGTTATATATTCGGGGTATTGGGTAGGCACGATACCAGTGCTAGGTAACAGGTTATTTATGTTAACGCTGATAGTCAAAATATCGACATTTTAGCTTATTCCCAAATATGCACGTTTTTAATAGCTAAAATGGACAGAGATTAATTTGATCAAAACATCACAGAATGTCTCCATAACTAGGAATGATTGTATGGATCATCCCATATCAGAATCATGGAGGATATATCCCCAAATCCTCCCACGCACCACTAAAGTAGAGATGGCGTATATGTGTTTCTGCGTCTTTGTAACTAACTTACAGGGTGAGTAAATAAACGTTGGGGATATATTTTTAACAAATCTGCTAAAATCATTTATTGGACCAGAAAGGGTATTTCACAAAGAAGGTTTCTTGTGCAGTACCAGCATGCTTCACTTTCATCACATTGTCTACTGGTTCCCATTGACATTACAGTGCATGGAAAGGCTTATAATGTTGTTAAACAAGGGTCTTTAAGAAAATCCTGCTGCAGGTATATAGTACAATTGATGTGACTTCAATTCAGTCCTCTATTGTTTTTCTTAAAGACCCTTGATTTTTTGAATAAATTATTTAGTTATGATTCAACTTCTTTTCATATCTGCGACAAAGTTCTGTATATCTGTACCGTGTATTAGAAGATGGAAGTCAGACGGCCTCTAGCTGTTAATTACTTTAACACATGGTTGGCACTGTTTGTTTTGGGAGAAAAGCCCTGTTGCCAGTGTAGTGTTGCTAAGCATGCTGGACTGCACAAGAAATCTTCTTTGGGTATTTCATTAGGTATCACGAGAATGGTATTCTATCAAAATCAGTTGTGAAAAAACGCATTTTACGCTCAACTGTATAAAAGGACAAGTTTCGGGATCATACTAACAAACCCCTATTCAACTTACCAAGTAATAATAAATGTGCTTATAACTCTAAATTAAGTATAAAGTTGTGGAGAAATGTCCCCTCTTTACTCTTCGGGATATCTCATGTGAAGAATGGATTGGTATCATAGAAGTTACAGTACCAAAAGTAAGATAAAGTACGGTTTCCATTTTCTCATTTTGCTTTTCTACACGCGGACTCAATTAGAGCAAAGTATTGATTACTAGTGGTGCTAATTCACCAGTTGATAAAATGTGGTGTGGATCGTTGGCTGCATTGTTACGATGGATCAACATATGGTCAATACGGCACACACGCTTTACCTGGCATTCTCGTCCTCATGTTAAAAAGAAAAGTGCGAACATGAAAATCGTACTTTACCTGACATTTAGGATTGTAACTTTCTCAATAACCAACCATTCTTAGCGTGCGATATCTTGAATTAAAGCAGAGGGATTCTTCAACAACTTTATGTAGAAGTTATACTTTTAGAGTTATACTTTTAGAGTTATAAGCACATTTTACCTGGTAAGTTATTTTTTTGATGACTCTAAATGACTATAATACATTGTTCATGAACAGTTCACAGTCTATTAGGAGATCATGGCAAAAGCCATTATTTCATCTTTTTAATCATCTTATCACAAATCTTTAATATGAACATTTCTTCATAGAAATAATTCAGAATTTGAACTCACTGTTCCAGACAGTTTCGACGTCCGATCGGATGGCGTACGGTTATCCCGGAATAGGTAAGTGTATACTATGATAAAGACTTTTCTTGTTTACTTGTTCAGCATGCTGTCTTGACCTGAACCCAGTCATTCTGGGTCGTCCACCCGTATCATGACCTCGTCTGCCTGTGTTACCCAGCTTTACTTATTGCACCATCCACTTTGTGTTATGCAGTGGCGTAGCTCAGGGGGGGGGGGGGGCAAATGCCCCCCTGACGGAAAAATCCAATGTGTGCCCCCCGCCCCCCCCCCGCCCCCGCCCCCACCGCCCCCGCCCCCCACCGCCCCCCACCCCTCTAAAAAAAAAAAAAGGGGTGAGAAAAAAAGGAAATAGGAAAAAATTGAGAAAAAAGACGAGGTTATTAGCCAAATAGAAGGCAAAATTGTAAATGTAGTACATTTACTGTGCGATTTTTTTGGACTGTGCGATTTTTTTGGGACTGCGCGAGCTCAACCCCCCCCCCCCCCCCCCCCCCCACTTACGTGAAATTCACGAGGTAAGTGACTAGAAAAAAACTTGGGGCAACCTTTTACGAAAATTTTAGAAATCTTGCCCCCCCCTGAAAAAAATCCTAGCTACGCCACTGGTTATAAGGCCGTTAACCTCCTTTTCTACTCATCCTTTGTTTGACAGATTTGCCACCTTTACACAGATACTTTATATTCTCTATTTCACAGTTTCAGCTGTTTAATCTCACAACAATTCTCTGTAGTTCTTTTGTATACTTATACCCTATCACCATTGCAGTGTGTTACTTTCTCTTTTAAATGGGCATTGAGAGATACGTATGGGAGTGCACCCTCAATTTTTCTGGAAATATACAGCCATCACTTCAACCCTTTTTCAATGAAATATTACGTTTCAGGGTTCTATTGTACCTTATCGATTGAAAATATTTTTTCTCCTTCAAATTTCATTTTTTATCACCAATCTCTCCGTGCCCCTTAAACAAAGCAACACCCTGCCCTTTTATCCTTGTACACACTCTGTATATTATACAAATCTCTATATTCTCTACTTGTAAAAGGCGAGTTTTATCTTGCCGAAACGTCGCGTGTTCTCTTTTTCGTATCTGTGTTTTCCCATACTTTTTGGTGTCTTCGGTAATTTTTATTGTACCCCACCACCACAGTTGGTCCAGTGATTCCATATCTATGCTACTTTTACATTACTTCCCTCTTGTATCCCTTTGGGATCCTGTTGCGGTTTAGTTGGTGTGTTCGGTTGAGGCTCCCCTCTTACCATTGTTATGATAAAGAATAGTAAATTTACACTATGTTCATGAATCTAAAATAAAAGAATTAAAATAAATCACGCCCGTCTAGTTATCCCACAATAGTTAAGTTTACACTATGATCAGAAGCTAACAAATAGAATTCAAGTATGTCATGTCCCATCTGGTTGTCCCGCAGTGGGTAAGTTTACACTATGCTCAAGAATCTATAATATAAGAATTAAGATAGGTTATGTCCCGTCAGGTTACCCCGGAATAGGTAAGTTTACGCTATGTTCATGAATCTAAATATAAACTTTCAAATAGGTCACGTCCTGTTTGGTTATCCCGGTATAGGTAAGTTTACAATATGTTCATGAATATCACGTAAAAAATTAAAATATATCACTTCCCGTTTGGTTATTCCGCAATAAGTAAGTTAACACTATGATCAGAATCTAAAAAATAAAATAGGTCATGTCCCGTCTGGTTATCTCGCAATAGGTATGTTTACACTATGCTCTAAATACAAACATTAAAATAAGTCACGTCTCGCTTGGGTATCCTGGTGTAGGTAAGTTTACACTATGTTCATGAATCTAAAATAAAAGAATTAAAATAAATCACGTCCCGTTTTGGTTATCCCGCAAAAGGTAATACACTATGATCAAAAGCTAAAAAATAATAATTAAAATAGGTCATGTCTCATCTGATTATCCCGCAATAGGTGTGTTTACAGTACACTATGTTCATGAATCTCAAAAATAAACATTGAAATAAGTCATGTCCCGTCTGGATATCCTGGATAAGGTAAGTTTACACTATGATCAGAAGCGAAAAATTAAGAATAACAATAGGTCATGTTCCGTCTGGCTGTTATGGAATCTGTAAGTTTACACTATAATCAAGAATCTAAAATAAAAGAATTAAAGAGCCATGTCCTGTCTGGTCATCCTGGAATAGGTAAGTTAACACTTAACACTTACACATAATACTTGAATTGGAATACTTTATTGATGTTGGATGTACAGTTTGTACGGAGGGTAGTGGAAATGCAGAGATATACCATTTCACACAGCACAAGTAGTCTATTTACGAGGGTCATTCCATAAGTTCTACCTTCTCACTCATAACATTGATAATATGAATGTCAGCCTCATGACATTAGCCATAATCGTAGCTCTGAATCATAACTACATATTTATAGTAAATCATAATTTATATCTGTTTCACTTTTGTTATGATGCGGTAAAAGACGGAGAGAGATTTTGGACAACGGAAATGGAAAATTACCTTAAAATTAAATACATGTTTTTTTCGGGGGTTGTTCCGTTTTGTATGTTTAGATATAAAAGAGCTCGATTTTAATACTGAAAATGGAAATCAATGAATGATATCTGAATATAATTATAACAATATTATCATGCACAAATAAGATTGTAAGCAATATTAACTCTTATAAGCTTGCTAATAGTGTAATATGAACTTGAATATTCCATAAGTTCTACCTTTGGCATAATTAAATACTGCGAAACAGTCACATTTTCGTTGTTACAAGTCAAGCTCAGTGATGCCTCGTATGTTAAATCTTTACAATAATAGTCACTTTATGAGTTTTCCTAATGTATAACCTTCAGTATAGTCAATCAGGTTGTCAATGATAGAAAATTATTTCTTCGGGAGACTTGTTATCCCTCCATTTAGTCCTGTAAATATGTCTTTGCAGGGTTCTCTAGGGGAAGGGTAAACTTAATGGTTGTCTTGATCTGGTTCTGGCTAAATAGAGAGCATTTCTTTTCGTAGCAAAAAAGTCACCTTTATAGTATATAGCTTGTTAAAGAGATATCTATGTTTTAGAACGGTTATATTGACCGATAGGTACGGTTTGTCTCTTAAAATAGGCCAAATGAATAGCGCTTCAGCGATATTTCGCTGTTTTTTATCTGTTTCCGTCACACTTATTTATAATTTGGTTTTCACTGCATCTTCAGAAAAGTACAACCATTACTCATATCAACTTACTATACACTTGTAGCTGAGATTCATAGCTTCAATTGTGGAATATTTCATAACACTGGCCTATGTAATAACAAAGTTATAAGGTAGGAGGTAGAACTTATTGAATGACCCTCGTATGAACAGCATGCATGGGATGAGCAGTTAAGCTATTAGATTCAGATCTTGGCATTAATCCACTGCCTCCTCCAGCTGGCTGAGTGTGTATCGGATATCTAGTGACCCATCGTCCATAATTCTTACAAAAGAAACCACATCTTACACGTGTTATTTGAGAAGTTAAACCGAGATAGATGATACTTTTATTGGGTTGAACTGAGATGTCTTCGAAGTAAATTATACACCATCTATTCAGATTGCGCAGCAAGTCACAGCTTCCCTATAATTTCACATGTTAAATGAGTGTAAACCAGTTAATTTGTACGCTTATAAACCAACTAGATTTTTAAGCTTTACATTTTTCTTAAAGTTCATGATATATGTATGGTAATTGAAATATGAAAATTATACAGGTTAACCCTGAGAGTCTCGAGAAATTAGCCTCTGAAAGTGTACGACTAGTGTTACGCCCTCATTTAACATAACAAACGTTGATAGAACATGTTCAATGAAAACCATCAACATTTACACAATCAAAATCCCCTCTGAGTCCGAACCAGAAAAATTGTTTCTGACAGGTATTAAGAGTTTCTTCAAGAGTTTATAGATTAGCAATATCTTCCAATCACCAAATATTTCAACAGATGCTGTTTCTTCCGATGAGCTCTTCCAAAATTCTTTTCCACTGAGTATAGCACAAGTTCCAATTTTTCCTACGAGTATTAAATACATCACAACATGCTATTTAACATATCTTACCAAAAAAATGTGTTAATTCCCCGATGGTATATTATAAAATTGTCACCTATACTCAGTTATTTTGGGGAAAGCTACTAAACCCGTACGACTACGTCCACCGGGTTCAACAAAGGTTTCGACTGATTGTCTTGATTATTAAGGGGGGGGGGGGACTCAAGGAAGTTTTTGATTTAATTTTTTGAATTTTGTGAGTGCTGTAATTATTGAAATATTAATCAAATGCATATAAAAGTATACATTTTTCTTTCTTCTTTTTGACCAAAAAGTGACAAAAAAGGGAAAAAATGATTTTTTTTTTGTGGCACTTTTTAGTCAAAATTTCAAAAAATATTAGATAAGATTTAAAAAACACGTCCCATAGTAAGTGTCTAAACATCATCATCATCATGGGAATTTTATACTCAATATCATTTTTGTTAGCTTTGTTCAATAAAATAGGGCCAAAAAGGTTTTGGTTTTTTTCCTCAAAAAATCTACATTTTTTGTCAAAATTGATGCCAAATTTGTATTATCTGATCCATTTCCTTTCCAAAAATGTATACTTTTATAAACATTTGAGTCATAGTTTAATAATTACAGCACTCACAAGATTCCAAGGAAACTTCCTTAAGTCCCCCTTTAAGACTAACCGCTTTTCAAATCCAAACGATTAATTCCACCAGTCTCAATAAATGTCCTTGTTTCTTACGACAAGCTGAGTCTAAAGAGCCCGTCAGCTTGTTTCATGCGGTTTATTTTTGAAAATAGAATTCCCTTATTTACTTGGATAATTCCAATGATCATTTTCAAATTGATGTTTTTACGATATACCCAAAAAGGTTAATTATCCTGTTTAAATCCGGATTTTAATCACAAATTGTTACTTTTGAGTAACTCAGTCTTACTGCTGAGATTCTTCAAAATCCTGACACCATATTCCCTTGAGTAAATTATATCACAATTTCAACAGATGTACATGCTTCTTTCGATTACCTGAGTGCTTTTGGTAAATCCATACTTTTCACACGGTTAATTTCACTGAGTATATCAGAGTTTTCAACGGATGTCCTTACAATCCACTCAATCTTAGATCTGAGATTCTTCAAAATACAAAATTTCATCTGATGTTTTTTTGTTGTTGATTAAATCAGTACGTTTGCGAAATAATTCAAATTGTTCATTTCATCAAGTAAAACACAAGTTTAACTGATGTCTTGGTTTCTAACGATTAACTCAGTACTATTAGGAAATCTGTCGTCCAAGCTGTTTATTCCATTGAGAACGGCAATAGCAAGTATTAATGTAGCAACCAAACTAAAAACAATGAATATAATCAACAAGCAACGATCAACAACGACAGCAACACGATGCCAGTCTGATCGTATTGCTTCTGATAATTTCTTTTCCTGAATATCTTTGACAAGATAATCTAACTGTTTCTTTGTGTCGTTACCACAGCAACTGCAATGTAATCTGATAGGACGATTCTGCTGTGACTGATGGTCGACTCTGTTACCATGGTTACGATCATTGTTGTGGTAGTCCGCGTGTTGTTCTTCCTCGTTGTTATTGTGTAACACCATATGTTCGCCATCATCCAGAGGATTGATTTTCTGAACATTTATGAGGATTTGTGATCGATCTAGATGACGCAGACATATGATTGGAGGTAGGATATCTAGGAAAAACCACCTGACGAAGCGAGGAACATGTCGTGCACTTGATCCTATTTGAATCACTAATACCGTACACACTACAGAAACACACACCATTACAATCATCACCAGGAAAAATGTATCTGTTTAAATAAAAGAAGAGGAAAAAATTGTATTAGGGATATAACATGATACAAAGTGCTCAACAAAAGAAATGCCCTGTAGAGTGTCTTTTTTATGTCCAACAAGCCTGTATTGTGTGGCAAATGAGATTGGGTCAAGACTATTCTTTTCTCATGTCCGGGGCTGACAGCAAAATTGTTAACTTTATTTGTTGGGAGTGGCTCTTTTTGCTTCATTCTTTTCTTCCATCTTTTCTTACTTTCATTTCATTCAGGCTTTTTAAGTCTGGCCCGAGCATTATGCTTGAGTCTGGTCCCTTCAGGACCCAAGCGTGTGTCCGTACGGACCGACCGTGTAAACAAACAAACAAACAAAACGACTAGATAGACATTTAGATGAATCTTTTCGAAACAATTTGGTACCAAAAATGTCAAGACAATAAAGATAAACCATTATTAACACCAATAAATAAAAATCCGTGACGTTTCCAAATTCGCATTTTTAACGCATGCAATTCCACTTGAATGGCCAGGAATGAAAGGGATATTGATCACACAGTGAAACTGCGTTGGTTTGTGCCTGAGCAAGCGACCTTTTTGATTGTGAACATGTAACATTGCGGTCTTTTCTCACCGCGTAGTTTGTTGAAAATGTGAATCTGGAAATGGCACGGATTTTCATATTAAATGGTGCTAATCATGGCTTTATCTTTGTTGCTTGGTGGCAACGTTTGGTACCAGATTGTGCCTAAAAGATACATCTAAATGGCTAAATAGCCTGCTTGGTAAAAAAAATCGGAAGTTACTCTATAGAACATTAACAAAGTGTATGACTTTCTTTTGTTGAGCACTTTACATAAATTAAGGTATCATATTCGTTAGATCGACGAAATATATATATATTTTCTCAAAAGTACTGTGCACTTTGTCATAGATCTATAACACATGTACACATATGCACACAAAAAACCCGTCTCGAGATAAGATCTTTGTCACTCTAATCTTTGTTAAATCGGAGTGAGCATTTCGCCTAGGAAATGTAAGGTTGACCGGTATATGATTACAAAAGAACGAGGGGAATTTGTTCATCCTGTCAAGAGAAAAGGTTCGAGCTATGTGGATGGATAGTCTATCATTTGGACAAGACAAGTTGAATGAAATTTTAAAGATGAGAAAGGTGGTTATGAAGTCAGCCGGTTGTCTCGAATTAAGAGAGAGAAAAAAAGAATTACATAAACAAAACAATTCTTTTAAAGACTTCATGTTGATGCCATTAGGGGGCATGATCTGAACTTGTCAAATGGTCAGTCGTCTGTGGTCTCTCTATAGCAATGATGCCGATGTCTGCCGCCCTAATGCCCTTCTTTACTGAAATAAGTAGGGTTAACACTTTCCACGTGGCTATTAGTGTTACCAGATTTTTCAGAAACCTATTCCAACTTTCAAGGTCTATCTCAAGGTTAGAGAACCAATACTAGGCATAGATGTACTTATTATGTCAATGCATTTCTCAAGGTGATTCAAAATATTGTAATGACATTTAACTATAAATTTTACTATAAATTTGGTCAAGTTTTTTGAAACATTTTGTGAAGTTTTGGAATGTCGTCTGCCTGCAGACGCCTGTCGCGTGGAAAGCGTTACCCTAAAATGTTTTGAAAATAACATTCGTGTTGATGACTTTTTAATACTTACCAATTACCGGTGAATCATCTCCACTTGGTGGCATATTTTCAGCAATAATTTGTTGAAACACCACTAATGCAAGTAAATTAGTGATGGATAATGTCAGCTTCTCTCCGCAATCAGGTGGTAGATAGAACACCAATATTGATAACATGGATAGAAATACTACAGGTAAAATGAGGTGAACAACATAGAATTCAGCTCTACGTTTGAAGATTAAGCGATACACTACTTCGGAGAAGTCATCTGGACAACATGAATACCAAGTGGTTTGGTGGCGTACTTTAACAGATACCATGTCCCATACTCCATTCTCCAGGTACCTGCAATGACAAATTAAGGGGCTGTTAAGTCTCATAAATAGCCTCCGTAAAACTTTTTACCTAAAAAAAAATCACTTATTGGCATTTTTTGGTCAACATTTTTATGTAAAAACTAAAAAAACCTCCCTAGAGAAGTGCCGTTAGATGATTTTGGTGCAATTTCAGCATTTTTGGTAAAAGTTTAAAAAAATCAGGATTTTGTGTGACATTTGATACCAACAATTGATTCTCCGACTCATTTCCTTTCCAAAAATGTATACTTTTATATACATCCATCACATTTAAAAGTTACAGCGCTTGATAAATGTCATGCTTTTGGGGTTAAAGCCCACTTAAAGGGGCACTAAGAGATGTGTTGGAGACTGCTCCCTCAATTATGATAAAAACGGGGATTAGTATATTTTTATAATTGTATTACATGTATGAACTTACACCTCTAAGGATAAAGAAAAATCAGCCCTCTTTGTACAAGAAAACGTCGATTCAAAAATGCTCGTACAGCCGCGACGAGCATTTTACGTCCGACAATATTCCCCTGCAGTACGCGTGATACATAACGCGAACCATATTTGCATAGAGGGCGTTTTTCAATAAATAGCGATGATATTGTTTTAATCAAGTTTTGCTGTGTTTTTGTTAGTAGAAACAACAATAATGGCAATTTTTAATGTTCATCTTGAATTCCGAAGTAAATTTTTAAACATTTAAAATTTTCAACACCACTTAATGTCCCTTTAATGACACGTTGAATAATGAAACCACAAAATAAACAATGATCACAGCGAAATTCCCAGCAGAACAGATAGGCAATAATAAATGGTGTGAAAATGTTATTTTTTCTCTTTCAATTTGTATCATTATATAATGCTAAATGATATATATAAACGTTTTGAACGTAGCACAGGATTTTCAGGCATATATCGAGGATTGAGCGCCAGAAGGCCGTAACTCAAAAAATGTCATTCTGAGATAATCAACTTTCAAATATTCAGGACTCATTCCAATACACTGTAGCACCCAACTTATAACTCTAGTTTTAGTCAAATTAAGAGTGTTTATGAGTTCTGAAAATATAGGTTATATGGATTATTTTGGTACCAAAATCTCATTTTGCCCAACAGTTGAGTTACGGCCTTCAGGCGCTCAACCCTCGATATGTGTCTCCACATGTTCTTCCTAACAGATTATGTAACACAAGTCCTTCCTTTTACTCAAGCTAGTAAAAGGTTTTCTTTCAATAAAAACATATTTTGGTCCCGTTTCTACTATTGTTTTAACGGAAACGTATTTATTCCAAAACATCTTCTCTCATCTAATCCTTCTGGAGACTTATGCAGTGCTTACAGATTGAATTGCTTGCTTTTGTTCGTTGTTTCTTTATTTTAGTCATTGAGATTTTGAAAATGCATTTGATAAATAAAATCAAAGCCCACATTAAGATCGCTTTGATAACAATTGGTCATAAACATGATGAAGACGATCGAATGCGAATTTGTTTGTCCGTATTTAACTATGAAACCTTTTTTCTAATTCTTACTCTATTTGCTTCCAAGTGAATTTGTTTGTATACGATGCCACACTACCTATTTTGCTTACTACACGTCGTCTATCTGATTAAATCAATTCATCTATCCGGGAAATACTATAAAGCCATCTTATCTATTTTACTTTGCTAGTATTCCTTCGATCTGCTTTCATTTGGATTTGTTATACGATGCCACATTACTTATTTTGCTTTACATAGACGTCCTCTATCTAATTTCATAAATGTATCTGTCCGGGAAATACTATAAATCCATCTAATCTATCTTGCTTTGCTAGTGTTCCTTCTATCTGCTATCATATGGATTTCTTTATCCCTATATCATCATGAAGCCACCCTACCTATCTTGCTTAGCTAGTTTTCATGTACGTCGTATCTGCTCTAACTCACATCAGCACGATTGACTACGCGTACGACCTAAAAATAATCTCCACGAGCATGTTACGGCATTGATTCGACGAACTCAACGTCCGAGCCTATACTTATGGGTACGAAATCGCTGCCCTGGGCAGCCTTGGGAGCTTAGCTTAGGGACGCTGTGGTGAGGAACGGATGGTCCGCCGTTGAATCCGGGGGAAGGGGGGGGGGGGTAGTCGCGGTGGTTTGTTTGGTAACAAATTCATACTTTGTCCACATGAAGCCGCCATATCTATCGTGCTTTGCTAGCATTTCTCTTGGTGCTTCCATGTGAATTTGTTTGACCGCCTTACCTATCTTGCTTTGCCAGCCGTCCTGTATCTGCCTCCATGTGAATTTGTTTGTCTGTATAGGCCCATGAAGCCATTTTCATCTCACAGATTTGAGTATCAAAAGGAAAGAATTTGACGTGTACTCTGCACGAACTTGTTAATACAGCAGGTGTGAGCCACTCCACGAATCCATTCTCAAATACCAACGCCAAATTACCAGGCATGTATCTCTCAAATGCAGGATCAACACTACGGATAATTATGAAGTGTAAAACGAAATATTATATCAGTAAATTGGTTGCGGTTGGGGTAACGTCACTGGATGGGTATAGTTTACGTGGAATAGGATGTTTGATTTGATGTTTGGCACATGGGATGTTCTTTGTACCGGTGGTGCAAATGCAGTGGCGTATCTGGGATTTTTTCCAGGGGGGGGGGGGGGGGGGGGGCAAAGGATATTTTTTCCTGGTGAACACCAGTTCGACCCGACAGAAATGTTTGTAAAAGGTTGCCCCAAATTTTTTCCCAGTCAGTCACCTCGTGCATTTCACGTAAGTGTGTGTGTGGTGGGGGGGGGTCACAAAATTTCGCACGGTCACAAAAAAATCGCCCTTTCCCCCCATTTTTCCTGGTGGGTAGGTTTGAATTTCCTGCTGAGCACCTTCAGGGGGGGGGGGCACTGTGCCCCCCTGCCCCACCGGCTGTTACGCCACTGTGCAAATGCCGTTACAATCATGTTGAATTAGGCCTATACATGACGATGAAGTTTTGACCTCTATATTAACCATTTCAGTTTCACCTTCCTGATCGAGTGTTTGCTTTTATTAGTGTTCAATGATATATAAAAAATACCCTCAAACCGTAGCCTACAAACATTATGTACGGAAATTAGTATTAATGTTTTTTTTAAAAATAATCCAAGTAATCATTTTGATTTATTTTTGGACATCAAGCATGTCAAGTACAAACATATCATTATCATACTGTTGCGATATATCGTTTATGTGCCACTTTGATCTTTTTCCATTACAATCGTACATACCTCCACCCTGCACCAAATACACAAAGAGCGTTAATACAGACTGTAACAAAAAAGTTATACAATCGCAATTTTATTTTTAACCCAATGTTAAAATCATGCAATGTCAAAATTGTTTGAACTCTGTGTTAAGTTCCGTTTTGGCTACCAGAATAATTTTATTTGGTCTTTTTAACTACTTGCGTTTAAAAGTTATGACTAGTCTACTAAGTCGTCTAGAAATCGGGTCTGGCCGCTTTCACAATATCATACAATCTTGCTTGTATAAATTAAATGGTTAGGGTATCATGCAAAGAACAATATGATTCTTTTTCAAATAGCTTTATTTCATTTGAATAAATAAATTCATAAAATAAATAAATTATATCTTGACAGATTTATTTGGAGTTCATAAATAAAATACCGGTAGCTCATTATCCCTCCTGAGCAAACGTGTAAGCACAAAGACTGTCTCAATCATTGTCATTCTAAATTTCTGTTTATAACCATGAAAACACGTTTTTCCAATGTGAATTGGGGCACTTGTTGAACGGCAGCCATGCTCTTAGTTAAGGGATGGTTTAATTCAACCCCACATAACAGATCTTTGTAAAGACCTTAGGCTACTTTCTTTGTAATACTTTTAACCACTTGAAATGAACCCTTGTTGTCAAACAAGAGCGTTCTACTGCTATGTTCCTGGTTCGATTCCATTCATATTCATCCCAGTGGTTTTACCATTGATTAAACCAAAGTGGCCCAGGTGATTTCATGACTACTTATTGATCATATATCTGCTTACCGACCATCGATTGTCATGAATCAAAGCTTATTCGACAGCTTAGAAAATGCCCCTTGCATACCATTAAAGCTCAAAACAGAAATTCTACGGAGATATTTTTAATATTGTTTTCAAAAATGTATAACTTTTTTGTTACAGCCTGTATGAATGACCCCCCCCCCCCCCCCCCCCCCCCCCCCCCCCCCACCCTCCGTGCGTCAACAATCCGAAGCTGGCGCAACAGTATTATCGCTACAATATACTCCAGGGCAAAGTTATCAAGAATGCAATGCATCTACCCGTGTTTAGTAATGTAAAAGAGACGCTGGGAGTTGTTAACTTAACTGGATGTTTTCATATATAAAATATTCAATGCGAGTAGCATTTTAACAGTATTCTCACAACATAAGATTTCGAAAAACGTAAAGGCAAAAACTAGGTCGGTTACTATTTAATCATGGAAGTGATTTAACAAAACACCTATGAAAAGGTTACCTATGTTGATTTTATTTAACAAGTTTAAAGGCTATGTTCTTTGTTTCTTATTATTATACATCCCCCGTTGGAACTCGTTATACACATGTATCTTATAGTGATCTTACGGGGAAGGGCACATAGAGGACCCACACTATCCAAACAAAGGAACAGTCACACAAGAATAAAAGATGTAATCCCTTATAAAGACATCAAAAGTACAAAGATGGAAATCTTCTCCAAAATGGAATATTTGTGGGTAGAAGCTTTTTTAAAGCGGAAATGAACCTCATTCATAGCAACAAAAAGTGTAAAATCGCAACGAGAGCATCTTGTCGGTTCACTTTCATCTCTCTCCCCCCCCCCCCCCCATATGAAAAACCTGGCTACGCCACTGAGGATTAGTACTTACTTGCTATGCAGTGTAATATCATGTTTCCAGACGAGTCTTGTACCTGATCAGGGTGCTATAAAATGTAATATCATGTTTCGAGACGAGTGGACTGTAATATTTACTTGCTATAAGGTTAACCATTTCTACCTGATCAGGATTAGTACTATACAGTGTAACATTATGTTTGCAGACGTGTACGTGATCAGGATTAGTACTTACTTGTTACTATAGCTGATCAGGATTAGTACTTACTTGCTATATAGTGTAATATCGGGTTTCCAGATGAGTCTTGTACCTGATCAGGATTTTTACTTACACGCTATACAGTGTACTATCATGTTTCGAAACAAGTACCTGATCAGGATTAGTACCAGGGCTCGCGTTCTTGCGCGTCCTCGCGTCCTAGGACCCCTTATTTTCTTGTTGGACGATAATGGACGCGTAAGTTTACATATTGAACTTCACTAACGGGTCCCAATCGAAAATAAAGGGACCCCTTAAATCTGACGATGTATGGACGTGGAAATCTTAAGACATTCTGAAAATTGTCAATCTCCATCCTGCGCCTACATTTAAATGTATTAATGTCCGTAAAAGATAAATGCAATGCAAATCCTGTATTTTTAAAAGTTGTTAAACACACTAAATCGCTTCCGAATTGCTTCCGCAAAAGTTTCAAGCGATTTCCAAAACATTCTATATATAAGTATCTTCTACTGATTAACATGGACACGACATAGGTATATGAGTTACATGATATTACGCTAGTGTGCGTATCTGTGTTAGCGACTGTTTGTCTCTACAATTTTTTTTGACCATTTTCAAA
>CM069441.1:44834927-44903403 GCA_035610835.1 Ophiura sarsii
AACATTTACCCGCTATGGCAGGTGGGCGGTGTTATTTCCAGGCATGGTATCAGGGTAACAGTTGCTCTGTTTTTGTATATATTCAACAACAAGGTTACTGCAATGGGTATTTATAATGCTGAATATTGATCCAAAATACCTATAATTTAACCCTTTTCTACCAAACATAAGATATTTCGGAGAATAAACACATGTATGCACATGATGTAGGAAAACTTGCACACAACGCAAATGCAAGGCATAAGGTGGTTTAGTGCTAAATTGAAAAAACGGTTCTAACCACGCTCTGTTGAAAGCTTTGTATTTCAAAAAGTTGCCATATGATTAATCTCACATTTAACCAATTAAGGTCAGGTATATGTACCCTAATATTCCAATTATGAAGCAGCTAGGTTTTCAACTTTTTAAGTTACAAGCTCTGCAGATTTTGGACCCAGTTTTTTGGGACACGCTGTACATAGACCGACATTTTAATTTTTGGAGCGCGACCCCCGTACCGTGATGCACGATCACCTGGACTCCGGCCGCGGCGGCCCGGGTTTGATTCCCGGGGGAGGCACACGCCATTCTGTCTGTCCAGTTTCCCCTGTTAGCGTTATTGCGACACCGTCCTACCCTCCATGAGGGGTTAGGGTTAATCGAGTCATACATCTGCTGATGAAATGTGTCGCAACCCTAAACATTACAGGTAATTATTATCTTGCGTTGAACTTAAGAAAATGATGACAATGAGCTGTTGCTTGGTTTGAATTTGAGATTTCCTCTAAAGTTGATTGCACTGTAAACTCTCAGTGTGGTTTAAGATGGGAATTGTATAACAATAATATCAACATGGCTCCCGAATGTTGAGAAGTGTACCTTTGTAAAAGGGTCAAACTCTTGTGGACAAATCTATTTGGCGCAACGTGTGCTTGAGGCATAACTTCTCCATCACAAGTAACACGAGCTAGTAGGTCATGTTTTGTTTCATGGCGGATCGTTATTAACCATTTACAAAAACTAAGATATCGTTGTAAACATCATCCATCTATTGCTGATGGCGACGTGTAATGACGGTATTCTATTTTGATGAATTGACCCGTGGATGATATCCTCTTCAAATCCATTTGTGATCATATTGTGAAACCTTTTATACTCATCGTAGTAATAATATACGCATTCACCCTACTTTATAAAATACATAGTTTTAAAAGGTCAACCATGACTGGGAACAGGGCTGCACGAAGCGAATTCTTCTCAAGAGCATGGAGTTTCTCGCATCAAATAATCCCTGGACCAATCAGCCACAGGTTAAGATCGGCTTTATTGTGACACAAGGTATATGTTATACAGCGTGTCCCAAAAACTGGTCCAAAATCTGCAGAGCTTGTAAGTTAAAAAGTAGAATACGTAGCTGCTTTGTGTTTGAGGATATTAAGGCACATATACCTGACCTTAATTGGTAAAAATGTGAGCCCAATCATTTGGCAACTTTCTGAAATATAAAGCTTTCAACAGAGCATGGTTAGAACCCGTTTTTCCAATTTAGTAATAAACCACCAGATGCCTTGCTTCTGCGTTGTGTGCAAGTTTACCAAGCATCATGTGCATGATGTTATTCTCCAAAATATCTTATGTTTGGTAAAAAAGGGTTAAATTATATATATGTAATTTGGATCAATATTCAGCATTAGAAATACCCATTGCAGTAACCTTGTCGTTGAAATTAACCATGCAACTGATTCCCTGATACCATGCCTGGAAATAGCACCCGCCCACCCAGTCAGTGGCGTAGCTCAGGGGGGGGGGGGGGCAAATGCCCCCCTGACGAAAAAACCCAATTTGGGCCCCCGCCCCCCACCCCCTAAAAAAATAAAGGGGGTGAGAAAAAAGGAAATAGGAAAAATTTGAGAAAAAAGATCGATGTTATTAGCCAAATAGAAGGGAAAATTGTACATGTAGTACATTTATTGTGCGATTTTTTTTGGACTGTGCGATTTATTTTGGACTGTGCGACATTTTTTGACCTCAACCCCCCCCCCCCCCCCCCCACACTTACGTGAAATTCACGAGGTAAGTGACTTGTAATCGACAGACGAATACGCAAACTGTGGCAAGTTTTGTAAACTGACCGCGTTTTTCACCATTCCTATGGGATTTACACACAGTAAAATTGGTTTTGCTAAATGGTCATTATCACTCACATTAATCATGTTAATTGTCAAAATGTTCCTGAAAAATCATTCTTTCACTCTGGGATAAGTTGTTAATCATCTGATACCGAGTTGTCAAATGAAAAGGCAAATCTGAATACAAGCATCACCTGTTACAGAGCACATAGGATACCACATCATCCTTTGTTTAGAATGATGGTGCTTTCTCACTCTCACTCCATACCATCATGCTGCAGTAATATTCATGTCTTAACTGTGTAAATCCCATAGGAATGGCGAAAAACACTGTCAGTTTACAAAACTTGCCACCGTTTGCTTATTCTTCAGTCGGTTACTTTCATTTTTTGGGGAGGATAAACTAGATTAACACCGCTTTACACTGACAACAATAAATGTACGGTTCAATGCACACATCAAGGTCAAATGGCCGTTTTAAATCGTGCACAATGTTTTTTGACTCACCCTGATAGTCTCGCTATCAATATACATGTATGTATAGCCTAGCTCCTGCTCAACTTAAAATCATGCAACTGATGACGACCGATTTACAGTCAAATTTGGGGAAACAGTTTTCAACCTGGTGACACATCGCCAAAAAGAAGTTTGTGTGTGATTTTTTTTACAGATTTAAGTCTGGCGTATCCGGTGTCCCCTTTTCCATTCTTGTATGAATAAGTTAATAACGAAAGATTTTGGACCCAATTTTTATGAACACGCTGTATATATAACAAAATATGGGTTATATTGCCTTCAATAAAGATTCTACTTAATTTTTAAACACATCATTTCATAACACTCTCATCAGAATTGCCTTGAAGGAATTTCTTAACATTTCATACAGACGGGTATGTGCATACGGTATTCTTATTGACTTAACTGCCCTGCATGCAGCATACGACAAGATATGTATCATTAAAGTGTGATATATAAGATAATTCTTATTTATATAATTTAACAATAAACCTAGCCAGTAGCGCAATGACCAATATCTGTCTTTCCTAGATGTGCCGTCTCTAAGCAACATCTTTCTTAACAATATCTATTGAAGGCCGGATAATGAGAGGGAATAAATTACATTAATTAAAAGCCAAATTATTCTTATGGTCAAGTTATATCTTGTATATTACTATTAACTATAGACTCAAATGAACACATTCCTGTAGGGCTAAACATATTCTAATCTTGTAATATTTGGTTGACAATCCTAGAATGTCACTGTTAATTGTGTAGATTTTGTGTTTTTTAGCACGTTTATGAACAACATTTCTGAAACCGACTGAATGAACTACGTGTAATACTTGGTAGATATCTCATGGAAATGTACAACTAATTCAACTTCGACATTTTATCTATCAACACACTGTGAAACAACATTGCAATTGCCCATAGAGTTTCATAACTAAAACTAATATTAAAGAGAATAAAAGTTATATTTTGAACTGACTTCAAGTTACCATATTTTAATTAAATCTGTTGATGGTGTGCCCCTATTCGCCGTCTTATAGACACCGTACCGTATTCACGTCACACATCGTAATAAGACACGGGTACTATCATCTATGTTGTGGTAATTGTGCATGTATATAAATAGAACGGTTGCTGCTGATATGCATGATGATCTGATGGTTTTAGATAACAAATACGGCACCACAAATCAATGGTTTATCGAAACACTTTAATAATTGAATTGAATAAAATGAAATTAATTTGGGCGATTTTTCTAAATAAATAGGATCGAACAAAATTTGATATCACAGGAATTGAAGTATAACTATCTTCATTCTTATTTCAATTTTAGACAGAGTACCGCGAACTATTTTTCCAAAATGTTAACGTCAATTGAATCCTATAAAATTAATACTGCATTATTTACCCAAGAAAATAAATTAAGTAAAAATTAAGTAATTATTAAGTAAAGTATTAAGTAAAATAAATAACATGGCCTAACCACTTGATATTTATTTATTTATTTATTTATTTTACTTGGCCTAACCACTTGACATTTGATATAACCATGGTAATATTCTGCACTTGACTTTTAACACAACAATGGATGTATTCTTCACTTTGGGTTGAGCACTTTTCCAGATGCTGGTTTCACCCTTTACTTGGATTATACATGTATTTTTATATTTAAGGGACGCACCATTTGATTTTCAGGGGGGGGGGGTAGGAAGTTGGGTTCAGGGGAGATTTTTTTTTTTTGGCCGCCGCAAAGGGTGATTTTTTTTTGTTGCGCCGCCAGAGGCGGGGATTTTTTTTTTTTTAATGTATCCATTCATATTGAGTTGGGTGGGGGTAGATTTTTTTTTTTTTTTTTTTACTCATCAGGAGGTGAATTTTTTTTTTTGGCCTGCAAAGAGGGGGAATTTTTTTTCTTCCGAAAACTTCCTACCCCCCCCCCCCTGAAAATCTAATGGTGCGTCCCTAATAAGATAACCACAAAGTTGACTGCTATTAAAAAATCTACTGCAAATGCAATAGTTCCGTAAGTTCCGTCTGAACTTTGACCCATCTCAATTTACTCTTCGTATTCATTGATAATATCACCAACAAATCACTGAAATCGAAACGTTTGTTAAAATGTCTTTTGTCAACACCAATATCGTGGTCGATCCTGGTTAAGATAGGCTCTTAAAGATAACGTTTCCCGACGAATAGGACCTGAACAGATCTATGACGGTATACGTTTCATCATTACATATTACGATGCTATACAGGGTGAGTCAGAAATGGTCAGGCCCCGATTTCACCGATTTTTTAAACCAGTTAAAATGCAAAAATGAATATATTTAATGACTTGCCTAGCAAGATGGCATTACTAGCTATAACCTAAATCTTATTTCATTCAATTGTTATTCGAAACGGGAGATATGTGCATGTTTCCAAATTCTGTGAAATAAAATCTGTTCCAACTTATCTATGGATGTAAAAGTTTAACGCGCGCCTTTTGAATAAGTCAATCAAAGGCGTGTTGGTATTCACGGCACAGCACTTTACAATAGGAAAAGAGATTCTATTGTCTTTGCGGTTATGTTTTTGAATAGGCGCAGTTCAAACACATATCGAAACAGGTGTTCGAGTAACAAAGAAATTGTACACATCATCACGCGTGACATGTGACAAAGATCCTCCAAAATATTATGAACAAATATGTTACTCCATTTGATAAGAGAAAAAGACAATCTGACAATCTTCATTTACAGAACTCATCATTTAAATTGTTAATTACACTAGCAACCAAAAGTATTAGGACACTATGGTGTCAAAATCATCCCATATATTCAATTGGGAGTGTAATATTTCACTACGAGTTAAAGAAATGTGTTGTTGAATCTCTTCTCATTAATAAATTCATGTTTCCTACAACATCTGCTAATTCAATTTCATGGAATTGAAGAAAACATGTAACCTTCTTGAAATCCCCATACAAATTTCCCATTGGAAATAGCTCATGAATAATTCATCAACCTCATTATCGCCAATGTAATCCTATGGTAGGTAGTATGACAATTTTGACTTCCTTTAAAAAAACCCTTCTCAATTGTTTGTCAATGGATTCACTCAAGTAAAACTAACCCTAACATTGTCACTAGTCTTTAATCTCTCACATATATTGACACCTGATCTCTTCATTTATCTTCAAAATAAGATATTTGAGAGGGAAATTTAGTTTCATTTTGACACCTTTACTTTAATATTTTAAATGGAAACCAACCAAATCCTCTGTACTTTCTAATAGCACCCACATGACTGGGCACACTATACAGTGCTATCATTTCATCATGACTTAAGAATTTTTGTCAAGCTGTTTGACTCAAATTAACTAAATATACATGTATCAAAGCAAAAATCCATAATCACTGCTATATGGTAAAAAATGTTTTCCTTTTAAATAATAATGTCTTAAGTAGGAATATCATCCCACATTTATTGTAACAAACTTTTAAGAACTTTCTATTAATTTTATAACCCTATAATACCAAAAAGCTAACACAGTAGTTCAATAGATTCCCAGTGTTTTCTCTCAGTTTGCAGCTTGCAAGGTTTTCTAATACTTTTGGTTGCTAGTGTATATTGCTATGAGTTCGTTTGATGGGTAAATGTTATGTTATGATATACAGGGTGACCCAAATGACCCAAAAAATGTTAACACTCCGGGCACATACGATATCGTAAAAGGACAGGAACACACGGGTCTTATCCTGATGTATTATGAAAGCTGAGTAAATAAGCTTTCATTTGCATTTTATTGCGTTCCAATTGGTTATTTAGAACGGGAGATATGCTTCAGCAAACATGAGGAAGCAAAATCGGCTTGGTCCAATCCTCTCAGTATGAAAGTAAAGCTTTTAAAATGCACGAAGCAAGAAGCAACATGATTAAGTCACACAGTTAATCTCTTCTTTGTTCTTTTCAACGCATTCTTTCGATTCTTTTCAAGCTTAAAGGACATAAATAAATATATTCCACATAAATTATATAGGTATTTTGTCATGAGTTCAAGTTCTATACTCTTTTTCCATGTGCAATGGGTAGCTTTTAGTAAAGTAGTCTTTAAAATTGAAATTGAAACATTTCATGTTCTTTGTTGAAATGGTCCATCCAATTAAATAAATTAACTATTATTGCACTGAAATGTTGAGTTTTAACAAAATGATGACCAGAGTATTTTGAAACTTGTTATTTTAATCGACCTGATATGAGAGAAGTCTGAGAGAAAAACAGATCTTATATCTTTAAACAGTTTGTGCTTTGACAACTTACAGGCTAAGTGCATAGTCCATTTTTATGAATGTGTTTGTGCAACTGAGTTATATTATAATATATTTAAATACTTTGCATGCAATATCGTTTTATTTATCAGAGATTCAACAAAAACACATGTTAATTTGGTATGAATTGCAACAGTTATACAAAGTGTTGTGTTGTATGAATAACTAATATTACAGTAGTATTAACATCCACCACCAAACTTGGAACACTTTGGATTTCGCGTCTTTTTGTAAATATGTTGTAAATCTGGCGTGGAGTATGATATTGTCGTGAACACATCACCAAGTATGAAGAAGTATGTCTACTCTCATAAACAATGAAAACATTTACCAATTTTGTACAAGAAGTATTTTCCTGATTTTTTTAAAACGGGACCTGACTATTTTGACTCACCCTGTACAACATAAATTGTTATCACAACTCATGAAGCTAGTCTTCTAGCTTCATGCACAACTCGATCCTAATCAAAATCTTGGTATTCGCATCCAATTTGTAGCACGGGTGGACAATAGCCCACACAGGCTAAGAGACACAAACAAGGTTATGAAACTGAGCCCCCGACTGAGCCATTAGAAATCAAACTGGTAGCTCTCTACAAAGAGCTCTAATGGGACAATTAAGTTACTTACTACATACAAGAAATACAAATCATGCAGTTTGTTTATAATGCCAGTAAAAGTGACACAAGTAGATAAACGCTATAGGATAATAGAGAACAGCATCAAAATATGATCAGAAGAACCTAAATGATTAACTCGGAAACTAATCCTGTCAAGAGCAGAGTGTCCATATCACCAGCTCAGGCGCTCGCAACACGATTTACACGATCTACGGGTCACGTAATCCCAAATCATGCAATGAGATGAACCCCACTGTAAATGTGAAGCCAGATGTTGACAAGACTTGAAGTGCCATAAGAGTAAATAATAGCACATACACAGCCAGTCCAGAGTTCCACAAATTTCACTTATAGTACAGCTCAGAGTGCTATTAATTTGACATCGTACATAACCTTGATTAATTACAGCACTGTAATTATTACCCAACTTGATGTGTGTGTTTAGTAGATGATTGTTGATCTTTATCAGTGTTGCTTGACTAAACTAAACTTAAGAGTCCTGCTGAATGAGAGGTGTCCTACTGTGAAAGTGGTGTGTATATGTATTGAGGTGTCGGGACAATGCAGGGGTACGTGTATAGCAGGATTCTGCCACATAAATCATCACTAATAGTACTGTCGATTAGTGCTATTAATTCCTTATAGCACTCGGCAGCTGGGCTGCCTCGTGCTGTAAGTCATACGTATGATATCATAAATGCAAAGTAATAAGCCTTCTGGAACAGAAGTCGTAACTCTGAGTGTCATGCTTTCGTAATCGTCAGACGACAATTAAGATGTTGCACCGTGGTTGCAAATTAACACTATCCCATTTTGCATAAATATGCAATCTATGGTGTCAAAACAAGCCAGACCAGAGTTGGTCTTTACTCAGCGATAACAGAAAAAGAAAAGGAAAGTTACAGGTACTGAAATTATTTACACAAATAAAAACTACAACATATGTAAAAATAAAGATTATTATATATATACATAGATGAAATTAAACCCTTAATACATAGTGCACTACAAATTTGTTTCGTGTGGTGCCACCGGACTCATCAGGTGCTACTGATGCAAGCATGAATAAGGTCTCTATGGTATCATTATGCTTACCTCTTTTATCCATACGTTAATGGTGAATCGTTGATTCCGTGTGTCCTATGTATAGGAATAAAATCATAAAAAGCGTTTAGTGAAAATAATATAATGTGTTACATATCAAGAAATGCATATGTGATAAAAAAAACTTTTGTGATAAGAAGAATCATTAATGACAATGCATGTCGGAGAACCGAACCGGAAACAAATTGCCGTAGATAAAATTCCAGTTGAAAAAAAGTGTGATGGATTTGATTGACATCGTTCAAATGACGCTGGGCATCATCAAATTCTCATTGGTTTAACATGTTTAACACAATGTGGAATTATGTTGATATTACTGTAAATGGTTTCTAGGTGTTTTTTTCATTCCCTTTTTGTAACGTTGATTTTACTAACCGATGTGATCATTTTTGAAATAGCGCTATGTTCACTGCTTATGTATATATCCTTTTTTATTATATATAGGCTATCCTGTTAAACTGTATACCAAACTATAAACATATTATTCATTCACATATTTCCCATCTTTAAACGTTTGTTGTTCTTGATGACGTAGCCCTAATGCATCATGTAACCATGAATATTCGTGAACGAGGCTATGTTCGCTGTCATCTGATGTGAATTGATGACGTACACATTTACTGCGTTGGTATAGATGAGGTGACCGTTGTTTACATCAGTAGTGTTTACAAATTGATTAGCGCCTGGTCTAAAGACATGCTAGAGGTACTAGTCCATGACTACTGCATACATCATACTATTTGAAAGCAAAACACACATCACTGAGCGCCAATTTTAAAAGCACATGCCCTTATGGTGCGTACGCATACTGCCGGGCAACCAGATTTAGTACCTGGTCTCTCATTGTGCTTAGGGATGAAGACCATGACTACTGCACTATTACACCGTAAGCATGGTAAGTAATGATCAATCAAGTGTGAATTAAAGCACATTCCCTGTAGGTGCGCACGCATACTGCCGGGCACTACGTCACCGGTCACACCATCTATACTCCACCCATTTAGAATCATCGGTATTTTGTCCCTACTCTTGTGAATCTCAATATCTGAGCCTGGTATGTCATGTATTGACGAATATTTCTTAAACCCTTAAATTACAATTCTGGTTTCAGATGAAACATAATACACTGAGGAAATCAACGCAATCTACATGGAAAAAAACCAATCTTAATAAAGACAAATAAATGAATTAATAGACAAAACGAAATTGGTCCATTCAAAATATTGATCTGTGATCAATGATTTCTGACCTTTTGTGAAACACCAACAATTATAATGATATTTTGGCATTTGAATCAAGTTGTACATAAACAAGCATCATCTCATTTTAAAGGTATATTATGTGATCTTTCCAGGGAACGCCCTCAACATCGAAAAAAAAATTGAAAGAAGATTTTCTTGCAGATTTACATTTCTGATCATAAATCGTACATACATTCCAAGTTACAGGGCGATACGATTCTTAATTACTTCAAAATCATGATTTTAGAGTGAAAATAAACTGTCGGATAACACCGACAGTTTATATTTTCACTCTAAATTCACTCTAAAAACCATGATTTTGAGGTAATTAGGAATCGTATCGCTCTGTAACTTGGAATGAATGTATGATTTATGATCAGAAATGTAAATCTGCAAGAAAATCTACTTTCTAAAAATAGAAAAAAATAGAGGGCGCTCTCTGGAAAAGATCACATAATATGCCTTTAAATAAGATATGTATACAGGATGTGTTGGTTAACTGTTCAATGAAAACTCTTAAACATTATAAAGGTACAATTATATTTAACATTTCTTATTATAATTGTGCATTATGTTATTTGAGGAGTTTCACGATAGCTCCACCAGGCAAGGAGGTCGTTGAGGTTGGTTTGGTTTTGTTTTGTTTTTCGTTTATTTTCCTATTTTATTTTCTGGGTACTTACTTTTAAAGCCATCATTCACTTCATATTTAAGAGGCACTATTCGAATAATCAATTGACTTTACAGGGGTACGGCCCGGGGGATACGGTTGTTCATTATTAAAGAGCAACATAGATGTGATATTTATCAGTGTATGGACTTTCCTTTCAATGTACTTATTCGACAACAATGGCTGCTGGAAAATCGTGATTGATTTTAAACAGTTTTATTTTTAATTCAACTCAAAACGATTGGCTGTAAGTAATATCAAGGTGCCCTATATACAGCAAAGCAAAGAAATTGACCGCTGGCAATTTCATCTCAATTAAGCGAGCAAGTACTTCCCCTATCCTACACTTGACACTTACCATTTCAATGAGGTGATGGAATAGCATTCGTATAGTGACTGTTGTGACGGTATTTGAATCTAATACAGGACGAATGAAGCCTCCACCATAAAGTTGATAATTTGACATCAGATGAGTGATCAGGTTTGAACGATGACTTGCTTTTGGTATAGGCATATCCTGTTTTGTAAACGTTCCTAAACAATCGAATAAGAAAGGTGAATGTGAGCACTTTTATTATGTGCTCATGGATTAAACAAAATAAATAGCAACGCAAGAAAAAACGCAACAACGCAAGAAAAACAAAATAATTTTCGAAAAAGTGTACTTTAGGTCTTAAATACTGGTATACCAGTATCGCACGATACTGGCACATGAAATTTGTCAGTATCGCTCGATACTGGTACAATTTCAATGTTCCAGTATCGTGCGATACTGGAACACCAATGTTCCAGTATAGAGCGATACTGTTAATTGTTTATGTTCCAGTATCTGGCGATACTGGTACACATGCTACCAGTAGTGATTTGTCCCAGTATTGAATTGTATTCCAGTATCGCCCGATACTGGCACGTTTTATGTGTCACAGTATAGAATCGGACGATACTATAGTACAGTCCAGAATCTGGGACCACAGATACCAAAATGGTGGGTCTTGGCCTTTCTAATCCTAACCCGAACTATAACCATACCTTCCTGTTAATATTACCATTAGACGATCCTTACACAGTGGATGGCGCCACCAGAATCATTCTTATTTGAAGTGGGGGTGGGGGCGGTGTACTGAACACCAAGACAAATCGGGGCAAGAGACCAAATTAGGGAGCGTTAAAAAGCGTGAGACTTTGGATTTTAACGGTATATGTTTCGATCACTTTTTTTGGGCAATGATTTTTTTTCACATCAAGATATTTTGATATCAGAAGAATCCCCATATTTTTCTCATTATGTCTGTAAAAAGTTAGGGGCCAGAAAAGTTCCATTTAGAAATTATAGGCTAAAATGTGGTTAATTACTAGCCAAAGGTGGTTAACCACCAACCAGTTTGTGTACTACTCAATGGGCAAATATGTTGTGACGTTGTGCTTCTAAAAATAGAACCGTTGGAGTTATGCAACTCAAATTTTGGAATGCGACAATTTTAAGGATGACCTTTCATGTAGAATAGAAAACATCGAGTTGAAAATCGGGCCAGCAATCGGTACATCTACCTTTAATGTCAAAATTGCCTGAAATTAGCTCAATTTCATCTACGGACTTTTCAGACTACAGGGTGATTGAAACTTCTTAAATATGTGTCAGAATCGAACATTTGTCAACGAAATATTAAAAAAAGGCCTATGATACAATTAGTTTGCTATGATTTGAAGAAACCCGCATTTAATTTGGATCGGTTATATCGATATTTTAAGGTTGAATCTTTATCATATTATAACAAAAATATTGTGCCTAGTTATTTTGTATTACAATAATAACGACGGTAGGAAGCGGCAATAGAGAACATTCTTAATGAACCACCTTGAGTAAAACTGTGTACATGAATTGTTGTTGTATTATCTGAGTATACAGTGCTCGAGATTGTTAGATAAACTGCTCGAGGGTTGTATTACCTGTGAACTAGGCTAGAAAAACATCACACATATGTCATACCTATGCACAGTACGGGTTTGTGTCCAACAACGGTATACCATTTAAAAATACGAGACGTGTCTTTTGAGAAACCAACTACGACCATGAGATACAACAGATATTTGTTTAAATATGATATTATCTGAAAGTCGCCGGTTTGAATCTGATCTTAATGCGAACCGATAGGTGGTTTTTTTATTGCATGTCTTTTTTTGTTATTCATCTGAGAAACATTAACATTATCTATTCAAATCTTCACATAGGACCATTTTTATTCTTTTTAAGTGCCTCGCGTAGATATGGTAGGTAAGCTCATAAAATAACCATTCGAACCCAGGAGTCCGTTCACAAAAATCAAATGCGAACCGAATCACGTGTACAGAATGATAAAATACTCAACTTTGAGATTTTGTGGTTGACACTTTCGCCGAACGAAGCGGCCTAGCCGAGTTGTTTTACGCCACGATCGAGCTGCCACCCGTTTGATATGAAACGATAAATACACTGTGGACACTAAAACAATACCTTTATATTAGGCCTATCACTTTAATTCAAACTATTCAGATAAATGTGAAATTAATAATCAAAGAGTGAATTAAAGGTATATGACCCGGTCACTTTTTTGGGGCTATGATTTTTTTTCACATCAAGATATTTTGATATCAGAAGAATCCTCATATTTTTCTCATTATGTCTGTAAAATCTTAGGGGCCAGAAATGTTCTATTTAGAAATTATAGGCAAAAATGTGGTGAATTACTGCCAAAGGTGGTTAACCACCAGCCAGTTTGTGTACTACTCAATGGGCAACATAATTGTGACCTTGTGATTCTAAAATAAGAACTATTGCAGTTATGCAACTCAAACTTTGGAATGTGACACATTTAAGGATGACCTTCCATATGAAACAGAAAACATCAAGTTGAAAATCGGGCCAGCAATCGGAACAACTACCTTTAAGTCAATAGTAAACCTACATAATAATAACTGCAGTCAATTCCTCTGATTGGTTAAACTTGTTGTTGTTTTTTTGTTAATTGCGGGAATAAAGTCTTTATTTATTACGCGGGCACGTTAGAATGTCTGAGTGCTTACCATGTAAGTATATGAGAACACAATCCACGGAATACAACAGATTGGTTGTCGAAACTCGTATGGAAAATAGTCAGTTTCCAACATGGCATTTCAACGAAAATTCATCATAATCTTCAAGAAGGTATCAAGCAATATACCCCTTCCCGGAGTCTTCGCTCTTCAACACAATTACGCCTTACTTACTTGCTCTTCTACATCAACGCAAGATAGTCAACGTCAACGCTCTTTCTGTATGTCTGCTACTGAGCTACGGAATAATTTGCCACTTGATGTGAAGAACTCTGAGACTCTAAATCACTTCAAGAAACCCTTAAAGACTACTTAGTAGTGTTTTCATAACGGCTTTCTAATATTTGTTTTTTATGTATTATTTTATCGACATTTGTTGGGAAAACAGGTTCCAGATTCTGGACTGTACTAGTATCGTCCGATACTGGAACCATCACTCGATACAAAGTCAGTGTTCCAGTATCGGTCGATACTGGCACATATAAAATGTTCCAGTATCGGGAGATGCTGGAACATAATTATGTACCAGTATCGTTCAATATATTGGGACAAATATCACTGGTATTACGTGTACCAATATCGCCCGTCATGGAACATAAAATCGTTCAAGTATCGCTCGATACTGGAACACAATTTGGTGTTCCAGTATTGACCGATACTGGAACAGTAAAATCGAATCGTATACCAGTTATTATGACCTAAACTACAATTTTTCCATAAAATGAGCAAACGACGTTTGCAGCTGTTGATGTGACTGGGTGACAAATAAAATCGTATAAATGAATGGATGGATAAAACTGAACTGAAGATAATCTTAATTGAAACTTTTTCTTTTGCCAACCAATTTGCAACAGCAGATGTATAGATCATGATTATCCAACTAAACACACATAATAAATGGACATGACAATTTCAACTTACCTTCTAAGATTGATCCCATCGTCGATAAAACAAGCAAGAAAATTACTACTTTGAATTTCATAATGACACCTTTTCCAGGATACATTCCATTTATAAGTCCACACGATATAAAGTGATTCAGCATTAGATATCTTCAGTATTATCCAAAATAAATTTTGCAATGTTGCCGTTAAAACTCCACTATATATTCGGGCGCATTTGGTCCATTTTGAGTACATTAAGGTGTGATTGTATACGCTTAAGGCTGATTGTGAAGCAGTTATAGTTTAACACGAGATACGGCAAGATATCTGCATGGCACGCAAATAGGCATTGGTGTGAGCTTTCAGCAATATTATGCAGATAAACTTCACTAGTCACGATTCATCTTTATTGCTGGAAACATGCAGCAGAGCAGTATCGCCGTATGGTCAAGTGCACAGCGCCGCCAATGTTGATTTGTTAATCATGGGCACACACATTGACATGACACGACACACAGTATTAGGATTTAGACTTTGATCAGTTCGATCAGGGCTATAGTTATGATATTATAAATTATTGACTGAAAGCCCTACAGTCAAAATGAAAAAATGTGCCACTAGGGTAACATAGCGGGATTGCCAAAAGAGTAAATCATGACCAAACACAGCGCTGTACGAATGCAGATATAGATACAGTTTTATTAACCTACAGTCAGGTACTGATGTCAACGACCATACAGAGCCCACGGTATAAACCAAGGGTAAATCCCGGGGGATAAATCCGGGGGAGGGGGGTTACTCGCCGAAGACGGTATATGGTGGTGTGCCGCTCTAATGGGTAGCTTTTTGGGCACGAAATCCCTAAACATGGGGTATGATTTTGTGCTGGAAATCCCTAATAATGGGGTCACTTTTTACAAATGGGTCTATTTTCGCGAAATGTTTGCCTATTTTCGCGAAAATTTGCAAAAATTAGGTCTATTTTTCCGATAATTTGGTCTAAAAAGAAGCAAAACCCCTAAAAATGGGTACCGATTTGTCTCAATTCACCCCTAAAAATGGGTAGGGGTTTTGAATCTCCAGCGGCACACCCCCGACCAAACCAAATCCGAGTACCCCCCCCCCCCCAATGTAAGACGTCCGTATGAAAAAGACGACCACTGATGAGCCAGATGAATCGGGCCGGCTATATGTAATGTTGCACTTATCATCGTATGCATGCATGACGAACACACACATAGTACTAGTAGGTCCATGCACTGACACAGTCCAAAATGAGTCCTGACACTAACAGGCTAACAAAATGCTAGTCTCTGACTATGAAATTGTAATTTATTTCATCAGTTAGTTGGCGCAATATTAAACAACATGAACAAGGCTTACATTACGCTATAAATTGTATCACAATTACTATCAAAAATGTCTGGAAATGGAGCCGATCGGCACTTACCAGCACTTACCAGTACCGGCTCGTAACATGCGGACAAAATGGCGACGAGTAAACTATGCGTTGATATGTTGATAGACGCCCAATTTGGTGTCAGAATTACACCAATTGGTGTCATGCTGCTTCGACACCTCTAAAAACCGTGAGCTTTCCCGCCAACTATTGACGCCCTTGGAGTTATTTCAATTAATCTGACACCAGTTTTGGTGTAAATCACTAAATGATCACTGAAAGGTGTCCGTCGGACACTAACGGTGTCACCGTAAATTAATGTGCAAACCCATATCATTGACGATTACACCAATTTTGGAGTCAAAATAACACCTTTGTAAGTGTCTTTTACAGTTGACTCCAAGAAGGTGTCGCTGTGACACCAATTTTTTTCTTCAGTGTAGTATACATAATGTCTTTCTTTTAATATGCTGGCTGGTGAAATTAAAACAATTAGTTCTCCGTCTGGTACATGGCAATTGACCTTGCCTTGCCTTGCCTTGGGCCACCGTCAGTTCATGGTCAGTTGTGACGATTGGCTGCCATATGTTGGCATCTCTGGATCATCTTTCTCCAAGCTGCTTTGTCTTTTGCCAGACGCTTAGCCTTTACTGTCATTGATTAGACTCATTCCAGTCCATTCATTGATGTTATCGAATCATTGACCTACAATCATGTTCAAATCTGTTGGGACACTTCCTGTGAAAATGGTGGTCCCTCTCCCTAAACTCAGTATTGGTCCATATAACGGCTGTCATACACTCTCCAACATAGGTTTGGGGTGGGGGTATTTTACACAAAACTGGTTTTGAATCATACTTTCAACTATCAACTGACAGTTTTTTATTCACAGTGTCAAATATTTCATGTGTACGCATGCATTGGATTTGAACAAGATTGTAGCTCAAAACAAAATCCTAAATATGTTTAGAAATCCTACGCTGACGACTTAAATGCCAATGTAAGCAATAATGGTATAATCTCTGGTTTGACCAAAGTAGCAGGGGAGGCGTTTTCGCCCTCGTCATCGAGATCACAGATGGACTATCATGGATGCTGCGAAACCGTCTGGAGCAGTAGCGTAGCCAGTGGGGGGGGGGGGGGCGGGAAATTCACAAGGTAAGTGACTAGAAAAAAAATTGGGGCAACCTTTTACGAAAAAAATTTAGGGACATAAAAAAAAAAATAGGGACGATATTGATGCTTGCCCCCCCCCCCCCCCCCCCCCCCCCCCCCCGGAATGACAATGCTGGCTACGCGCCTGGTCTGGAGGAACTTACAGGGACTTAAAGGTAGATGACCCGATCACATTTTCGTAACACAGAATTATTTCAAACATACGGAGATTTTCATATCATATGAAAGCGCGTATTTTTCTCATCATCATACTGAAATTTGACGGCCTAATTCGGTATAATGACAGAGAAATCGACGAAATAGCGTTGAATTACCGCGAACATGGCGAACGGTGGTTACCACCGATATAGTTTGTGTACTACTCAATGGGTACAGTTCACAGCATCTTGTGCGTCTAAAATAAGAACCATAATAGCTATGCATCTCAAATTTTGGGACACGACGTTTTTAAGGATGACCTTTCATGTAGAATAGAAAACTTCAAGTTGAAAATCGGAACATCTACCTTTAATCACAGCCACACAAGGATTTGCTACAGGCTAAAAGTAACGCAAGGGACTCACTCACGCATGGATGATATTGCTTAGCTGGGATGGACAAGCCGGTGGTATGATTACACGAGAGTCAGTACCAGGACCTACATCAGCATTTCAGAACACAGAAATCAGATTGCGGGGACTGTTTATGTGATTAAGGAGCGTTCACAGCACTCTGATTTCTTAATACGATAGGATGTGTTGCGAAGTTGTGATCCTATACAAATCCGCGAATGTTACACCAGGTGCCATCAACTTTTGTGATTTTGTGACCTGTTGCGGTTCGAGTAAAGATTAAACAAAACAAGATCTTCAATCTCGACCTGGGCTTTTGGAGCAGCCAAAGAGAGATGGGACTTTGAGTGGGAGCTGGAAGGATGGTTGACTATCTATTATTAAAAGGAACTTGCTCGTTAGTAAATCGGCAAGAGACAATCAGCGAGTGACAGTGGGGAGGATCCTATCGGTGTAGCTTTATCCTTGAAGTCGCGAATGACTCTCTCAGCGACAGGGTTCTTATTCTTGTTTTTGATACGAACAATTTCAATTGACAATAGGTGATGAGCAAGCAGTTTGTCATTGGCAAAGCCTGCAGTTTGTCATTGGCAAAGCCTGCAGTTTGTCATTGGCAAAGCCTGGTGCCTGGTGTAGGGATATCTGCAGGGGTATATAACGAGCGAAGCTCAATGCACATTCGTATCAGAGCATGGCACAAGCATGACAAGATGTCACGTTGTTCATGGTCGATAAAGCTGAACGTTGTGTAACAAGTACTTGTTTTGCACAAGGACTAACTGACTGAGTAACGATACGCACCTCAGCAGCAAAGGATAATCCCATTGTGTCAGGTAAATCACTTAATGCGCACTGTTGTATTGCGACTCTGAGCGCATTATAAAGTTAGACGCATTGATGACATGTAGATGGGATGAGGTCAATTAATTGTTGTATCCATGTCAAGGGCATAAAATAGTCACTGAACTTAGTTAATGGCGGATGGGATGAGAAAGCTTAGTGTGACGCGCAATATGCAAGCCTCATAATACATGCCCGGGTCACGATGATGAATTCGCGGATGATGATTTCGCGTGTTGGAGCGAGGGGCTATGGCGGACAAATGATCAAGTTATCTTCGGCAATGGACGCGACCTGTAACTAACGTTTTTAAGCGTTATTTATCTCTCTTTGGCTGCTCCGATAGCCCAGGTTGAGATTGGCAATCTTGTTCATCCAAATATGTTAAAACATCGTTGATTTAAGTAGCTTTATAGATGGACGCGTACCGTCAACTAGATGTGCATGTGTTCTGTGAAGGTCAGTGCACTCCTGTTGTATATCAAATGATGCGGCTCTACTAGCGAAAGAAAGCATTGCTCTCAGATAGGATATCTTATGTTGATACACAGGGGATAATTGCATGGGCTCAGTTCATGCAGCAGGAGCTTGGAACCGAATGTCAAGTCACTTGGAACCGAGTGGACTGGCAGACAGATATGCGGGGACTAGCGGAGGACTCTCCGCGAAAAAGCTTTTCAAAGACCTGGGCGCATAGTTTGCTATCAGTCGGAAAATAAAGGTTGTGCTTAAATTGGATAATATACGGACTGAAGCGCTTTGTCAGTGTTTGTTGAGGCAGATATGGATAATGATTCAACTGCACATGACAGCCCTACCTTCTGCCTGCCACGTAATATGAGTGAAACAAAGTGAAACAAAGTGAAACAAAGTGAAACAAAGTGAAACAAAGTGAAACAAAGTGAAACAAAGTGAAACAAAGTGAAACAAAGTGAAACAAAGTGAAACAAAGTGAAACAAAGTGAAACAAAGTGAAACAAAGTGAAACAAAGTGAAACAAAGTGAAACAAAGTGAAACAAAGTGAAACAAAGTGAAACAAAGTGAAACAAAGTGAAACAAAGTGAAACAAAGTGAAACAAAGTGAAACAAAGTGAAACAAAGTGAAACAAAGTGAAACAAAGTGAAACAAAGTGAAACAAAGTGAAACAAAGTGAAACAAAGTGAAACAAAGTGAAACAAAGTGAAACAAAGTGAAACAAAGTGAAACAAAGTGAAACAAAGTGAAACAAAGTGAAACAAAGTGAAACAAAGTGAAACAAAGTGAAACAAAGTGAAACAAAGTGAAACAAAGTGAAACAAAGTGAAACAAAGTGAAACAAAGTGAAACAAAGTGAAACAAAGTGAAACAAAGTGAAACAAAGTGAAACAAAGTGAAACAAAGTGAAACAAAGTGGAACAAAGTGGAACAAAGTGGAACAAAGTGGAACAAAGTGGAACAAAGTGGAACAAAGTGGAACAAAGTGGAACAAAGTGGAACAAAGTGGAACAAAGTGGAACAAAGTGGAACAAAGTGGAACAAAGTGGAACAAAGTGGAACAAAGTGGAACAAAGTGGAACAAAGTGGAACAAAGTGGAACAAAGTGGAACAAAGTGGAACAAAGTGGAACAAAGTGGAACAAAGTGGAACAAAGTGGAACAAAGTGGAACAAAGTGGAACAAAGTGGAACCGGTGCTATGTTTCTTCATGGATCCATCAGAACCAATTCACAGTTGATCATCCAGGTATTGACGGGTAATTACGCTACCAGCGGAAAGCGTTTTCTTGGCCGTTTGGAATCCGGTACGCAAGTTGTCAGAGCGAACAAGTTCCTCGTTGGATTGACACCCTGCGATGGCATCATCCAATGGTGCTAAAAATCTAATGCGATCCTCTGGATGAAACACCCTACGACTTTGATCTCATTCCGCCAACCTCATTAGTGGGAGTGCATCTGGAAAGTATGGCAATGCGGTGTGGGGCTCGAAGGGATCATTTGACCAAAGACAGCCTAAAATTGCCGTTTATTGTAAGCATATATCACGGTTCGCGTCGCCGAGAGGCGCACATTTGAATTGTGTATTGGAGGCCATACACAGGTACCGTAAGACCTAACGGAATTTATTTAGCATTTCATCAGGAGAGTTGCCGCCACAATACAAGTTATCTGCAAGTTTACTAGGAGATCGCAACGCTGCACATACGTCTCCCAAACCGTTTCAGAGCCTGGCGTATCTAGAGCGCACCTAAACGCGTACTCCACGATATAACGTGACAATAACGCAATAAAATGCGCTAGTAATACCCCTGTCACACATACGGCGATCAGGCCTTGCGCTCTCGTTGCGCTGAAAAAAGCCATACAAAACACAGTAAGGTCTCTAAGAACCGAATGGGGACGCAGTGGACACCATCTAGAGCGGGGTAGGGTCCCCATGATCGCCCTTGAGGCCCATACAAAGCGCCGCGCTTGTTTATGCTCTGCTGCGATCAAATTGCGCTTATAAGTCGCTGTCTGCGTTACTAGTCCCTTCTCAACACGTTTTCAAATTATATACAATCCTCAAAATAAGTTACTACCTAGGTTATACATATACAACACATACATACATATCGGCCGAGTGCACCACTTTATAGGGAGGTAAGCTACTTCCCTAGCAGCCCTAACTGTAGCGTAACTTAATAACGATGTAATTCTGGCGAGTAACACCAGAATAGTAACTAGCGAGGTAAATGTCCACATTATTCAGCATCGTCCCCTAAAAGATGAAACTAAGCATCCAGTATGGGTTTTACCCTAAAGACAAGCAAATGCCCAACTGCAATTGACTTTAATATTGGGGAAAACATTGTAAAAACTGTTGATCAGGACCCAACGTTTCATTCGTTCGCTGATAACATCAACGAAAAAGATGTGTATGACATGATTGTGGGACAAACAATAAATTGTACAATATTGAGCAATCACTGGTTCGCAATGAGTTCAAATTGGCTTTATACACCCGTTATTGTCTTCCTTCCTTAAGATTTTGCCTCACTGTTCATGATCACACCAAAATCAGCCTCCAATATCGCGACTCGCAAGTTACTACATGTAGCCTAGCAGCTTACCCCGGTTTGGTGCTCTCAAATGTTTGGTTACGCCTCAGTTACTAGCGAGGTAGCGCTATTCTTCAGCTACTCGCCATTGGTGCACTCGGGCACTCGGCAGATAATGTTGAGTTGAAAGCATATTACCTGGTCAGTTACTTATTTTGAGGACTGTACATTATACTCCTTGTAGTAGATACAGAAGGAATAACAATGACCGTTTAAAGCTCTAATTTGCTAATCACATTGCCGATAAATTGATTGTTATTTAAATTCTATTTAGAGAGCATTATCCTAGCTTAGCGTAATGCGATAATGCTACTTTTATCCATGATCAGTTGGCGGGAGTTTAAACAGGTGTAGGCCTCACTGTATCAATAACATTTTTGATTAATCTGAATACAATAATAGTGATCATGATGTGTTTGTCTCCTGACAGCAACGGTTCGTTCACACTATAACGTTATTTACTGTGCAGTGCGGTACGTTATTGCAATGGAGTTAAAACATATTTAACTGTCATTGCGGCAGTCTGCGACGCATTGCGTGGACGCTGACGCTCTCATATTTTGCCAAACGGCACTGAATGCCATCACATGCGGTGACCTGCGTTGACCCGAATTACCGTACATTGCAGTGGAAGTACGGACACCCTCGCATCGCACGGCAAACATCGCCTAGTGTGAACGAACCTTTACTGCAGTCGCAGAGGACAAGTAGTTTGTATGCGTCCTTGCTACGTCGACGGGACGCTCACTTTTCGCTGCTACTGAGTCATTATAGCGCTCTGAACAGAACGCGGAACCTCCACGCTTGTTTTGTGCATGCACAAAACAAGCGTGGTGCACTGGCGCTCAAGTTCGACCACGGGGACCCTCTCACGACCCTCTGAAGTCCCAGCCAGTTCCCACTGCGTCACTGAGGGGTATGTGGAGATCTTGATGCGTTTGGCTTGGCGTTTTGATAATGTTTCAGCGTAATCCAAGCGCCGGTCTGATCGCAGCAGTTTGTGAAAGGGTTTTGGTGATATTGATTTAAACGGGACAGTTTTCCGCGCTATCACTGCGTGTTATACACTTTTTATAGCGCAGTGCGATCGCTGGCCTGATCGCCGTATGTGTGACAGGGCCTTTAGGTCACTGGTGACTAAGTATTTCACCTGAATTGGAGTTGGAGTTCAGCAAATGCAGCGAACCACTCTATTATTGGAAATGGCTGGCAAGGCATGATCTGCTATCAGTATCTTATTAAAAAGTAGTATGTAACTTCTATAAGTTAAGAGTTTAACGGGTTCGCCGTCGGACAAATTTTAATCTGTCAAGCTTTCGTCAGGATTAGCTCTGCATTTTACATCCAATCATCACCTATCGGCTAAGAATCATCATCATCATCAGTTACGCATTACGTCTTTGTTGACATGGCGCCCTCACTTATCAGTTAGTAAATGCCAGGTATATCTGTCACTGGCCAGTTCTGCTAGATTTTCTGCGTTTGTATAGTCAATATTTAGTTTTTGCAATTGTTTTTGGATCATTCTTATCCACGTCTGTTTTGGTCTACCTTGTGGTCTTTTAACACTTCTTCCTATTTCTGCTAGGGACATCTTTGCTGGGGTTTTCTCTGGGAGTCTTAGGAGATGACCAAACCAGGTCATACTCCTTAAGATTCTGCCTCACTGTTCACGATCTCACTAAAACCAGCCTCCAATATCTCGACCGTAAGGCTGAGCAATACTTGAAACGCTGGCTGGGGATCCCCAAACATGGGGCTAATACAGCTCTTCTGCATATGCATAGAGGTCTTAACATACAACGCATTTCGGATGTATATAGCCAAGCCCATTGCGCCTCATTTAGTAGATCCAGATGTAAAGCTGACAGCGTAACAAATATGGCTTTAGACCTTAAGCTTCAAAGAGAATCTGCCTGGCACCGAAAAATATCCATCACCAAACAATGTGACCGTATTCATGGGCTTGCCACTGAGAACATGGATAACAACACATGGGGAGCCGTCAAACCCAGGATCCGGAGAGCCCTCAATGCGGAATCTGTTACATATTGGAAATCCGTTGTCGAGCCTCTCCTGAGCCAGGGTGAGACCGCCAAGTTGCTCGAAAAGTGCGAGTCAGATTTGACATGGAGATCACTGATATACAATCTGCCTAAAGGGATTCTTAAATTTGCCATCAATGCTTTAATTGATTCTCTACCGTCTTTCACCAACTTGAAACGATGGGGCAAACGACTTACGGACAGCTGTCCTCTCTGTCAGAGCAAAGGTACCCTGTTTCACATCCTCAACCATTGTCCACGAATGCTCAATAGATACTTATGGAGGCACAACAATGTCCTTCACATATTACTCGCTGCCTTCAAAGACAGTGAAACATACAGGAACGGCGATCTAAGTATCTTTGCTGACATTGAGAACTGCACCATAGGTGGTGGAACCGTGCCTCCGTATGTCATTGCCACATCGCAAAAGCCGGACATCGTTCTGGTTTGGTCTACTGAGAAAAAAGTCATCCTCTTCGAATTGACCGTGCCATTCGAACCCAACATTATTAATGCCCATCAAACAAAGATCGACCGATACTCAACCCTGGTCTCTAAACATAGCTGACACAGGCTTTGATTGCTCATTAATCGCCATTGAGATCGGCTCAAGGGGTTTGATTGACACGGACAATAAGAAGAGGATGACTAGTATCATCAGGCAACTGAAAAGTTCCACAAAATATTCTGAACTCAAAAACAAAATTTCAAAATCCGTTCTTACCTCTTCATATTCCATCTACAATGCCAGACATGAGCCGGAGTGGAACATCCATGAGCTCATTTAGATTTATTTTGTGCCGCCATGATAGTTTTTCATTTTGTTGTTTTTGTTTATAAATTCCGTTGTTTTGCTTTCTTTGAGTACTGTATTAATTTGTATGTTCTTGTGTTATGTAACTCCCATGCCTGGGGTCAGCATAGGCCCTAGATGTTCTTGGGTTTGTGTGTTTGCTTCTTTATATTATTATAATAAAGATGATGAAATAAAAAAATAAATCTTGCAATTGTTTTTGGATCATTCTTATCCACGTCTGTTTTGGTCTACCTTGTGGTCTTTTAACACTTCTTCCTATTTCTGCTAGGGACATCTTTGCTGGGGTTTTCTCTGGAAGTCTTAGGAGATGACCAAACCAGGTCATACGCCTAGTTCTTATTAAGTTGCTCCATCTGGTTTGACTCGTTCGTTGATATAACTCCTCATTAGTTACTTTGTCTTGCCAGCTTAATTTCATCATTCTACGTAATAACGATCTCTGGAACACGTCGATTTTGTGTTCAGCTTTCTTGTCCATTGTCCATAGTTCACAATTATAAAGGAAGATGCTGGTTATGAATGAGTTAAACGTTCTTAGTTTTAAGTTCGTTGATGTTGTTCTTGAATTCATGATAAATTTCAGTTTATTGTATGCCATCATAGCCAATTGTTTCCTTCTGCAAATATCTTCATTTGTGTCCAATAAGCTGCCGAGATACTTGCATTTCTTCCATGACTCGTTTCCGTTTCTTTTTATTGTGTATTCTTCTGTTTTGGTTTGGTTAATTTTGAGATTGCGTTTGCTGAGCTTGTCTGGTATTTCCGCTTTGATTTGTTCAATTTTATGATTGCTGTTAGCGACCCAACTGATATCATCTGCGTATTGCTGGTCTATGAGGAAATACGGATCAGTCTTCCTGCAGTAGGTATGATCTTTTAGATGAGGTGGCAGGAGATCTTCGGCTTCCGATATATTAGGTTTGGCGTATGTATGATCTAGGTCTACGTGTTTTTCTTGCTCCAGGGCTTTGGCCAAGTATAGAGTGAAGAGGATCGGGCTGAGGCAATCCCCCTGAGGGACCCCTATATTAGTTGTGAAATATTCTCCGGTAGTTTTTCCGCATCTGACTTTCAGTCTTACATCTTTCAGGAGAATTGTTGTCAGATGCAGCTCATCTGTGTTGAGAATGCTCTGGAGATCTTCATATAGGGTCTTGCGGATGACGCTATCAAATGCTTTGCTCATGTCAAGCATGATTATGTGAGTTTCGTAGCTCGAAGAAGTGATTGCTTTTTCAGCTAGAGTCTTGAATGTGAACACATTTTCTGTGGTTGATCTTCCAGCACGGTAGGCTGCTTGTGTAAGCGGAATGTTTTCATTCAGTCGGTCATCAATTCTTCTTAGTAGACACATTGCTAATATTTTCCTTAGTACAGAGAGTAAGATAATTGGTCGTAGATTTGATGGCGGACCTTGTTTTTTGCCCGGTTTGGGAAGTGGTACTAATATGCCATCTTTCATTTCTGAAGGAAATTGTCCTGTGCTGGCGATGTCATTAAGCAGTTCAGCTATAATTTCGTTTATTTCCGCTGGTCCATATTTAAGAAGTTCACTATTAATTTCGTCACATCCTGGACTTTTGTTGTTTTTCAGCGTGCTGATTGCTTCTTCGACTTCTTCCGCCGTAAATGGTGTTGTCATTTCTTTTGGTTCTAAGTCTGGTATGTTTTCAGCTTTGTCTGATACAAAGAGTGTTTTGAAGAATTCCGTTATTAATTTGACTTTGTTTAATTTAATTTGACTTTGTTTAATTTAATTTCGGCTAAGAATAGCGTTGCCAAAATATTGGTATACAAAGCATCGACTCTATGCGATAATGAACATCGAAATAATGAGTTAAACACGTTGAAAAAGCAATGCACAAGAATGGTTATCCCTCGACACTCGTACACAAAGCCATTAGAAGACATTAGAATGTATTGTTTTGGGCACCGTTAATTTGTAGAATCACATCCAATTAAAGGAAGATCAACTACGCTCTGTACAGTGATTTCAGAGGGCATTACTACTTTAATCGACTCGGTATTTGGCGCGAGTTATGGATCGGATGGATAGATAAACCAACGCATTGGATTATAGTATGGTTATAGTATTAAAATGAACTCTTATTTTATAGTCTCTCAGCCAGGTACAGGGCCAGGGTGTCTCAAAAGTATCGATATTTTTAAAGCTTTTCATTGCCGGATGTAGTATGAGACATGGTCCCCTGCAACTTTTATTACGTGAATTTGGGGAATTACTCGCATGGCGGAGAGGTTCCACAACACACTAAAAAATGTTGTTTAAAAAAAATTAGCCAACATTGTTTAAATTTTAAACAACATTGGTTAAATAAACTTTGATTTTCATAAATTTAACCAATAGTTGTTTAAAATTTAACCAACGTTATGCAAAAATATGTTAAACAACTGTTGAACGATTCACCGGTTAACTAACAGTTGTTTAAAAGAGCATGTTTTAAACAACGTTGAATAATTTCTTAACAAGTTGTTTAAAACATGTTCTTTTAAACATCGCTCAACAGTTGTTGAACATATTTTTGCACACTTTTGGTTACATTTTAAACAATTATTGGTTAAATTTATGAAAATCAAAGTATATTTTACCAATGTTGTTTAAAATTTAAACAATGTTGGCTAAATTGTTTTAAACAACAAATGTTTATAGATTCAAACAAAATATTAAAAATCAATTAAGTATATAAAAATGCTGAAGTCTCAACATTATTTTAAAACAATATTTTGAAGATAGCGAAAGGTGTTTAATTCATTATTTACAGCGAGAACATCACAGGTACTTTGGTGCGAGCTCTATTATCTGCGTTCGAATTTCTAACAATGCCAACAGGTGCGTTAGCTTGCCGCGCGCTCGGCGCGAGACAGCATTGTGCATGTACATGTACATATCCCTATATAAAACAGCAATCACGGTATGGATAATAAGTGGCGCTAAATTCAAAAGTAACGTGGAGAGTAAAATTTTGAATTCAGTCACAGCCAACAATTAGCCGGTTATCATGGAAGAATGGAAGTGTCTCGTACTTCCGTGAGTATCGCTTATATTGATATTAAATTTAAATAAAGTTGAGGTCAATTTAAAATAAATAAATAAAAAATCTTTAAAAAATAAAAAAAAATCAAGAAAAAAAATCAGTATCGATGCAGTCGGGCCCCATTAGTATATGGCGTGCTATGATGTGTCGAACTCTGGGGAGGGGTCAGGGGCGGTGTAGGGGTTCAAGTGGATAGAAATAATACCGTCGACAGGCTACCGAATTTTGCCGCTGTAAAATTGAGGATTTAAGGCAAGTAGGCCTACGAGTAATTTGTACGCACGCCTAAAAATATAGTAAAAAATCTTAAAACCCGACATGACTAAATGGGATATACAGAGCCTAATACGCAAGCAATTGTCTCCACATTTCGTGATATGATTCAAGACAAAATTGGAAATTTGCTGAGTATAAAAAAGAGTGTATACATAGTCATCGTTCCTTTGAAAGTAGAGGTCCAAGTTCAAAAATGTATTTTTGTATTAAAAGGTACTGATTTTAGTCAAGTTCGAGCGATTTGAATGCTTAACCACGCCTGTCTGCCGCGTGGAAAGTGTTAAGAATAGCATTGTTTTTAAATTTTGATATTATGAATGGCACCCTTGAAGTGTTAGCTATTCAATTTGACCTAAGATTTATGTTCAGAGTTAAGAAAACACCAAAATTTTACTTGAACTCAAAAATCCATGTCAGGAGATTCTGAGACAACGAAGCGCGCTAAATTATCCATTTAGCGAACTAAGTAAAAAAATCGTAAAACCCGACATCACTAAATGGAACATACAGAGCATAATGTGCAAGCAATTGTCTCCACATTTCATGATATGATTCAAGACAAAATTGGAAATTTGCTGAGTATAAAAAAGAGTGTATACATAGTCATCGTTCCTTTGAAAGTAGAGGTCCAAGTTCAAAAATGTATTTTTGTATTAAAAGGTACTGATTTTAGTCAAGTTCGAGCGATTTGAATGCTTAACCACGCCTGTCTGCCGCGTGGAAAGTGTTAAGAATAGCATTGTTTTTAAAATTTGATATTATGAATGGCACCCTTGAAGTGTTAGCTATTCAATTTGACCTAAGATTTATGTTCAGAGTTAAGAAAACACCAGAATTTTACTTGAACTCAAAAATCCATGTCAGGAGATTCTGAGACAACGAAGCGCGCTAAATTATCCATTTAGCGAAACATACAGAGCATAATGTGCAAGCAATTGTCTCCACATTTCATGATATGATTCAAGACAAAATTGAAAATTTGCTGAGTATAAAAAAGAGTGTATACATAGTCATCGTTCCTTTGAAAGTAGAGGTCAAAGTTCAAATATGTATTTTTTTAAATAAAAAGTACTGATTTTAGCCAAGTTCGAGCGATTTGAACGCATAAGGATAGCATTTTTTAAACAAAATTTGATATTATGAATGGCACCATTGAAGTGTTAGCTATTTCAATTTGACCTATTATTTATGTTCAGAGTTAAGCAAACACCAGAATTTTACTTGAATTCAAAAATTCATATCAGTAGATTCTGAGACAATTGAAGCGCGCTAAATTATCCATTTAGCGAACTAGTACAAATCTTAACACTTTCCACGCGGCTATTGGTTTAACCACGGTACAAAACAGATTTTTCAGAAACCTTTCCTAACTTTCAGTGTATCCCAAGGATAACTGAACAAACAATACTAGGCACGTTTGTACTTATTTAAATGCATTTCCCATAGTTATTGCAAATAACATTCAATAATGTTGACATTTTTGAAACATTTTTTGGTATTTTGGATTGTCGTCTGCAGACGCCTGCCGCGTGGAAAGTGTTAAAACCAGACATCGCTAAATGGGACCTACAGAGATTTGTTGTTGGTTTAAGTTGTAATTGTTGTTTGTTGTTGTTGTTGTTGTTGTTGTTGTTGTTGTTGTTGTTGTTGTTGTTGTTGTTGTTGTTGTTGTTGTTACACTGTTAAAACACTGTTTAAAAAATGTTGTTTAAAAAAAATTAGCCAACATTGTTTAAATTTTAAACAACATTGGTTAAATAAACTTTGATTTTCATAAATTTAACCAATAGTTGTTTAAAATTTAACCAACATTATGCAAAAATATGTTAAACAACTGTTGAACGATTCACCGGTTAACTAACAGTTGTTTAAAAGAGCATGTTTTAAACAACGTTGAATAATTTCTTAACAAGTTGTTTAAAACATGTTCTTTTAAACATCGCTCAACAGTTGTTGAACATATTTTTGCACACTTTTGGTTACATTTTAAACAATTATTGGTTAAATTTATGAAAATCAAAGTATATTTTACCAATGTTGTTTAAAATTTAAACAATGTTGGCTAAATTGTTTTAAACAACAAATGTTTATAGATTCAAACAAAATATTAAAAATCAATTAAGTATATAAAAATGCTGAAGTCTCAACATTATTTTAAAACAATATTTTGAAGATAGCGAAAGGTGTTTAATTCATTATTTACAGCGAGAACATCACAGGTACTTTGGTGCGAGCTCTATTATCTGCGTTCGAATTTCTAACAATGCCAACAGGTGCGTTAGCTTGCCGCGCGCTCGGCGCGAGACAGCATTGTGCATGTACATGTACATATCCCTATATAAAACAGCAATCACGGTATGGATAATAAGTGGCGCTAAATTCAAAAGTAACGTGGAGAGTAAAATTTTGAATTCAGTCACAGCCAACAATTAGCCGGTTATCATGGAAGAATGGAAGTGTCTCGTACTTCCGTGAGTATCGCTTATATTGATATTAAATTTAAATAAAGTTGAGGTCAATTTAAAATAAATAAATAAAAAATCTTTAAAAAATAAAAAAAATCAAGAAAAAAAATCAGTATCGATGCAGTCGGGCCCCATTAGTATATGGCGTGCTATGATGTGTCGAACTCTGGGGAGGGGTCAGGGGGCGGTGTAGGGGTTCAAGTGGATAGAAATAATACCGTCGACAGGCTACCGAATTTTGCCGCTGTAAAATTGAGGATTTAAGGCAAGTAGGCCTACGAGTAATTTGTACGCACGCCTAAAAATATAGTAAAAAATCTTAAAACCCGACATGACTAAATGGGATATACAGAGCCTAATACGCAAGCAATTGTCTCCACATTTCGTGATATGATTCAAGACAAAATTGGAAATTTGCTGAGTATAAAAAAGAGTGTATACATAGTCATCGTTCCTTTGAAAGTAGAGGTCCAAGTTCAAAAATGTATTTTTGTATTAAAAGGTACTGATTTTAGTCAAGTTCGAGCGATTTGAATGCTTAACCACGCCTGTCTGCCGCGTGGAAAGTGTTAAGAATAGCATTGTTTTTAAATTTTGATATTATGAATGGCACCCTTGAAGTGTTAGCTATTCAATTTGACCTAAGATTTATGTTCAGAGTTAAGAAAACACCAGAATTTTACTTGAACTCAAAAATCCATGTCAGGAGATTCTGAGACAACGAAGCGCGCTAAATTATCCATTTAGCGAACTAAGTAAAAAATCAGTAAAACCCGACATCACTAAATGGAACATACAGAGCATAATGTGCAAGCAATTGTCTCCACATTTCATGATATGATTCAAGACAAAATTGGAAATTTGCTGAGTATAAAAAAGAGTGTATACATAGTCATCGTTCCTTTGAAAGTAGAGGTCCAAGTTCAAAAATGTATTTTTGTATTAAAAGGTACTGATTTTAGTCAAGTTCGAGCGATTTGAATGCTTAACCACGCCTGTCTGCCGCGTGGAAAGTGTTAAGAATAGCATTGTTTTTAAAATTTGATATTATGAATGGCACCCTTGAAGTGTTAGCTATTCAATTTGACCTAAGATTTATGTTCAGAGTTAAGAAAACACCAGAATTTTACTTGAACTCAAAAATCCATGTCAGGAGATTCTGAGACAACGAAGCGCGCTAAATTATCCATTTAGCGAAACATACAGAGCATAATGTGCAAGCAATTGTCTCCACATTTCATGATATGATTCAAGACAAAATTGAAAATTTGCTGAGTATAAAAAAGAGTGTATACATAGTCATCGTTCCTTTGAAAGTAGAGGTCAAAGTTCAAATATGTATTTTTTTTAATAAAAAGTACTGATTTTAGCCAAGTTCGAGCGATTTGAACGCATAAGGATAGCATTTTTTAAACAAAATTTGATATTATGAATGGCACCATTGAAGTGTTAGCTATTTCAATTTGACCTATTATTTATGTTCAGAGTTAAGCAAACACCAGAATTTTACTTGAATTCAAAAATTCATATCAGTAGATTCTGAGACAATTGAAGCGCGAACTAGTACAAATCTTAACACTTTCCACGCGGTTATTGGTTTAACCACGGTACAAAACAGATTTTTCAGAAACCTTTCCTAACTTTCAGTGTATCCCAAGGATAACTGAACAAACAATACTAGGCACGTTTGTACTTATTTAAATGCATTTCCCATAGTTATTGCAAATAACATTCAATAATGTTGACATTTTTGAAACATTTTTTGGTATTTTGGATTGTCGTCTGCAGACGCCTGCCGCGTGGAAAGTGTTAAAACCAGACATCGCTAAATGGGACCTACAGAGATTTGTTGTTGGTTTAAGTTGTAATTGTTGTTTGTTGTTGTTGTTGTTGTTGTTGTTGTTGTTGTTGTTGTTGTTGTTGTTGTTACACTGTTAAAACACTGTTTAAAAAATGTTGTTTAAAAAAAATTAGCCAACATTGTTTAAATTTTAAACAACATTGGTTAAATAAACTTTGATTTTCATAAATTTAACCAATAGTTGTTTAAAATTTAACCAACATTATGCAAAAATATGTTAAACAACTGTTGAACGATTCACCGGTTAACTAACAGTTGTTTAAAAGAGCATGTTTTAAACAACGTTGAATAATTTCTTAACAAGTTGTTTAAAACATGTTCTTTTAAACATCGCTCAACAGTTGTTGAACATATTTTTGCACACTTTTGGTTACATTTTAAACAATTATTGGTTAAATTTATGAAAATCAAAGTATATTTTACCAATGTTGTTTAAAATTTAAACAATGTTGGCTAAATTGTTTTAAACAACAAATGTTTATAGATTCAAACAAAATATTAAAAATCAATTAAGTATATAAAAATGCTGAAGTCTCAACATTATTTTAAAACAATATTTTGAAGATAGCGAAAGGTGTTTAATTCATTATTTACAGCGAGAACATCACAGGTACTTTGGTGCGAGCTCTATTATCTGCGTTCGAATTTCTAACAATGCCAACAGGTGCGTTAGCTTGCCGCGCGCTCGGCGCGAGACAGCATTGTGCATGTACATGTACATATCCCTATATAAAACAGCAATCACGGTATGGATAATAAGTGGCGCTAAATTCAAAAGTAACGTGGAGAGTAAAATTTTGAATTCAGTCACAGCCAACAATTAGCCGGTTATCATGGAAGAATGGAAGTGTCTCGTACTTCCGTGAGTATCGCTTATATTGATATTAAATTTAAATAAAGTTGAGGTCAATTTAAAATAAATAAATAAAAAATCTTTAAAAAATAAAAAAAATCAAGAAAAAAAATCAGTATCGATGCAGTCGGGCCCCATTAGTATATGGCGTGCTATGATGTGTCGAACTCTGGGGAGGGGTCAGGGGGCGGTGTAGGGGTTCAAGTGGATAGAAATAATACCGTCGACAGGCTACCGAATTTTGCCGCTGTAAAATTGAGGATTTAAGGCAAGTAGGCCTACGAGTAATTTGTACGCACGCCTAAAAATATAGTAAAAAATCTTAAAACCCGACATGACTAAATGGGATATACAGAGCCTAATACGCAAGCAATTGTCTCCACATTTCGTGATATGATTCAAGACAAAATTGGAAATTTGCTGAGTATAAAAAAGAGTGTATACATAGTCATCGTTCCTTTGAAAGTAGAGGTCCAAGTTCAAAAATGTATTTTTGTATTAAAAGGTACTGATTTTAGTCAAGTTCGAGCGATTTGAATGCTTAACCACGCCTGTCTGCCGCGTGGAAAGTGTTAAGAATAGCATTGTTTTTAAATTTTGATATTATGAATGGCACCCTTGAAGTGTTAGCTATTCAATTTGACCTAAGATTTATGTTCAGAGTTAAGAAAACACCAGAATTTTACTTGAACTCAAAAATCCATGTCAGGAGATTCTGAGACAACGAAGCGCGCTAAATTATCCATTTAGCGAACTAAGTAAAAAATCGTAAAACCCGACATCACTAAATGGAACATACAGAGCATAATGTGCAAGCAATTGTCTCCACATTTCATGATATGATTCAAGACAAAATTGGAAATTTGCTGAGTATAAAAAAGAGTGTATACATAGTCATCGTTTCTTTGAAAGTAGAGGTCCAAGTTCAAAAATGTATTTTTGTATTAAAAGGTACTGATTTTAGTCAAGTTCGAGCGATTTGAATGCTTAACCACGCCTGTCTGCCGCGTGGAAAGTGTTAAGAATAGCATTGTTTTTAAAATTTGATATTATGAATGGCACCCTTGAAGTGTTAGCTATTCAATTTGACCTAAGATTTATGTTCAGAGTTAAAAAAACACCAGAATTTTACTTGAACTCAAAAATCCATGTCAGGAGATTCTGAGACAACGAAGCGCGCTAAATTATCCATTTAGCGAAACATACAGAGCATAATGTGCAAGCAATTGTCTCCACATTTCATGATATGATTCAAGACAAAATTGAAAATTTGCTGAGTATAAAAAAGAGTGTATACATAGTCATCGTTCCTTTGAAAGTAGAGGTCAAAGTTCAAATATGTATTTTTTTAAATAAAAAGTACTGATTTTAGCCAAGTTCGAGCGATTTGAACGCATAAGGATAGCATTATTTAAACAAAATTTGATATTATGAATGGCACCATTGAAGTGTTAGCTATTTCAATTTGACCTATTATTTATGTTCAGAGTTAAGCAAACACCAGAATTTTACTTGAATTCAAAAATTCATATCAGTAGATTCTGAGACAATTGAAGCGCGCTAAATTATCCATTTAGCGAACTAGTACAAATCTTAACACTTTCCACGCGGCTATTGGTTTAACCACGGTACAAAACAGATTTTTCAGAAACCTTTCCTAACTTTCAGTGTATCCATCCCAAGGATAACTGAACAAACAATACTAGGCACGTTTGTACTTATTTAAATGCATTTCCCATAGTTATTGCAAATAACATTCAATAATGTTGACATTTTTGAAACATTTTTTGGTATTTTGGATTGTCGTCTGCAGACGCCTGCCGCGTGGAAAGTGTTAAAACCAGACATCGCTAAATGGGACCTACAGAGATTTGTTGTTGGTTTAAGTTGTAATTGTTGTTTGTTGTTGTTGTTGTTGTTGTTGTTGTTGTTGTTGTTGTTGTTGTTGTTGTTGTTGTTGTTGTTGTTGTTGTTGTTGTTGTTGTTGTTGTTGTTGTTGTTGTTGTTGTTGTTGTTGTTACACTGTTAAAACACTGTTTAAAAAATGTTGTTTAAAAAAAATTAGCCAACATTGTTTAAATTTTAAACAACATTGGTTAAATAAACTTTGATTTTCATAAATTTAACCAATAGTTGTTTAAAATTTAACCAACATTATGCAAAAATATGTTAAACAACTGTTGAACGATTCACCGGTTAACTAACAGTTGTTTAAAAGAGCATGTTTTAAACAACGTTGAATAATTTCTTAACAAGTTGTTTAAAACATGTTCTTTTAAACATCGCTCAACAGTTGTTGAACATATTTTTGCACACTTTTGGTTACATTTTAAACAATTATTGGTTAAATTTATGAAAATCAAAGTATATTTTACCAATGTTGTTTAAAATTTAAACAATGTTGGCTAAATTGTTTTAAACAACAAATGTTTATAGATTCAAACAAAATATTAAAAATCAATTAAGTATATAAAAATGCTGAAGTCTCAACATTATTTTAAAACAATATTTTGAAGATAGCGAAAGGTGTTTAATTCATTATTTACAGCGAGAACATCACAGGTACTTTGGTGCGAGCTCTATTATCTGCGTTCGAATTTCTAACAATGCCAACAGGTGCGTTAGCTTGCCGCGCGCTCGGCGCGAGACAGCATTGTGCATGTACATGTACATATCCCTATATAAAACAGCAATCACGGTATGGATAATAAGTGGCGCTAAATTCAAAAGTAACGTGGAGAGTAAAATTTTGAATTCAGTCACAGCCAACAATTAGCCGGTTATCATGGAAGAATGGAAGTGTCTCGTACTTCCGTGAGTATCGCTTATATTGATATTAAATTTAAATAAAGTTGAGGTCAATTTAAAATAAATAAATAAAAAATCTTTAAAAAAAGAAGAAAATCTTTAAAAAAAAAATCAGTATCGATGTAGTCGGGCCCCATTAGTATATGGCGTGCTATGATGTGTCGAACTCTGGGGAGGGGTCAGGGGGCGGTGTAGGGGTTCAAGTGGATAGAAATAATACCGTCGACAGGCTACCGAATTTTACCGCTGTAAAATTGAGGATTTAAGGCAAGTAGGCCTACGAGTAATTTGTACGCACGCCTAAAAATATAGTAAAAAATCTTAAAACCCGACATGACTAAATGGGATATACAGAGCCTAATACGCAAGCAATTGTCTCCACATTTCGTGATATGATTCAAGACAAAATTGGAAATTTGCTGAGTATAAAAAAGAGTGTATACATAGTCATCGTTCCTTTGAAAGTAGAGGTCCAAGTTCAAAAATGTATTTTTGTATTAAAAGGTACTGATTTTAGTCAAGTTCGAGCGATTTGAATGCTTAACCACGCCTGTCTGCCGCGTGGAAAGTGTTAAGAATAGCATTGTTTTTAAATTTTGATATTATGAATGGCACCCTTGAAGTGTTAGCTATTCAATTTGACCTAAGATTTATGTTCAGAGTTAAGAAAACACCAGAATTTTACTTGAACTCAAAAATCCATGTCAGGAGATTCTGAGACAACGAAGCGCGCTAAATTATCCATTTAGCGAAACATACAGAGCATAATGTGCAAGCAATTGTCTCCACATTTCATGATATGATTCAAGACAAAATTGAAAATTTGCTGAGTATAAAAAAGAGTGTATACATAGTCATCGTTCCTTTGAAAGTAGAGGTCAAAGTTCAAATATGTATTTTTTTAAATAAAAAGTACTGATTTTAGCCAAGTTCGAGCGATTTGAACGCATAAGGATAGCATTTTTTAAACAAAATTTGATATTATGAATGGCACCATTGAAGTGTTAGCTATTTCAATTTGACCTATTATTTATGTTCAGAGTTAAGCAAACACCAGAATTTTACTTGAATTCAAAAATTCATATCAGTAGATTCTGAGACAATTGAAGCGCGCTAAATTATCCATTTAGCGAACTAGTACAAATCTTAACACTTTCCACGCGGTTATTGGTTTAACCACGGTACAAAACAGATTTTTCAGAAACCTTTCCTAACTTTCAGTGTATCCCAAGGATAACTGAACAAACAATACTAGGCACGATTGTACTTATTTAAATGCATTTCCCATAGTTATTGCAAATAACATTCAATAATAATGTTGACATTTTTGAAACATTTTTTGGTATTTTGGATTGTCGTCTGCAGACGCCTGCCGCGTGGAAAGTGTTAAAACCAGACATCGCTAAATGGGACCTACAGAGATTTGTTGTTGGTTTAAGTTGTAATTGTTGTTTGTTGTTGTTGTTGTTGTTGTTGTTGTTGTTGTTGTTGTTGTTGTTGTTGTTGTTGTTACACTGTTAAAACACTGTTTAAAAAATGTTGTTTAAAAAAAATTAGCCAACATTGTTTAAATTTTAAACAACATTGGTTAAATAAACTTTGATTTTCATAAATTTAACCAATAGTTGTTTAAAATTTAACCAACATTATGCAAAAATATGTTAAACAACTCTTGAACGATTCACCGGTTAACTAACAGTTGTTTAAAAGAGCATGTTTTAAACAACGTTGAATAATTTCTTAACAAGTTGTTTAAAACATGTTCTTTTAAACATCGCTCAACAGTTGTTGAACATATTTTTGCACACTTTTGGTTACATTTTAAACAATTATTGGTTAAATTTATGAAAATCAAAGTATATTTTACCAATGTTGTTTAAAATTTAAACAATGTTGGCTAAATTGTTTTAAACAACAAATGTTTATAGATTCAAACAAAATATTAAAAATCAATTAAGTATATAAAAATGCTGAAGTCTCAACATTATTTTAAAACAATATTTTGAAGATAGCGAAAGGTGTTTAATTCATTATTTACAGCGAGAACATCACAGGTACTTTGGTGCGAGCTCTATTATCTGCGTTCGAATTTCTAACAATGCCAACAGGTGCGTTAGCTTGCCGCGCGCTCGGCGCGAGACAGCATTGTGCATGTACATGTACATATCCCTATATAAAACAGCAATCACGGTATGGATAATAAGTGGCGCTAAATTCAAAAGTAACGTGGAGAGTAAAATTTTGAATTCAGTCACAGCCAACAATTAGCCGGTTATCATGGAAGAATGGAAGTGTCTCGTACTTCCGTGAGTATCGCTTATATTGATATTAAATTTAAATAAAGTTGAGGTCAATTTAAAATAAATAAATAAAAAATCTTTAAAAAATAAAAAAAATCAAGAAAAAAAATCAGTATCGATGCAGTCGGGCCCCATTAGTATATGGCGTGCTATGATGTGTCGAACTCTGGGGAGGGGTCAGGGGGCGGTGTAGGGGTTCAAGTGGATAGAAATAATACCGTCGACAGGCTACCGAATTTTGCCGCTGTAAAATTGAGGATTTAAGGCAAGTAGGCCTACGAGTAATTTGTACGCACGCCTAAAAATATAGTAAAAAATCTTAAAACCCGACATAACTAAATGGGATATACAGAGCCTAATACGAAAGCAATTGTCTCCACATTTCGTGATATGATTCAAGACAAAATTGGAAATTTGCTGAGTATAAAAAAGAGTGTATACATAGTCATCGTTCCTTTGAAAGTAGAGGTCCAAGTTCAAAAATGTATTTTTGTATTAAAAGGTACTGATTTTAGTCAAGTTCGAGCGATTTGAATGCTTAACCACGCCTGTCTGCCGCGTGGAAAGTGTTAAGAATAGCATTGTTTTTAAATTTTGATATTATGAATGGCACCCTTGCAGTGTTAGCTATTCAATTTGACCTAAGATTTATGTTCAGAGTTAAGAAAACACCAGAATTTTACTTGAACTCAAAAATCCATGTCAGGAGATTCTGAGACAACGAAGCGCGCTAAATTATCCATTTAGCGAACTAAGTAAAAAATCGTAAAACCCGACATCACTAAATGGAACATACAGAGCATAATGTGCAAGCAATTGTCTCCACATTTCATGATATGATTCAAGACAAAATTGGAAATTTGCTGAGTATAAAAAAGAGTGTATACATAGTCATCGTTCCTTTGAAAGTAGAGGTCCAAGTTCAAAAATGTATTTTTGTATTAAAAGGTACTGATTTTAGTCAAGTTCGAGCGATTTGAATGCTTAACCACGCCTGTCTGCCGCGTGGAAAGTGTTAAGAATAGCATTGTTTTTAAAATTTGATATTATGAATGGCACCCTTGAAGTGTTAGCTATTCAATTTGACCTAAGATTTATGTTCAGAGTTAAGAAAACACCAGAATTTTACTTGAACTCAAAAATCCATGTCAGGAGATTCTGAGACAACGAAGCGCGCTAAATTATCCATTTAGCGAACTAAGTAAAAAATCGTAAAACCCGACATCACTAAATGGAACATACAGAGCATAATGTGCAAGCAATTGTCTCCACATTTCATGATATGATTCAAGACAAAATTGAAAATTTGCTGAGTATAAAAAAGAGTGTATACATAGTCATCGTTCCTTTGAAAGTAGAGGTCAAAGTTCAAATATGTATTTTTTAAAATAAAAAGTACTGATTTTAGCCAAGTTCGAGCGATTTGAACGCATAAGGATAGCATTTTTTTAACAAAACTTGATATTATGAATGGCACCATTGAAGTGTTAGCTATTTCAATTTGACCTATTATTTATGTTCAGAGTTAAGCAAACACCAGAATTTTACTTGAATTCAAAAATTCATATCAGTAGATTCTGAGACAATTGAAGCGCGCTAAATTATCCATTTAGCGAACTAGTACAAATCTTAACACTTTCCACGCGGCTATTGGTTTAACCACGGTACAAAACAGATTTTTCAGAAACCTTTCCTAACTTTCAGTGTATCCCAAGGATAACTGAACAAACAATACTAGGCACGTTTGTACTTATTTAAATGCATTTCCCATAGTTATTGCAAATAACATTCAATAATGTTGACATTTTTGAAACATTTTTTGGTATTTTGGATTGTCGTCTGCAGACGCCTGCCGCGTGGAAAGTGTTAAAACCAGACATCGCTAAATGGGACCTACAGAGATTTGTTGTTGGTTTAAGTTGTAATTGTTGTTTGTTGTTGTTGTTGTTGTTGTTGTTGTTGTTGTTGTTGTTGTTGTTGTTGTTACACTGTTAAAACACTGTTTAAAAAAATGTTGTTTAAAAAAATTTATCCAACATTGTTTAAATTTTAAACAACATTGGTTAAATAAACTTTGATTTTCATAAATTTAACCAATAGTTGTTTAAAAATTTAACCAACATTATGCAAAAATATGTTAAACAACTGTTGAGCGATTCACCGGTTAACTAACAGTTGTTTAAAAGAGCATGTTTTAAACAACGTTGAATAATTTCTTAACAAGTTGTTTAAAACATGTTCTTTTAAACATCGCTCAACAGTTGTTGAACATATTTTTGCACAATTTTGGTTACATTTTAAACAATTATTGGTTAAATTTATGAAAATCAAAGTATATTTTACCAATGTTGTTTAAAATTTAAACAATGTTGGCTAAATTGTTTTAAACAACAAATGTTTATAGATTCAAACAAAATATTAAAAATCAATTAAGTATATAAAAATGCTGAAGTCTCAACATTATTTTAAAACAATATTTTGAAGATAGCGAAAGGTGTTTAATTCATTATTTACAGCGAGAACATCACAGGTACTTTGGTGCGAGCTCTATTATCTGCGTTCGAATTTCTAACAATGCCAACAGGTGCGTTAGCTTGCCGCGCGCTCGGCGCGAGACAGCATTGTGCATGTACATGTACATATCCCTATATAAAACAGCAATCACGGTATGGATAATAAGTGGCGCTAAATTCGAAAGTAACGTGGAGAGTAAAATTTTGAATTCAGTCACAGCCAACAATTAGCCGGTTATCATGGAAGAATGGAAGTGTCTCGTACTTCCGTGAGTATCGCTTATATTGATATTAAATTTAAATAAAGTTGAGGTCAATTTAAAATAAATAAATAAAAAATCTTTAAAAATAAAAAAAATCAAGAAAAAAAAATCAGTATCGATGCAGTCGGGCCCCATTAGTATATGGCGTGCTATGATGTGTCGAACTCTGGGGAGGGGTCAGGGGGCGGTGTAGGGGTTCAAGTGGATAGAAATAATACCGTCGACAGGCTACCGAATTTTACCGCTGTAAAATTGAGGATTTAAGGCAAGTAGGCCTACGAGTAATTTGTACGCACGCCTAAAAATATAGTAAAAAATCTTAAAACCCGACATGACTAAATGGGATATACAGAGCCTAATACGCAAGCAATTGTCTCCACATTTCGTGATATGATTCAAGACAAAATTGGAAATTTGCTGAGTATAAAAAAGAGTGTATACATAGTCATCGTTCCTTTGAAAGTAGAGGTCCAAGTTCAAAAATGTATTTTTGTATTAAAAGGTACTGATTTTAGTCAAGTTCGAGCGATTTGAATGCTTAACCACGCCTGTCTGCCGCGTGGAAAGTGTTAAGAATAGCATTGTTTTTAAAATTTGATATTATGAATGGCACCCTTGAAGTGTTAGCTATTCAATTTGACCTAAGATTTATGTTCAGAGTTAAGAAAACACCAGAATTTTACTTGAACTCAAAAATCCATGTCAGGAGATTCTGAGACAACGAAGCGCGCTAAATTATCCATTTAGCGAACTAAGTAAAAAATCGTAAAACCCGACATCACTAAATGGAACATACAGAGCATAATGTGCAAGCAATTGTCTCCACATTTCATGATATGATTCAAGACAAAATTGGAAATTTGCTGAGTATAAAAAAGAGTGTATACATAGTCATCGTTCCTTTGAAAGTAGAGGTCCAAGTTCAAAAATGTATTTTTGTATTAAAAGGTACTGATTTTAGTCAAGTTCGAGCGATTTGAATGCTTAACCACGCCTGTCTGCCGCGTGGAAAGTGTTAAGAATAGCATTGTTTTTAAAATTTGATATTATGAATGGCACCCTTGAAGTGTTAGCTATTCAATTTGACCTAAGATTTATGTTCAGAGTTAAGAAAACACCAGAATTTTACTTGAACTCAAAAATCCATGTCAGGAGATTCTGAGACAACGAAGCGCGCTAAATTATCTATTTAGCGAACTAAGTAAAAAATCGTAAAACCCGACATCACTAAATGGAACATACAGAGCATAATGTGCAAGCAATTGTCTCCACATTTCATGATATGATTCAAGACAAAATTGAAAATTTGCTGAGTATAAAAAAGAGTGTATACATAGTCATCGTTCCTTTGAAAGTAGAGGTCAAAGTTCAAATATGTATTTTTTTAAATAAAAAGTACTGATTTTAGCCAAGTTCGAGCGATTTGAACGCATAAGGATAGCATTTTTTTAACAAAATTTGATATTATGAATGGCACCATTGAAGTGTTAGCTATTTCAATTTGACCTATTATTTATGTTCAGAGTTAAGCAAACACCAGAATTTTACTTGAATTCAAAAATTCATATCAGTAGATTCTGAGACAATTGAAGCGCGCTAAATTATCCATTTAGCGAACTAGTACAAATCTTAACACTTTCCACGCGGCTATTGGTTTAACCACGGTACAAAACAGATTTTTCAGAAACCTTTCCTAACTTTCAGTGTATCCCAAGGATAACTGAACAAACAATACTAGGCACGTTTGTACTTATTTAAATGCATTTCCCATAGTTATTGCAAATAACATTCAATAATGTTGACATTTTTGAAACATTTTTTGGTATTTTGGATTGTCGTCTGCAGACGCCTGCCGCGTGGAAAGTGTTAAAACCAGACATCGCTAAATGGGACCTACAGAGATTTGTTGTTGGTTTAAGTTGTAATTGTTGTTTGTTGTTGTTGTTGTTGTTGTTGTTGTTGTTGTTGTTGTTACACTGTTAAAACACTGTTTAAAAAAATGTTGTTTAAAAAAAATTAGCCAACATTGTTTAAATTTTAAACAACATTGGTTAAATAAACTTTGATTTTCATAAATTTAACCAATAGTTGTTTAAAATTTAACCAACATTATGCAAAAATATGTTAAATAACTGTTGAGCGATTCACCGGTTAACTAACAGTTGTTTAAAAGAGCATGTTTTAAACAACGTTGAATAATTTCTTAACAAGTTGTTTAAAACATGTTCTTTTAAACATCGCTCAACAGTTGTTGAACATATTTTTGCACAATTTTGGTTACATTTTAAACAATTATTGGTTAAATTTATGAAAATCAAAGTATATTTTACCAATGTTGTTTAAAATTTAAACAATGTTGGCTAAATTGTTTTAAACAACAAATGTTTATAGATTCAAACAAAATATTAAAAATCAATTAAGTATATAAAAATGCTGAAGTCTCAACATTATTTTAAAACAATATTTTGAATATAGCGAAAGGTGTTTAATTCATTATTTACAGCGAGAACATCACAGGTACTTTGGTGCGAGCTCTATTATCTGCGTTCGAATTTCTAACAATGCCAACAGGTGCGTTAGCTTGCCGCGCGCTCGGCGCGAGACAGGATTGTGCATGTACATGTACATATCCCTATATAAAACAGCAATCACGGTATGGATAATAAGTGGCGCTAAATTCAAAAGTAACGTGGAGAGTAAAATTTTGAATTCAGTCACAGCCAACAATTAGCCGGTTATCATGGAAGAATGGAAGTGTCTCGTACTTCCGTGAGTATCGCTTATATTGATATTAAATTTAAATAAAGTTGAGGTCAATTTTAATTTTTTTTTTTTAAATCTTTAAAAAATAAAAAAAATCTTTAAAAAAAAATCAGTATCGATGCAGTCGGGCCCATTAGTATATGGCGTGCTATGATGTGTCGAACTCTGGGGAGGGGTCAGGGGGCGGTGTAGGGGTTCAAGTGGATAGAAATAATACCGTCGACAGGCTACCGAATTTTGCCGCTGTAAAATTGAGGATTTAAAGCAAGTAGGCCTACGAGTAATTTGTACGCACGCCTAAAAATATAGTAAAAAATCTTAAAACCCGACATGACTAAATGGGATATACAGAGCCTAATACGCAAGCAATTGTCTCCACATTTCGTGATATGATTCAAGACAAAATTGGAAATTTGCTGAGTATAAAAAAGAGTGTATACATAGTCATCGTTCCTTTGAAAGTAGAGGTCCAAGTTCAAAAATGTATTTTTGTATTAAAAGGTACTGATTTTAGTCAAGTTCGAGCGATTTGAATGCTTAACCACGCCTGTCTGCCGCGTGGAAAGTATTAAGAATAGCATTGTTTTTAAAATTTGATATTATGAATGGCACCCTTGAAGTGTTAGCTATTCAATTTGACCTAAGATTTATGTTCAGAGTTAAGAAAACACCAGAATTTTACTTGAACTCAAAAATCCATGTCAGGAGATTCTGAGACAACGAAGCGCGCTAAATTATCCATTTAGCGAACTAAGTAAAAAATCGTAAAACTCGACATCACTAAATGGAACATACAGAGCATAATGTGCAAGCAATTGTCTCCACATTTCATGATATGATTCAAGACAAAATTGGAAATTTGCTGAGTATAAAAAAGAGTGTATACATAGTCATCGTTCCTTTGAAAGTAGAGGTCCAAGTTCAAAAATGTATTTTTGTATTTAAAGGTACTGATTTTAGTCAAGTTCGAGCGATTTGAATGCTTAACCACGCCTGTCTGCCGCGTGGAAAGTGTTAAGAATAGCATTGTTTTTAAAATTTGATATTATGAATGGCACCCTTGAAGTGTTAGCTATTCAATTTGACCTAAGATTTATGTTCAGAGTTAAGAAAACACCAGAATTTTACTTAAACTCAAAAATCCATGTCAGGAGATTCTGAGACAACGAAGCGCGCTAAATTATCCATTTAGCGAACTATATAAGTAAAAAATCGTAAAACCCGACATCACTAAATGGAACATACAGAGCATAATGTGCAAGCAATTGTCTCCACATTTCATGATATGATTCAAGACAAAATTGGAAATTTGCTGAGTATAAAAAAGAGTGTATACATAGTCATCGTTCCTTTGAAAGTAGAGGTCCAAGTTCAAAAATGTATTTTTAAATTTTGTATTAAAAGGTACTGATTTTAGTCAAGTTCGAGCGATTTGAATGCTTAACCACGCCTGTCTGCCGCGTGGAAAGTGTTAAGAATAGCATTGTTTTTAAAATTTGATATTATGAATGGCACCCTTGAAGTGTTAGCTATTCAATTTGACCTAAGATTTATGTTCAGAGTTAAGAAAACACCAGAATTTTACTTGAACTCAAAAATCCATGTCAGGAGATTCTGAGACAACGAAGCGCGCTAAATTATCCATTTAGCGAACTAAGTAAAAAATCGTAAAACCCGACATCACTAAATGGAACATACAGAGCATAATGTGCAAGCAATTGTCTCCACATTTCATGATATGATTCAAGACAAAATTGAAAATTTGCTGAGTATAAAAAAGAGTGTATACATAGTCATCGTTCCTTTGAAAGTAGAGGTCAAAGTTCAAATATGTATTTTTTTTAATAAAAAGTACTGATTTTAGCCAAGTTCGAGCGATTTGAACGCATAAGGATAGCATTTTTTTAACAAAATTTGATATTATGAATGGCACCATTGAAGTGTTAGCTATTTCAATTTGACCTATTATTTATGTTCAGAGTTAAGCAAACACCAGAATTTTACTTGAATTCAAAAATTCATATCAGTAGATTCTGAGACAATTGAAGCGCGCTAAATTATCCATTTAGCGAACTAGTACAAATCTTAAGACTTTCCACGCGGCTATTGGTTTAACCACGGTACAAAACAGATTTTTCAGAAACCTTTCCTAACTTTCAGTGTATCCCAAGGATAACTGAACAAACAATACTAGGCACGTTTGTACTTATTTAAATGCATTTCCCATAGTTATTGCAAATAACATTCAATAATGTTGACATTTTTGAAACATTTTTTGGTATTTTGGATTGTCGTCTGCAGACGCCTGCCGCGTGGAAAGTGTTAAAACCAGACATCGCTAAATGGGACCTACAGAGATTTGTTGTTGGTTTAAGTTGTAATTGTTGTTTGTTGTTGTTGTTGTTGTTGTTGTTGTTGTTGTTGTTGTTACACCAACAACAAGAAAAAAAATCAAGAAAAAAAATCAGTATCGATGCAGTCGGGCCCCATTAGTATATGGCGTGCTATGATGTGTCGAACTCTGGGGAGGGGTCAGGGGGCGGTGTAGGGGTTCAAGTGGATAGAAATAATACCGTCGACAGGCTACCGAACTTTGCCGCTGTAAAATTGAGGATTTAAGGCAAGTAGGCCTACGAGTAATTTGTACGCACGCCTAAAAATATAGTAAAAAATCTTAAAACCCGACATGACTAAATGGGATATACAGAGCCTAATACGCAAGCAATTGTCTCCACATTTCGTGATATGATTCAAGACAAAATTGGAAATTTGCTGAGTATAAAAAAGAGTGTATACATAGTCATCGTTCCTTTGAAAGTAGAGGTCCAAGTTCAAAAATGTATTTTTGTATTAAAAGGTACTGATTTTAGTCAAGTTCGAGCGATTTGAATGCTTAACCACGCCTGTCTGCCGCGTGGAAAGTGTTAAGAATAGCATTGTTTTTAAAATTTGATATTATGAATGGCACCCTTGAAGTGTTAGATATTCAATTTGACCTAAGATTTATGTTCAGAGTTAAGAAAACACCAGAATTTTACTTGAACTCAAAAATCCATGTCAGGAAATTCTGAGACAACGAAGCGCGCTAAATTATCCATTTAGCGAACTAAGTAAAAAATCGTAAAACCCGATATCACTAAATGGAACATACAGAGCATAATGTGCAAGCAATTGTCTCCACATTTCATGATATGATTCAAGACAAAATTGAAAATTTGATGAGTATAAAAAAGAGTGTATACATAGTCATCGTTCCTTTGAAAGTAGAGGTCAAAGTTCAAATATGTATTTTTTTAATAAAAAGTACTGATTTTAGCCAAGTTCGAGCGATTTGAACGCATAAGGATAGCATTTTTTTAAAAAAAAATTGATATTATGAATGGCACCATTGAAGTGTTAGCTATTTCAATTTGACCTATTATTTATGTTCAGAGTTAAGCAAACACCAGAATTTTACTTGAATTCAAAAATTCATATCAGTAGATTCTGAGACAATTGAAGCGCGCTAAATTATCCATTTAGCGAACTAGTACAAATCTTAACACTTTCCACGCGGCTATTGGTTTAACCACGGTACAAAACAGATTTTTCAGAAACCTTTCCTAACTTTCAGTGTATCCCAAGGATAACTGAACAAACAATACTAGGCACGTTTGTACTTATTTAAATGCATTTCCCATAGTTATTGCAAATAACATTCAATAATGTTGACATTTTTGAAACATTTTTTGGTATTTTGGATTGTCGTCTGCAGACGCCTGCCGCGTGGAAAGTGTTAAAACCAGACATCGCTAAATGGGACCTACAGAGATTTGTTGTTGGTTTAAGTTGTAATTGTTGTTTGTTGTTGTTGCTGTTGTTGTTGTTGTTGTTGTTGTTGTTGTTGTTGTTGTTGTTACACTGTTAAAACACTGTTTAAAAAAATGTTGTTTAAAAAAAATTAGCCAACATTGTTTAAATTTTAAACAACATTGGTTAAATAAACTTTGATTTTCATAAATTTAACCAATAGTTGTTTAAAATTTAACCAACATTATGCAAAAATATGTTAAACAACTCTTGAGCGATTCACCGGTTAACTAACAGTTGTTTAAAAGAGCATGTTTTAAACAACGTTGAATAATTTCTTAACAAGTTGTTTAAAACATGTTCTTTTAAACATCGCTCAACAGTTGTTGAACATATTTTTGCACACATTTTGGTTACATTTTAAACAATTATTGGTTACATTTATGAAAATCAAAGTATATTTTACCAATGTTGTTTAAAATTTAAACAATGTTGGCTAAATTGTTTTAAACAACAAATGTTTATAGATTCAAACAAAATATTAAAAATCAATTAAGTATATAAAAATGCTGAAGTCTCAACATTATTTTAAAACAATATTTTGAAGATAGCGAAAGGTGTTTAATTCCTTATTTACAGCAAGAACATCACAGGTACTTTGGTGCGAGCTCTATTATCGGCGCGAGACAGCATTGTGCATGTACATGTACATATCCCTATATAAAACAGCAATCACGGTATGGATAATAAGTGGCGCTAAATTCAAAAGTAACGTGGAGAGTAAAATTTTGAATTCAGTCACAGCCAACAATTAGCCGGTTATCATGGAAGAATGGAAGTGTCTCGTTCTTCCGTGAGTATCGCTTATATTGATATTAAATTTAAATAAAGTTGAGGTCAATTTAAAAAAAATCTTTAAAAAATAAAAAAAATCAAGAAAAAAAATCAGTATCGATGCAGTCGGGCCCCATTAGTATATGGCGTGCTATGATGTGTCGAACTCTGGGGAGGGGTCAGGGGGCGGTGTAGGGGTTCAAGTGGATAGAAATAATACCGTCGACAGGCTACCGAATTTTGCCGCTGTAAAATTGAGGATTTAAGGCAAGTAGGCCTACGAGTAATTTGTACGCACGCCTAAAAATATAGTAAAAAATCTTAAAACCCGACATGACTAAATGGTATATATATACAGAGCCTAATACGCAAGCAATTGTCTCCACATTTCGTGATATGATTCAAGACAAAATTGGAAATTTGCTGAGTATAAAAAAGAGTGTATACATAGTCATCGTTCCTTTGAAAGTAGAGGTCCAAGTTCAAAAATGTATTTTTGTATTAAAAGGTACTGATTTTAGTCAAGTTCGAGCGATTTGAATGCTTAACCACGCCTGTCTGCAGCGTGGAAAGTGTTAAGAATAGTATTGTTTTTAAAATTTGATATTATGAATGGCACCCTTGAAGTGTTAGCTATTCAATTTGACCTAAGATTTATGTTCAGAGTTAAGAAAACACTAGATTTTTACTTGAATTCAAAAATCCATGTCAGGAGATTCTGAGAGTGAGACAACGAAGCGCACTAAATTATCCATTTAGCGAACTAAGTAAAAAATCGTAAAACCCGACATCACTAAATGGAACATACAGAGCATAATGTGCAAGCAATTGTCTCCACATTTCGTGATATGATTCAAGACAAAATTGAAAATTTGCTGAGTATAAAAAAGAGTGTATACATAGTCATCGTTCCTTTGAAAGTAGAGGTCACAGTTCAAAAATGTATTTTTTAAATAAAAAGTACTGATTTTAGCCAAGTTCGAGCGATTTGAACGCATAAGGATAGCTTTTTTTTAAATTTGATATTATGAATGGCACCATTGAAGTGTTAGCTATTTCAATTTGACCTATTATTTATGTTCAGAGTTAAGCAAACACCAGAATTTTACTTGAATTCAAAAATGCATGTCAGTAGATTCTGAGACAATTGAAGCGCGCTAAATTAGTACAAATCTTAACACTTTCCACGCGGCTATTGGTTTAACCACGGTACAAAACAGATTTTTCAGAAACCTTTCCTAACTTTCAGTGTATCCCAAGGATAACTGAACAAACAATACTAGGCACGTTTGTACTTATTTGAATGCATTTCCCATAGTTATTGCAAATATTGCAAATAACATTCAATAATGTTGACATTTTTGAAACATTTTTTTGGTATTTTGGATTGTCGTCTGCAGACGCCTGCCGCGTGGAAAGTGTTAAAACCAGACATCGATAAATGGGACCTACAGAGATTTTTTGTTGGTTTAAGTTGTAATTGTTGTTTGTTGTTGTTGTTGTTGTTGTTGTTGTTGTTGTTGTTGTTACACTGTTAAAACACTGTTTAAAAAAATGTTGAATTCAGTCACAGCCAACAATTAGCCGGTTATCATGGAAGAATGGAAGTGTCTCATACTTCCGTGAGTATCGCTTATATTGATATTAAATTTAAATAAAGTTGAGGTCAATTTAAAAAAAATCTTTAAAAAAAAAAAAAAATCAGTATCGATGCAGTCGGGCCCTATTAGTATATGGCGTGCTATGATGTGTCGAACTCTGGGGAGGGGTCAGGGGGCGGTGTAGAGGTTCAAGTGGATAGAAATAATACCGTCGACAGGCTACCGAATTTTGCCGCTGTAAAATTGAGGATTTAAGGCAAGTAGGCCTACGAGTAATTTGTACGCACGCCTAAAAATATAGTAAAAAATCTTAAAACCCGACATGACTAAATGGGACATACAGAGCCTAATACGCAAGCAATTGTCTCCACATTTCGTGATATGATTCAAGACAAAATTGGAAATTTGCTGAGTATAAAAAAGAGTGTATACATAGTCATCGTTTCTTTGAAAGTAGAGGTCCAAGTTCAAAAATGTATTTTTGTATTAAAAGGTACTGATTTTAGTCAAGTTCGAGCGATTTGAATGCTTAACCACGCCTGTCTGCCGCGTGGAAAGTGTTAAGAATAGTATTGTTTTTAACATTTGATATTATGAATGGCACCCTTGAAGTGTTAGTTATTCAATTTGACCTAAGATTTATGTTCAGAGTTAAGAAAACACCAGAATTTTACTTGAATTCAAAAATCCATGTCAGGAGATTCTGAGACAACGAAGCGCGCTAAATTATGCATTTAGCGAATAAGTAAAAAATCTTAAAACCCGACATCACTAAATGGAACATACAGAGCATAATGTGCAAGCAATTGTCTCCACATTTCGTGATATGATTCAAAACAAAATTGAAAATTTGCTGAGTATAAAAAAGAGTGTATACATAGTCATCGTTCCTTTGAAAGTAGAGGTCAAAGTTCAAAAATGTATTTTTTAAATAAAAAGTACTGATTTTAGCCAAGTTCGAGCGATTTGAACGCATAAGGATAGCATTTTCTTTTTATTTGATATTATGAATGGCACCATTGAAGTGTTAGCTATTTCAATTTGACCTATTATTTATGTTCAGAGTTAAGCAAACACCAGACTTTTACTTGAATTTAAAAATTCATGTCAGTAGATTCTGAGACAATTGAAGCGCGCTAAATTATCCATTTAGCGAACTAGTACATATCTTAACACTTTCCACGCGGCTATTGGTTTAACCACGGTACAAAACAGATTTTTCAGAAACCTTTCCTAACTTTCAGTGTATCCCAAGGATAACTGAACAAACAATTCTAGGCACATTTGTACTTATTTGAATGCATTTCCCATAGTGAATTGCAAATATTGCAAATAACATTCAATAATGTTGACATTTTTGAAACATTTTTTGGTATTTTGGATTGTCGTATGCAGACGCCTGCCGCGTGGAAAGTGTTAAAACCAGACATCGCTAAATGGGACCTACAGAGATTTGTTGTTGGTTTAAGTTGTAATTGTTGTTTGTTGTTGTTGTTGTTGTTGTTGTTGTTGTTGTTGTTACACTGTTAAAACACTGTTTAAAAAATGTTGTTTAAAAAAAATTAGCCAACATTGTTTACATTTTAAACAACATTGGTTAAATAAACTTTGATTTTCATAAATTTAACCAATAGTTGTTTAAAATTTAACCAACATTATGCAAAAATATGTTAAACAACTGTTGAGCGATTCACCGGTTAACTAACAGTTGTTTAAAAGAGCATGTTTTAAACAACGTTGAATAATTTCTTAACAAGTTGTTTAAAACATGTTCTTTTAAACATCGCTCAACAGTTGTTGAACATATTTGTGCACAATTTTGGTTACATTTTAAACAATTATTGGTTAAATTTATGAAAATCAAAGTATACAGGGTGAGTCAAAAAGACGGCAATAGTGGAAAGAAGCCATTTTGTTTTCAAAACCAAAATGAATTTTAAAACTTTTTAAACGTTGCAAGAATGATGTATTTAATCCTAACTTTGTGTGAAAAAATGAAGTCGATCGCATTTTTCGTTTGTCTTTGGTGACCCTCTTTGCTGCACAACCAAATTTACCTGTTTGTCCACGAGCACAGTGATTTTCATTGGAAATTGCACACATTGCATTTTCATATTTGAATATCCCGCCAACAAAAAATGGAAAATTTCAGTTTTTTATTAAAATTTAGAACATTATACGCTTTCATAGCATGGGTATGATTATAATTTATTATGCTAACTCACATGTAAACAAGAAAGGATGCATCAAATTCCAATAACATCACAAATGAACTCAAGTTTCTAAATTTGAATGAGACACATTTTGCGATCTGATGCATATTTTGGGTATCTCGTGGACAAACGTTTGAAATGGGTGCACTGGTCAAAAGGTTCACCAAAGGAAAACGAGAAATGCGATCGACTTCATCTTTTCACACAAAGTTAGGATTAAATACATCATTCTTGCAACGTTTAAGAAGTTTTAAAATTCATTTTGGTTTTGAAAACAAAATGGCTTCTTTCCACTATTGCAGTCTCTTTGACTCACCCTGTATTTTACCAATGTTGTTTAAAATTTAAACAATGTTGGCTGAATTGTTTTAAACAACAAATGTTTATAGATTCAAACAAAATATTAAAAATCAATTAAGTATATAAAAATGCTGAAGTCTCAACATTATTTTAAAACAATATTTTGAAGATAGCGAAAAGTTTTTAATTCATTATTTACAGCGAGAACATCACAGGTACTTTGGTGCGAGCTCTATTATCCGCGTTCGAATTTCTAACAATGCCAACAGGTGCGTTAGCTTGCCGCGCGCTACAAACGATTAAACAGAGTTTAACACGACCACGTCCTATTTTACACGATTGCACTGATTATATTCACTATTATTTTTTGTGTTACACGATTAAACTAATTTTTTACTCGAATAGTAAACCGTATAACATTGCATTTATAACGCTCGACATCAAAGGTTCAAGAAGGTTATATATATGATTCTTTAATCTCGTCCAAAGAGGTCAAACAAAAATGTATAGATAAATGGGAAAGCAAGTTAGACATATCCTACAGTTTCAAAAAATGGTCGGTTATTTTTCTGATACCATTCAAATGTACCGTAGAGACAAAATTAAGATGGTTCCAATTTCGTCTGACTCATAGAATTTTAGGCGTTAACTCTTTTTTGGAAAAAGTAGGGCGGAAAGACTCAAATGTATGCACTTTTTGAAAAGAAACAGAAGAAACCATACTACACCTGTTTTGTGAATGCCCGACCATATTAAAACTATGGGAAAATGTTATGAAATGTACGTGGATAAAGGAAAAAACAAATATCACCATCATTATGGATAGACAGATTCAACTATTTCGGCTAGCCAACCATAACATGAGTACTTTAAATGTAATTTTTCTACTATGTCGCTATTATATATATACAAGATCAAAATGAAAGAGGGGCTACCATTTATAGCTTTGTTCCGGGAGGAGGCAAAGCGGTCCTTCTCACTTGAAAAATATATCGCCATAAGACTTGAACGGGAACATTGCGAGTTTTAACAAAAAATGGAATTCCCTCTTACCATTATGGGAAGATACACTCTTGTAAAAAAGGGTGCTTCAGGGGTTCTTGGCTGTCCCGTATATGGAACCCTTTTAAGAACCTTTAGGCTACTGAGGTTCCACAAAGAACCTTTAAAGGTTCAAAAAGAACAAAAAATGCGTCTTTAGAACCTCTAAAGGTTCTCTACAGAAGATTTTGGGGTTCTTTAAACTAAAAGAACCTTTAACCCTGAGGGTTCCATATACGGGACAGCCAAGAACCCCCGAAGCACCCTTTTTCTAAGAGTGTACATCAGCAAAGGACCGTGTAATAATAATATTTATTTAATGCTCATCGTCGTCTGTATTGTACTAATAACATTATGTTATATTATACTTTGTATTGAACATATGAGGACACTGTGAAAACAGATTTTTTAATTTTTTTTTATACTCGACTAGTTATATACGGCGACAATAATTTCACATAACTATGCCCCGTTACAAGATTACACCTGAGACGAATATTCGTCTCAGATTACACTAAATTGTACACGACTATGCCCTTTTTAGGGGCGGATCGCGCAGCAAGCCCTCCCTTATAGCATCGAATTGCGAAAAGTTGCACATTTTTGTGTTTCTAGACATACGCGGGGGCTGCCATCTTGACATAGTCTATCTCTCATACCTGTTAGTAATTTGATAATACTGCCCTCTATCGATGAATACGATGATGTCATTATAAAATAATAGAGGGCAGTATAGGGGCGGTCTAAAAGAAACAGACGATGCCGGACGAGGTTACGTGATCATGTGAATGGGACGAACGCTAACAACGGATTAAATTCAAAAAATTATACTGACACTGCATGGAGTTGGTTATCCAACTCCAGCGGTTTTAGGATGAAATAATTTAGTTCCAACGTGTGATGAATTCTATGGGCTCACATAATCGAAATCCATTGTTACATTGAAACCAACGGAAATTCAAAATGTAAGGCCGTTCGTGTCCACCATCGTCTGAAAAGAAAGAGGCATGTTTTGTAAACATTTTTCTGGAATGGAGAGTAAGTTAAATCATCTGGTTAATACCAATATACTATGGAAATGCTGTCGCATTACCATGATGAGGAAAGCCAGGTTTCCAGACATCCCCAAAAAGACGACCAAGTATATCAATGTGTGTATATAAAGGTTAGATCACCCGCCGTGAAAACAAATTTGGCTGCCAATTCAGTTAAGTTGAGAGTGACTTCGTATGGACAGTGATTAGTGCCATTTTCCTATATTGCGCTAATAACGGAAACCTTTATGTTTTGTGCTTCCATGCTATGTGATGCTCCAATTTCAATGTATACCACCAACTGTCTTTTTTAAACGCGTTTCGTATTTTGCGTCTGATGTACAGCAACTGTCGATAATGAAGGATGTCCGTTTATAAACGTTTTAGTTTGTATTGTCGGCTGAGATTGAGCTTAGGTAATACGTTTCTCAGGTAATGGAGTTTCATCCGCATCCAAAACTGTGTACGACGTCGAATGGGCGTGATCACTTAATCTGTCCTCCGTAATTTTCTTCTTCATGACACCAATTAGCCGTTATCTTGATAATATATTGGAGGCTATATTTAGCAGTGTTCAATATCATAATATTGCTTTTGCAAAGGTCAGCTGAAAGGTGATGAGCGGTGAAAATAAATACGCCTGTCAACCCCTTAACGCCAAAGTCAAGCTCTCCCGTTTCCGTTTGGGAGTGGTGGGTGGGATTGAGGTACTTGGGGCTTCCGATATTTCTAATTTTTAAATATGCTCATCCCGCACCAGCTTCTATGATATTAATACATTCACTGTGTCATACCAAATATATATTTGAGATCCGAGATATCTGTAATTTAGAATGCTATAATTGACCTATGGTACGTTTAGTCTCTTAGAATTGGCTTTATGAATAGCACTTTGGAGAAATGTGGCTATTTCTTATCCGTTTCCGTCGCACTAAATAGAACATTGGTTTTCACTGCATCTCTCCAGAAAAGTACCATCGGTACTCAGACTAGACTATGCCATAGTCCTTTGTATAATTTCATTTTTTTATATATTTTTTCATTTGCCTGGTAAAATTACTTGAACTTGATGTTTGACATTTTAGTTACTTACATTTGATTTTGTATAAAATCAAATCTATCCCAAATCGGGCTAGTGTTTTCTCATGCTATAATTTATATAAACATGTAAACTTCAATCCCGCAAGCTGCAAATTTTATAGTTTTGTTTCTTTGCATTGTTCAGTAACATACACAGAGAAAACGATGTACAAAATATCGCTGTTCAATTTCGGTTGTACACTTTTTCAAACAACAGATGTGTAAAAGTTATACATCGTTGTTTAAAGAAGACAACATTTTTTTAAACAGGTGTTGTTTACAGTATAAAGAACGCCGTTCACATCAATACAAAGTGATCTTGAACAACGTTGTTTACTTGTGACGTCACAAGTCACGTGTCACAATGATTCGTTTGCGATATGCTTCAAATTAATGGCCGCCGTATTCTTCTTCTTCTTCTTCTTTTGTAGTACTGGCCAACGTTCCACTGGAACCAAGCGGTCAGGGTTGTTGTGTATGCAGATTCTACTTGGGTTGGTTGCTTAGTCTTGTTTAGTTGCGAGGTAAACTTTGGTTGCTTTTTTGAATTGTTCACTGTCAGTTAGTGTGACAATTGAGTCCGGGAGACTGTTCCAGTCTCTGATGGTCTTTGGAAGAAAAGAGAACTTAAGAATGTTTGGAATGTCAAAAACATGTGTATTATCACAAAATGTGGCCTCAATCCTGAGACTTGGTATATGGGTATGAATAATTTTGGACAGGCATAAAAACACAATTCTTGTTCAATTCTATTGTTATGCGGGCAAAAAATGTTGAGCCCAAATATATTGATTTGTACTTGCAAACTAATTGTCTTATAGTGTAAAGCAAAAGTTCCACCACTCCAGCTGGTATAGATATGAGAAAAACGCAAAAAAACACATATTTTTTTCAAGGGGTATGAATAATTGTGGGCTTAACTGTATACATCTTAAACACGATATCGTGACACCCAGGACCCCCGTACAGGATGCGACCAGGCAACCCGCCAGGCAGCAGCACAAATAATCGACTTTTGGCCCCTAACATGCCTAACTGACCTACTCAGACCATCAAACCTTTTGTACCTTCTCAGCTAATTAATTGCTTTCGGCCTATATGCCCCAGTAGTTCACCTGTATACAGTTCACCCGACCTCGGCAATTGAGATTTGAATACATGCACTTTGCCCTTATTATGGCCTTAAAATGTTATTCAGTCATTGCCATGCTGATAACAACGTGGATAGTATGTATTATGCCTGCTGAGATACTAGTTTTATACATGTATAGTAGGCCTCATTTGCCATACGGGCTGAGAACCAGACTATAATACCGTATGGCAAGCCTGTTCAAATCGCTGTCTTTTGTTTACTGCCGTGTAGCATTTATTGACTGATCGTGCCAGCGGCAGGCCGGGGGCGAGCCGGCTCATCGGAGTGAAAGATGTTGTCTGTCAATGATTTTGAAAAGCATGCTGAAGCGAACCTGCCTAAACATATTTATGATCATATACGAAGTGGAGCAGATGCTCAACAAACACTGACAGAAAATAAACTGGCATTTCGAAGGTAAGGTCCGGGGTAAGGTACAACCAAGGAGTTATACAGGCATGCAAAAAGTGCGGGAGCGGGGAGCACCGCTCCTAGGAAGAGTCAGTTAAAATTGAGGAAATAATGCCTTTTGAGAAGAAAAATAAATGGGGGAAAAGGAGGAAAGCAAGATAACAAAAGAGCCTAGGGAAAAAGAGAGAAAATGGAAAGACGAAAAAGGAAAAGAGGATCGGGAAGAAATAACTTTCGGCACCCCGGAGGGGACACCAATGGCTTTCTTTAAACTTGAATGACCTCCATGCAATATAATTAATATATGATTTATAATCATTTTACACCGCCCCTCCCCCCCCCCCCCCCCAACATGACACTGTACACAGGCCTGTAACCATTTCCCGAGTGGCTTCTGCGCCATGTGTAAGGGTGCGTGTGCCGCGCCGTGAGACCTTGCGCAAACATGCACGCGACGCGTTACCACGGTAAGATTACGCTGTAGTAGTACGCGCAACGCACAATGTTGTTCAATTCTAGTGGCATTTATGAGCCAAATCTGAGAGGTTTTTTGCTGTTTTTGGAGCCAATTGTTAACCAATTTCAGTGGAATAAACTTTAACACCCTTCCCGTCATTTCCTCTATCTTTCATGCAAATTAGGCGCCACTTTGATTAAAAGCAACGGAGAAATAAGGATAACAAACACACAAACAAACACACACCCCAACACACACCGTTTCCAGATTTATAGTAAGATTTCATGTTTTCCTCATACATTTGAAAAATCAACATGAAGTGAACATCTGCACTAGCACTGTTTAAATGCTAAAAATAAAATAATTACATTTTTCAATAATTATTAGAAAATGAAATGTTATTAAAAGATTGTTCGGTAGTAAGGGCATAAAATATAGTATAAGCTAGCTTGGAAAGCATTGTTAAAACAAACTCCGATGTGGATTTCAAAAGCTGAAAACTGTGAAAAATACATACATGAGAGGTGACATTGAATATTATTAACCCTAACCCTACTACACCATACGGCAATTGTGCGGAAAAAAAGTGTTTCGATAACCCGGCGTGCAGCTTTTTTTGGCTACAAAACGGACCAGGCTATATTGCGAGGGGAATATACTCGCCGAGTGTCAACTGGGAGCCGTGGTGTGGTGTAGTGGCTAGGATCTGGGCCCGGGTGCTGGAGGTCCGTGGTTCAAATCCCGGGGGGCGGGGTGACCTTTCTGGTGAATTTTGGGTGTCGGAAAAGAAATCTGTTGCCGTGCGGTGATCTAGAGTAAGGGTTATTGGACCTTTAACATGCTTATAGAAGTTGAGGGTAATACCGGGTGTCCCTAACAAATTGTGCTCATGTTTGCGCAACTTGTTGACCATGAAGTCCTAAAGTTTGGTTTAATATATTTATACACACGAAAAGGGAAAACATCAGCTTTCAGATGCCGTTTATTTCACGAGCTGACGGCAAACAAAATTGTGGACCTTTTACGATTTTTTGGGGGGTACCAATTAAAAAAACCTTGGTCAGCCCCCCGTAAATTTTAATCCTGGATCCGCCACTGGGTACGTGGCACTCAGATTAAATGTATGACAACACAGTGGCATAGCTAGGATTTTTTTCAGGGGGGCAAGATTTCTAACATTTTCGTAAAAGGTTGCCCCAATTTTTTTTCTAGTCACTTACCTCGTGAATTTCACGTAAGTGGGGGGGGGGGGGGGGGGGGGTCAATTTTTTTCACACAGTCCCAAAAAAAATCGCAGTCAAAAACCTCGGTCTTTTTTCTCAATTTTGTTTCCTATTTTCTTTTTTTCTCACCTCATTTTTTTTTAGGGGGGTGGGGGGCGGGGGCCCAAATCGGGTTTTTTTCTCCGTCAGCCCCCCCCCCCCCTGAGCTACTGTGACAACACGTGTATGGAAACTTGAATTTCTATACGTAATTAAACCCCCCAATTTTCGATGTTTAGTCAATGTCAATATTGGAGTGGGAGGAATGGGTATATCACTGGGGTTAAATAGGCCTATCCTCAGAGTCCAAAATAGTTCGCAACATGCAAATAGGTGTTGCCTGTGAAGGGCCCTTAAGTTGGATGATTTACCCCCCCCCCCCCCAGCTACACATTCGCGCAGTATACTGCGCTCACTATATGCTCGGTTGACTACGTCTTTGAAAACCGACGGCGCATGTGTTTGGAGAGGGACTTTAGGATTAGCATTTTTTTCATCGAAGATGTTTGAAAATGAAGCGTGGACACCCTATGATACAGGATTGTAAATCTCCCTTCGTGCATGAAGCCTATATTTAAAAGTGTCCGTGTCAAGCTTGTAAGTGCGTTTGCTCTTTTGACATCATTATTTCGTCGTTCCGCCAGTGCATTGAAGTTACAGTATCCCGGGTACAGTATATTATGTTTACATAATTCCTACAAGTGGCGACGATACTACGCCCACTGAAACACATAAATGCAATGTCGTCTGTGATTGGCTGTCTGTTTAATCTTACATTTCAGCAATCAGCTGAAAATTAGAACCACACATGTACTCAAAAGTAAGGATATAACTTTTAATTAAATATTCATTTGTATATCAACCGCAAGCATCGTGAATATAATAAGATATAAGCAAAATAAATCGCTTTTTTAGATGGATTGCGCTGTTTTATTGCAATCCAACAAGAACTGTTGACTTTCATATTTGTATTTGTATAAATCAATTAAATTACCAAAAATTGTATAACAAATTGAATGAAAAAATAGGCAAAATTTGACTGGAGCATATACTGATATATTCTTGATTTAAATATAGATGTTTTAAACGGTCGAACAGGGGAGTCTAAGGGGGATGTGCCCTCATGTATAATTCATATTGACTTTAAAGGGACACTAAGAGATGTGTTGGAGGCAGCGCCCTCATTTATGATAAAAACTGAGATTAGTTTATTTTTATAATTGTATTACATGTATGAACTTACACCTATAAGGATTAAGAAAAATCAGCTCTTTTTGTACAAGAAAACGTCGATTCAAAAATGCTTATCCCGCGGGACCAGCATTTTACGTCCGACAGTATCCCCGTGCAGTACGCGTGATACATAACGCGAACCATATTTGCATAGAGGGCGTTTTTCAATAAATAGCGATGATATTGTTTAAATCTAGTTTTGCTGTGTTTTTTGTTAGTAGAAACAACAATAATGGCGATTTTTAATGTTCATCTTGAATTCTGAAGTAAATTTTTAAACATTTAAACTTTTCAACACCACTTAATGTCCCTTTAACTTAATTTGCACTTTGCAGGTATCGTTTAAGACCTAGGGTTTTGAGAGATGTATCAAAGAGAGATTTGACAACCAGTTTACTTGGACAGAAGCGAATACCTTTTCCAATTGGTATACAGGCTTCGGCTGCACATCAGATGGTTCATCATCTTGGTGAAATTGCAACAGCAAAATGTTAGTACAATTCCCTATTTATCTAGGGGTAAATAAGACTTTATTAAGGGGGCGGGGGTGGTGTTAACCCCAAAATATGAAATTTATAAAGCACTTTAACTTTTGAACTATTAATGTGATGTATATAAAAGCATGATAAAAGTTAACATTTTTTGAAAGGAAATGAGTCGGAGAATCCATATTGGTATCAAATTTCACAAGAAATGCTGATTTTTTAAAGTACAAAATTGCATTTTCAAATTTTTAGCACTTTTTGGTCAAAAATGTAAATGTATGGTGTTTTTAATGTGTTTTTTATGTTATAACATGTTAAAACATAAAAAACATTCCTAAAGAAGTGTCTTTAGATGATTTCGGTGAAATGTTTGCATTTTTACCAAATTGATTTTGCTACGTTGTCCACAAAATGTTGAGTCAAAAAGTGATTTTTTGATCAAAATTTAAGCAATCAGCAGATTTATTGAAATTTAATACCAGAAATGGATTCTCTGACTCATTTCCTTCACAAAAATGTATACTTTTATAAGACAGAATAGTTTAAAAAGTACAGCGCTTGATACATTTCATATTTTGTGGGGGGGGGGGGTTAACCCTTATAAGCAACATCTAAAGACTGATCAATTGCTTGGTGTGAAATGGGGTATTTTTAGACAAAAGTACACTTTGATAAGGAAAATGAATTTTAATTTCTACTGTTATAATTTTGACCACATCCGGGGGGGAGGGGCAGTCAGGTATAATGTTGTAATCTTCGTGTGAACGAAAACACAGATTAAGGGTGGTTTTTTCCCCGCCCAAAACGTATGCGTATCACTCAAAATCGCTCATTTCAGAGAAAAAGGGTGTCTTTTTCAACCTGAATCCGTGCTGTGTTGATTTGGCTGATTATATAGTCATATGTCATTGTCAAATTAGCCAAAATGGTAGGCATAAGACATATTTACTAACAAAACTGTAATCACACAATTACATACATAAATTTCTAAAGTCTAAACTCCGTCTTGATTCACACGGATGATTACAATTTTTATACATGAGTACGGAGATCACATGCATTTAAGGGGAGGGGGGGGGGCTTAAGGAAGTTTCTTTGGAATTTTGTGAGTGCTGTAATTATTGAACTATTAATCAAATGCATATAAAAGTATACATTTTTGGATAGGATTTGGGTCAGAGAATCCATTTTTGGCATCAATTTTGACCATAAATGTTGATTATTTGAGAAAATCACAATTTTTTTCTTCAATTTTTTGACCAATTTTTTTTGGGACAAGCTAACAAAATTATTTTTGAGAAAAATATGGGGATTCTTCTGATATCAAAATACTTTGATGTGAAAAAAAAATTATAGCCCCAAAAAGTGATCAGAACATACACCTTTAAGACATTTCTCAAAGAAAGTGGTATCATATTCATTTAGCAATTGTTGAATGCAGTGCACACATATAACAATTACACTGAACCCCCCCCCTAAAAAGAAAAAACATAGACAGAATAAAAAAGCAAACATTAGGCTAAACACATGATTTCTATGGCCACTAATTTGTGCATAGCATTGAATATCTGTGCCTATTTTATATCACTAGAATTCTATTTATTAAAATAGTGGGGTTAAGTGAATGATCTAAGATATAACCCAACCTTTCATAATAAATTGGTTTATCCTAGATCATTCACATAATGCCATGAGTTTACTCGGAGACATCTTTTACTTTATTCGTTGTCTTATTGTGGAATAAAGGGCACATCGCAGATACCCCGGTTCTGAGAATCTTAGCTATTACACCCAGGGTTGTCACTAAGGCGGTCGGTGGCGGCCGGGAGGAGCTGGCACTCAAATTGAATTAATAACCCCTAAAAAACATTAAGAAGGCCTCTAGAACCCATGCCATGATCCACTGCACTTCGTTTGCAACACTTATCATGCTTATTCCGTTTGCCGTCAGTAAAATTAACCGGCACTACATTTTGGCTAGTGACAACACTGATTACACCCATTCTGTTACTTCTGATCTAGGATAAACCAACATACCATAAAAGGTTGAGTTATATCTTATCATTTTACAAAAGCTACACATAAGTGAAACCAATTTTCACAAGATTTTGGTAGAATGTTGCATGGTTCAAATGAGAGACATAAAGATATCTTGCAAATATTACAAATTCTTGTTATCATTTTTTTAGGGTGTTCTCTATATGCATGCATATATACAGTCCTCAAATTAAGTAACTGACCAGGTAATTAATATGCTCTCAACTTCAAAACTATATAGCTCTTATGTAAAAATATTAAATGATAAGTTGCAAGGAAATCTCTTTTCTTCAAATTGAGATACTAGTATTACACATGAAGATTTAATGAATATTAACTCGATCAGTTGTGTGCCCAAAAACCAAGTCAGTTTTTCTTTTAACATTTTGTTTGTCGACCAAGCAGCCTCGGACTAGCAACAGGCAGATTATCTATTACCTGGTCAGTTACTTATTTTGAGGACTGTATACTGGTAAAGCAGCAATCTTCTTGCAGAGAGCTCAATGCGATGCAGAGCGAAATATATAAGTTAGACCATTTGGAACGGTATAGTTGCTACTCCGAGTTTCACGCTTGTGGGATCATCAGACAACTGGTTCTGCAATCTGCATATCAGTAAATGTCATTGTTTTAAGGATATATATATTCAATGAGCACAATATAATCAAGTTAAAACTAATGCACACTTTGTTTGTTTTTTCTACTCCCAATTATTTAGGTACAGAATCATTAGGCACCATAATGGTTTTGAGTTCATATTCTAGTAAAAGTGTGGAAGAAGTAGCAACGTCAGTATTACCCAATGGGACTCTTTGGTATCAGCTCTATGTAACAAAGGACAAACGTAGAACTGAACAAATCATCCGAAGAGCTGAGAGAGCGGGCTGCAAGGCACTAGTGGTCACCATAGATACACCAGTTCCTGGTCTAAAATATGCAGATGAAAGGAATAACTTTACCTATCCGTCGCATATTAGGTAAGATGACCAGTGACTAGTAAAATACTTTTGGTGCTCGAAGTAGGAATGGGTTAAACAGGGTCACATTGAAAAACATATTGAGAAATCCAGGATTAAAAACCCAAATTACTGACATTTTGGAGGGAAAAAAAAGAGTTTTGGAATCATAATTCATACATTCATGTGAAATTAAAACTAATGGTATGTGGTATCATGGTATAAGGTGACCTTCTTGTATGGTTTTGTCTCACTTAAGGCGGGTGTGGACTCTCAGGTACAGCCTCCGTATAACTGCCGTAACTTTTTCATTATTCATTTAATCTATATAAAAGTATACATTTTCTTGAAAGAAAGGGTTCAATGAATCCAACCATGATCATGGAATTGACCATTTTGGAAAAAATTATAAAAAACATGTTTTTTGACCCATTTTAGGTTCGTGCAAGATAACTCATAATATATTTGGTAACATTTTGTCATTCTAGTTTTATTATAATCCTAATAAAATTCCCTAGGAGACATATTTGTTTTTTATTATTATCTTTTTTACTTTTTGAATTATAGACCAAAAAGTGCCAAAATCGTGAAAATCACCATACAAATTTGGAATTTTGTTTCCATACCATTTCCCAATATTACACTCATTATCATTTCTTCACTGCATACAAACAACTATTTATGTGCACTGCAACCTTTTAAGGCCAAAAAAAGGGTTTGTCTCAAATGATGACATGAGAGACTGAAAATCTAAAGCGGTCTGCGGATTTTTTTTCTTCTTTCAATTTAGACCTGATCGTCATTTGTTTGGTCAAAAAGTTGGATTTTGCAAGATTTTTTTGAGAAAATTGAAAAAAAATTGGGGGAAAAAAAAAACACTAAAAAAAAACGGGTTAACGCGGGCGGTTTCGGGAATGCGCGCGGGTCATCTGAGACAAACCTTTTTTTGTTGTTGCCTAAACAGCTTGATAATAAAACATATTGTTAAGGCCAAATAAAAAAAAGAAGTGTGTCTCTGAAGCCTATAATGCGTATAGCTTTTAAAATTCACATTTTTTCTTCTTGAATCTTTGAAAATTGATGGTGTGAGCAAAGTTGCGACTGTATGGAATGTTTTTTTCCAGTATTAAACCAGTATTTAAACTCAAGAAAAACAACTGACTTACAGTGATTCTATGCTTCTACAAATTTTAATTTCACATTGTGCAGTACCATATCAGCTTCACTTTCCTGTTTCGCAGAGCCATTCTCATGTTAAGATATAAAATAAAAAAGATACCGCTTTCGCATAGCATTTTTTACCCCCCCCCCCCCAATTAAATATTGCATTGCGCATAGCCTTTTTTCAGGTTTCTTTTGACACGAACTTCTTCTTCTTTTTTTTTGGGGGGGGGGGGGGGCATAAAATGACATTTATTTCTATTATTCAAACTCTCCCTCCAGGTGTTCCTTTGTTCATGGTTTTATTACAAAAATCATTTATATCAAAGTCACAGCTGTAACTTAACAGCGATATAACTATTGTGCATGTTCCAGTGGCGTATCTGGGATTTTTTCCAGGTGAACACCAGTCCGACCCGACAGAAATGTTCGTAAAAGGTTGCCCCCAAATTTGTTCCCAGTCAGTCACCTCGTGAATTTCACGTAAGTGGGGGGAGGGGGGGGGGGGGGGTTGGTCAACAAAATTCGCACGGTCACAAAAAATTGCCCTTCCCCCCCTCCCATTTTTCCTGGTGGGTAGGTTTGAATTTCCTGCTGAGCACCACCCAGGGGGGGGGGGGGGGGCCTTCCCCCGGCTGTTACGCCACTGGCATGTTCAATAGAAAAGTTCATTGAAAGAAAGGAAAAAAGATAAGAAAAATACCAATATGGAATTTGAGCTAATCGTACCATGATTTTATTTTGACCTTATACACTTTGTAGTGCAATATTAAATCAGAATTATTGATAACCCTGTTTAAGAAAATAATATTTTACTATATCGTAAATTCATCAGTTAGTTTAGGCCATTTATGCATTCATGTTTTTCTCACAGATTACCAAACTTGGAGGTTGAACATTCTGGGTTTGAAAAGGAGAATAATAGGTATGGAGGTCCACGAATGGAGGAAGGTTTGACATGGGAAGTAATTGATTGGTTATGTAGCATTACAACATTACCAGTTATAATCAAAGGAGTTTTAACAGGTAGGCTCATTTGATGACATTGTCTGAGAAATACTCAAGAAAAGGTGGAATTGGTAACAGTAGCGTAACTAGGGTCTTCAATGGTGGAATTGTAGCGTTACTATAGGGTCTTCAAAGGTGGAATTGGTAACAGTAGCGCAACTAGGGTCTTCAATCTAGAGGGGGGGGGGGGGGGGACAGGCTTGTGATCAGGGAGGGGCATAACTGACTATTTTTTTTGCATATATACATAGTTTGTCAATTAATTTTGGGGGGAATCAGGGATCCCCCCTATTATTTAATTATTTTACTTCAGGTGGGTGACGCCGATTGATCTTTTAAATTAATATTATTTTGCCAAGGTGCTTTTCACATCGCCTTGAATTAGCCTTCCTTGCATTAATTTGAGAACTGGCTCATGTTATCAAGTCATATCTATTGTTTAGTAATATTTGTCTTTTAATTTGTTAACCTTTAACTCCCCCTGAATGCTAAAAAATGCTAATCCTAAGTCCCTCTCCAAGCTGCCGGTTTTCGATGACGTAGTCAACCGAGCCTACATAGTGAGCGCAGTATACTGCGGAATGTGTAGCTGAGGGCCGTGGCTTAGTGGGTGAGAACGAGGGTCCCCGGATCGAATCCCGGCAGGTTCCCGGAGATTTAGTTGGTGTTTTTTCCTCGAAAATTGTATAACCCTAAACCGGGGTTAGGGTTAATATGTTTTTCTTTTTTTTGTATAATAATTAATAGCGGAAAACTGCTAGGGAATCCTTGCAACATAGGATCGCTGGAATAATGGTGTCTAACCATGGTGGACGACAGCTGATGGTGTACTGGCTTCAGTAAGTGGAACTATAGCAGCTAACAGGAAAATTATAACACACAAATAGATTTCTTTTGTGTATACTGAATACGAGAAATTTCCACCACATTTCATTATGTGACGACGCTACAAATCGTGAATTTAAAAACATGCAGAACAGTTTAAAATTGGCAAAAGCGCCTAAGATTAATCGCACAAAATGTACCGCTTTACAGTCAATGAAAACAAGATGTTCAAACATGGTTAATCGTCCCATTGATATTACAATGGATACAATAGGCACTAATTGTCAGGGTTGCATTCTGACGCGTCTGCGCGTCCTAGACCTCTCACTTCTAATAGTGACGCGTCAGGTTTCAAATTGGAAAGACTTGCGGGTCCCGATCAAAATTGAAGGGACCCCTTAAATTTGACGATGTATGGAAATGGAAACCTTAAAGAAATTCTGTAAATTACATATTGATCCTTTGCTCACAATATAAATTCATTAAAACTGTCCATAAAAAAGTACAATTTTCAAATACCCAAACCGGGACCCCTCAATTTTTTTTGGGGACCCCTTAAATTTGGTTTTGAAGTCCTACGGGGTCCTGAAAAATGTCATGGGACCTCTCACATTTTTGATCCAGTGCTATCCCTGCATAATTGTCCTTTGTTGTCATACAAACCCCTTCACACGCTCTGATTGTTAGACCTCCACTTCAACTTTTTGCACTTGGTACCAATCATCTGGTTATCAATTAGGCTTATCGACGTCATGTCCATCCTATGGCATTAATTTTCAACTGATTGAAATGGAATCTTCAGTTAGATATTTATTTCGGAATCTTAAAGAATTTAAGTGTTCAAATATCGGGAGGTGCCATCACTTATTTGATTGATTCGCTAAGATATTCTTTCATCAGTATTAATTAATACGATCATCCCTTTTTTGAAACAATTGAATGAATTGACCTAAAAAGATAACTTGTCAAATGAGACATCCCCCATCGTGTCAAGTATAGCGTTGGAGTGGTCGAGCAAACAAGGATGAGTGGTGCTATTGTATCCATTGTAATATCAATGGGACGTTTAACCATGTATGTTTGAACATCTTGTAATGAAAACTATCAAATTGCAGTATATAAAACATTAGTGTAGCATTATATGCCTCATATATTGCACTGATTACTAGTATATGACAATCTCTCATGCATGTAATTCAAAATATCATTGGATATTTCAGGTCTGTCTTTATGCAAATTTAATACATGCCTGCCATGTTGGCACTTAACAAAATATAATTACATGTTTGGCTTAGAAATCAATGTGAGGATAAAAGGCATGGTCCACGAAAGCACCAAACGAGTTAAAGATGAGTTACATATTTTTATGGCAAAAGCAGTATTTTTATAGTATGCACGAAAATAAGTCAAACAATGTTATTATCATTACCTTATACGAACACAAATAACATGGCAGTCGGCTCTCAGGCCAAAATGTTCCCCTTACACATGGTACCAAAAAATCACTTGGCCAACAGTGGCGTGCGCAAAGGGGGGGGGGGGTGGGCAGGGGGCACAGACCCCCAGTATTGAAAATAGTCGGGGAACTTACTGTCAGTCGGGGGAAACCACTACCAGTCGGGGGCTTGGTGGGGAGTGGGTTAAATCAAAAGCCGACAAGAAGTCGGCAAATTTGTATTTTTACCCCCCACCCCCCCCCCCCCCCCCCCTCCACACTTACGTGAAATTCACGAGGCGACTGATTTTTTGTTGTTGTACATCGGGGGAATTTAGAAGATTCTGAGTCGGAGGAATTTCATTTTTTGGCAAGGTGACCCCCCTCCCCCAGTTACAATATCCTGTGCACGCCACTGTTGGCCAACATACTACTACTACTACTACTAATAATAATGGGACTTATAAGTGCCTTATCTCACCTATAGTCGTAAGAAATATGTTTTGCAAAAGATATAGTTATGCAATGTCAAAGTAAATCAAAATTAAAACCAAGGGAGTGTTTTAGTGTAGTCATGGGTGTGATTTTCCCGAAATGTGTCTA